>BMAU01017595.1:0-600000 GCA_019973935.1 Trichonephila clavipes | reverse complement strand
TCAGTTCGCGTCCCGTTTAACATCGATATGGTTATACTGCTGTAAGTTAAGAGGAGCGAATGATTTTGAGTCAGTTAATCAACTGATCGTAGGAGATAAATGTTTGAAATGATGGATTCTGAGACGGCGACCCATATTGGTGTGCTCCAAGGGGAAGAATGGTACAAACCCAGGGACTTGGGCAAACAATGTGATATATTTTACGCTTCCAAAGGGAAATCCTACGATGGACCTGAGAGAGCTAAATAGAATGGCAGTGAAAAGAGAAGTTTTAATGGTAGTTGGGGTAAACAGCCATTTAGAGTGAAAAAGTCTGATAATAATTTTTCTTGTAGGAAAAACTGTGATAAAGGTAAAGTAACTGAAATTAAAAAAAATCGCTTGTTTCACCTGCGGATCAGATAAACATTTTAAGCAGGATTGTCCGAAAAACAAAGGGGTAGATAATAAAATACTTAATGTGAAAAAGGTGTCAACAGAAGGGACAGAATTGGAAGATGGGACGGTAGCTGCTAGAGTTGATTTGCTTGGTAAAGTCATTCCTAGGCGGGCTGTTCAAGACAAATTAAGTAAATTATTGAAAAATCTATCAGTGTAGATGGGAATTTAGTCCAAGCGTTAGTGGATTCTGGTATGGAAATTACTGTTATCAAGAAATACTTAGTTCCTAGAATATCGATTGAAGGGGCTTCTAAGATTTATTTGAAAGGTATTTTCGGTCCAGCGGTTAAATGTCCTTTAGTAAATGTTCCAATTGGCCTTGCTACCGGTGGCCAGGTTAATGTGGTGCACCAGCAAGTGTTATATGTTTTGGCAGAAGTTTTAGTAGAAGACGTGTTGCTCCCACCAGATGTTTGGGAGGAGCCCAGAGTGAAGAGAATCCACTGGCTCAAAGCTCTCAGGACCTGAGGGTTGACTCAGGAAATGTAGATGAAACCGAGGTTTCATTGGGTATTCTGCCAGAGAAAGCACAGGAGCATATTGAGGATTTTCAAACGAATATTACTTCATGTCGGAATGAAGTGGGAACATTGGGTACTAAGGATGAGGAGGTGACCGCTGAGATGGATAAAAGAATCATGGTGGATGATAGTTTTCGTTCCGAGCAGGAGTGTTGAGCCGAGTTAGCATTCTACTATGAAGTAGATGGGTATATATTTCATAGAAATAAAATACTCGGGGAGAGTATAGGGCAACTGGTAATTCCGAAATGCAGACGAACTGAGGTGTTGAGACTAGCGCATACCTCCGTGTTCAGTAGTCACATGGGTCCCAAGAAGACGCTTGAACGAATCAAGTATTCTTTCTTTTGGGAGGGTCTGAGGGCAGATGGGAAGAAATTTTGTGAACCATGTAAATAGTGTCAGCTTACTCGATCGGTTAGGATTAAAGACCGATCACCCATTACACATGTGACAAGGCCTGAATTGCCATTTCAGGTGGTGAATATGGATCTGATAGGTCCAATTGATCCACCAAGCTCAAAGGGACATAAATATATTTTATGCCTGGTGGATCAGCAGAGTAGGTGGGGCGAGGCTGTGCCGTTGACAAGTAACATATGCAAAGTGCAAAGGTAACCCGTCAAGCTTTGTTAAATATAATTTCGAGAACCGAGATTTATCTTTCGATGAAAAGGGAAGGTTTGTAGAAAAGAATAGCGCAGCATCGGGTCACGGTACTGGATTTGTGGAAGTGGTATTTTTGTCATTCTTCCACGATAAGTTATCTGAAGTATGCCGCTTGCCTTATGTCGTTTGGAATTTACATGACTAAAAAAATGAGATTTAAGGTTGTATGCACTTCTTATGGATGTAATTTAACGACTCGAGTTTTAAGATGGTTAGAGCAGTTTGTTGTATCTCGAATGGTCGATATAGACATTCTGATGCAAATTTGGAAAAATCGTGTAAAGCAAATTTGCTTTGTATTAGAATGGTTGAGATGGGTTGGGTCGGAAATCATACCGGCCAAAGGTAAATTAAATCCGTGGGAAAGTTTTTTCCGTGTACTTAATATAGATTTAGTGAATTCATTTCATGTGTGAGCTAATGAAGTAAACATGGTCCTCATGAAGATAAGGAATGTGTTGTATGTGTTTAGTATTGTTTTTTTGTATAATGTGTTTTCTATGTATCTGTTTGCAATCCCATTACAGAGTAGATCGTTCTGGGAACATAGTCACTTATTTAAATTGGGTGAACTATTAATATTATTTCATGTGTTCGTTTTAAGGAACTACCACTAGAACAATCATCAAGACTATTGACTGCTTCAATTATTGTGTGTTCTGTTTGTGAATTTTCTGTTTCACGGTTTGTGAATTCTCTGTTCCTGGTGTCTGTAATGGTAAAATCAGCCACAAGGGGCAAATTTTACTCTTAGGTGGGGCGTGAAAGGATCTACTGCCTGCACCTGGCAACAGGTCAAACGAGACACACGATAGAGAGAGAGAAGTACCTGGCAACGACATGAGAGAAGAGTCGGAACGAGGAGAGAAAGGATAGCGGTGGTGCGAAAAGCGTGGTCGAAAAGTAAGGCGATGGATTGTAATCTTGGATCATTTTAATATATTCTTTTTCTTATGAAATGTCCCATGGAAGGTGTGCAATAAAACAGAGGGACAAAATCCTGACTGCAATTATTTTCTTTTCACAATTCGAACACGACCCGACCCGAAAAGAACCCACAAGTTTACAACCAGATTATTTTTTTTTTGTTAATTGTTCGATAGTTTCATGATTATTTAATTATAACATGAATATAATTATAAAAAAATTCTCTTGTTTAAATAAATGCTTTGTTATAATGTGTTTAACTTTTAAATAATTAAAATACAGTTAAGGGAAAAAATTAATTTTACTCTTCGAGTTTTGCCTTAGAATTTGTAGCGTGATATTATGATAGGCATTTTGTTGTAGTATTGTTTCTGGGATAATTAATTTGTATTTTAAAAATTGATGTTAATATTTGAATTGTAAGGAAAATATGTAAGTATTAATAACACATTCCAAGAACTATTTTCAATGTAACTAAGGTAGTAATATATAGTAATGTGTGTTATGTTGAAAGTAAAACTTTTCATTATTTTTAATGGTTTTTTTTCCTCTTTGTGGAATAATTGCTATTGTTCAAATTTCAGTTCTAGCCAAAGCATAAAGGATCATGCTATGAAGTATGTATCCATTTTTTAATATTTATGTGGGAATTTTAAATATAAAAATATTCTAAATTTTATTACTACTTAAACAAATTTTATATATTTCCTAATGCCCTGAATTTTGCCTCAAGAACATTTCAAATCAATTTTTTTTAATATTTGTTATTTTGTCAACTCCATTACCTTTTACAAAACTGTTCTACAAAAATTGACGAAATGCATTTCGGAATAAAATACTTAAAATTGCTCAATTGAGGCATTTTTCCTTCAAATTTCTAAAACTCATTTTGTCATAAATTATCTCCTGGAATAAAATTTATATCAATCTTCAGAGAATAAGCCTTAGAAATGTTTATGGCGTAAGAGAAGTGTTACAAACCTGACTATTTAATATTAAGTTTTCTTGCATCAATAAATTAATGAATTGTCGTAGCTATTTTTTGAATAATTTCCTTTTGAAAATACCTACTGAATTTTACGACATGTATTATTGTCTTGGGACAGAACTAACCAATAAGATTGTAGATGAGAAATTCACTAAAATCCAAATTGATTTTATAAGTATGATGAAGCTATCGTTCGGAATTGTTCGCTAAAGAATATATATTTTAAAGATTTCGATAAAGTTATCTTAATAACAAAACGTGAAGGATAAAAATTTAGTAAGAATTTTGCTGTGAAGTTATATTTCGAAGGCTTTATTAAAGTGTTGCATACAATGCACAATTGGAGAGTTAACAGTTATATTAAATTCCCACGTCTTTCATAAGAAATTATAATTATTTAATGCTCGAATCGTTTCAATTTATATTTTAGGAAGAAAATACTCAAAAAACAGCAACACTCGCTTGCTTGAGAAGAAGAATATTAAGAACTCCTAGGACTCTTAAACTTCATTTTTTTCAATTTTTTGAAAAAAAATATATGTTAAAGCCTCAAAGTGTTTCTGAGCATTCTGCTACCAAATGTTGTTGATACTGTGAAAAATTCTGAAGTTATAGAGAAATAAGTAGTAACACGTATATAAACAAAAGCTTGCATCTGCCATGCCACTTTTGACAGCTGTCAGAACACATTCCAAACATTTTAATATTTCGCCAAGTAATTTTATTAAAAGAGCCACATCTATAAAATCAAATTAATTTCGGGAATATCATAATTGCATCTCAACTTTTAACTCTGATTTATCTAAGCGGGATTGTTTATTTACTTTTCGATTTTGGATTAGCATTATTTTTCATTTGTTATTGAAAGCTTTTGAACATGCATGTTCTGTTGAAAAAACTTCATCTGGAAAGAGACCAAAGAAGAAAAGATTTCAAGGAAACATGTATTGGAATAAATCTGTGTCAGAAAAAGGTAATATTTCTTTCGAAAATGCTTCGCCAAACATAAGTTCATCTGCGAAAAAATTACCAAGTGTACACAAGATTTCGGAAACTTACGAAAAGGATGTTTGCCTTGAATTTCAAGGTTATAGACTAATCTACATTAGTTTGTTTACCCATATTGAAAAATTACTTTGTTGCTCTGTGTGTTATAGCAAAATAAAAATGAGTGAAAAATCTATTGTAGGATTGTTTTCCGCATTTCAGTTCACATGCAGAAAATGTAGCATTGAAAACAACTTAATTCCTGTGAATTGATTGGCATAAAAAAAACCTGAAATCAACAGATGGTCTGTTTTGGCCATGCGATATAAAGGCCAAGGATTGTCTTCGCTCGAGACGTTTTGTTCTCTTATGTGTTTGCCAAATCCAGTGTCTCAGAAAGCTTACGACAGAATAAATGCCCAGATAGCTGATGTAAGTGAAGCTCTTGCAAATGCATCGATGAAGAATTATTCATGGCACCGTAAATTATGTTGTAGTTAGCGGTGATGGGACCTAGAAGACCCGTGGGTATACATTTCTTATAGAAGTGTGAACGTTGATTGGAGCTGACTGCGGGAAAGTTCTCAACATGGAAGTCATGTCCTCGTATTGCAAAGGATGCGGCTCCTATAAAGATCCAAAGTTTGAACCAAAATATAGTGCTTTTTTGGCTAAACATCTAACTTTCTGCAAAAAACCCATAGGGATGCGACTTTGCGGAATGCAGAAAATGTTTTTCGATCAGATAAAGATCCAAAGTTTGGACCAAAATATAGTGCTTTTTGAAAGCTAAACATCTAACTTTCTGCAGAAAAACCTATAGCGGATCTGCTGGAGGAAAATATGAAAGTTTATGCAATGAAATTGAAAATGTTTTTTCGATCAGAACAAAAACAGCTGCATAGATTGATTTATTAGTGGTAAATATTGAGAAAGTGCATAGGTGATGGTGACTCAAAGACATTTTTTCGTCTATTGCTGGAAAATAAACATATGGGGATAGTGTTCTCATTGAAAAATAAAATTTTAGAGAATTATTTTTATTTGTGTTTTAATTGAATTTTTTCATAAAATTTTAAAATTTTTATCTTATTTGGCCAAATGCTTTAAAGTGTATATAAATTCAAAATAAACATTTCCACAAAAGTGAATGGGTATTTTATACATTTTTAAAAACATGCGGAATGTTGAAAGCTTTATATATGTGGGCAGCCAAAAGCTTTCCGATGGGAAAACAATTGGTGGGAAAGATCGCCAGGCGTTAACCGAAACTGATGTTATAAGTAAATTGAAGACTTTTTATGGCCATACTATTCGGGGCTCGGCCGGGATCCAAAAATTTCCCAAAATGTGAATGAGATGAGGCAAACTGTCTGGGTTGTGTGGGCCAAATAACAAAATAACCTGTGTAGAGGTTTATTTTCAACGAACCATCGACATTCAGCAAAATCAGATGATGAGCCGAAACATTAGTGAAATTCGCTTCATTGGATACAGAAGGCAAAAATAGCTGGTGGATAAAAACAAACGTTTCGGTTCACAATAATACAGTGAATGAATTTTCTCACAAAAATACCTTACCAAAAGCAGTTTTTGAAGTGATTAAATCTGTTTTTAAATATTTATGGCACTTGAAATTGTTAAGAAGGTGTTTAGGAGGGAAAACTCAAAATACTAATGAGTCATTGAATTCACTGATTGAAAAGTATAGCACAAAATTGATTGGATCAGGAATTGAAGTCACAAAAGAGACAGCTGCATTTATAGCTGCATAGCGGTGAATACAATGATAGAAACATTTTTGTAAAATCAGAACAGAATTGATATGATGCGTGCTTTGAATTTAAAAATAAATAAAACAAATATTTTGAATTGTGTAAATATTGAGAACGTGACGACAAGTCAACGGCTAAGAAACAAATTTCTAAAACCTTTTCCAAATTTTCTGAAATGCACGTAAATTTGCCATATGTTAAGAACTTTGATATTAGCTAAAAAACTAAAAAACTTAAAGAAGAGAAAATGTTCTGATATAGTATTGTGTAAGAAAGCCAATTGAGAAAACAATTAATTTTCTTTTTCCAGTTATTTTTTCATCTTTAACTTTATTTTTATTTATTTTGACTTTTTCGTATAGTCCTTGTCTGTTCCGTTTTTTTGTAATGTTTTCTCAAATTTTCAAGAAATTTGAGAAATAAAAGCAGAACTGAAACTTGAACTAGTGAAAGTGAAACAAAAACTTTGAATATATATGATTATCATGTGGTAAAAATTTCAAATTATTGTTTTATTGCTACGTTACATTGGTTTGAAGAAACATGTTTTTTTCGAGTGCACGGATGTCTGTTAAGTCATGTGAGTTCTAAATGAATTACCGTACGATCCGGCGTATAACTCGCACCTATACTTTCAAGCTGCAGTTTTTAATTTTTAGTTATATTTGCCGTATAACACGTATCCTCTTTTTACGAAGACCTGAAATGTATATGCACACTGTACAATGAATGTTTCGAAGTCATTTATTCGAGGTATCATTCCATGTTTTAGAAAACAATAACATACCTTTGAACTACAACCCTTCAAGTTCATAATGAATGCCATTTTTTAAAAATAAATAGTATTCTAATGCATGTAGAGATATAATCTTTTTATGCTCCTATTTTCTTTTTTTTAAAGTTCACTGTTTCATACCTGGCCTATAACATGCACATTTAGCACAAAATAGGATATAATTTTTTTTGTGTTAAAAGTGGCGCTATACGCCGGATTTTACGATATAATTGTAAAGTAGGCAATTATAAACTTAAATAGTAAATAAAATGTCTGTACATTGCTGATTGAGCACTCGTAAGAGTCATGAATATAAGAGCAAAATTTTGAATTTTCTATAACATTCCCAATGCAAGAAACATGCATAGATTAAAAATGCTTATCGAATAGAAGATATTAAAAGTATATTAATGATGACAAGGATAAAAGAAAATATATAAAATTTAAATTTTTTTCTGAGGTACGTAATAAATAACCCTTTCCTTTTAAAGAACTTGACAAAATTATTTGATCAAATCAAAGTATTTTTTGCTTATTGTAAAAAATAAGACTGCATTATTTACAAATGTAGAAAGAAAAAGATTCTCAATAAAAATAAATCTTCCTCCAAAAAGGAAAGCGAGCTCTGAAAAGTATTATTGCCGTTGTGAACTGTCCTCTAGTTTTACTCTCGAAACTGTATTACCACAGAAGAATAATTTTACAACGTCTCAAGTATTTTCGGAAAGGACGGTAATTTACTTTATGGAATCCGGAAAATTTCCGGAACGATTTAATTCTCAGAATCGGAGAATTCTCAGAAGAGATAATTCTGAGATTTTGGAATTCAAGAGAAATGTTTTGTATGTTTATAAGAAATATAGTAGAAGTAACATATTATTCTTCAATAAATATAATTTTATTTCGGCATTACTTATTTTCAAAAGAAAATGAGATAAAACTAATTGAGCTCAGAAACTTTCCTAGAACTATTTTTGTTTCGAGTGTTTATCACCTAAATGTAACTGTGCTTAAAATAAGAGTAAGTTTATAGAAATTCTAGGAAACTTTTATTATCTTTAAATTAGTACATTAAATATTTATTTGACAAATATAGGAAATCATACAATACTGAATGATAAAAAATTATTTTTAAAATCACATATAAGTATTTTAATACCAATAATTTAAGCTGAAATTACACATTACACATTTATGAAATACAGTCATTAATTAATAATTGACGTCCATTATCACATATTTGGAATACATATATATATAGTATATTGTTATGCTGCATTTTTGTGCAAAAGAATTATTCAGGTTTTATAGGTGTCTACCCATGAGAGACAGAGAGAACAATTTATCTTTTTAATAATAATTTTTTACTTTAGAGAGGGTTGTCTTTTTCCATTTTGTCCGGTGTGACAAAACTGCTAGAGCCGTCCTGCCATCGATAACCACAAACCTGAGTTCGAGATCCGGCTTTTTGCTTGGGAATCCATTCTCTGTAAAAACAGTTCATAAGTGCAGCCGTTTTTCTGATTCTGGTTTCGACGCTTCGAGCATCTACTTTTATCCCGCATTTTCAAAGATAGCAAAACCAAGTTTTTTTCCCATATTTCTTCACAAGCAACTCTGTGCAATTCATGTTCCCTACTAATAGATCCCTCTTTAGTGAAAACTACGTGAAATAAAAGCTGATCTCCGATTAAGTAAGTGTTAAAATCAATATCTATATCTATCTATCTATATATATATATATATATATATATATATATATATACATATACCCCGAATTTTAATTCTAATCTTTCAGACATTCACATGGTTTGAATTTGCATTTGGGCTCAGAATCTGGCAATATATTATTTATTGCACTCAGATTTAGAGCGGGCTCTGCATTTTGAGTGCAATTTTTAGGTAATTTATCTTTATCTTATAAGTTTCAATACGTTTTTGCTGAGAATTATTAACATAAAAGGGGAAGGTTGGCTGGCCAAAAAACATGTTCAAATCCACTTTTATATAAATTATTTTTATATAAACTGCCCTAAGTCAGCAATGCTTATAATACTGCAGCATCTGTTTTTTAAATTTCGATTGCTCATGTGTCCTTCAATGTGTGGTTTTATTGCTGTCTCTGTGCTTTTCGGTTTTGATTGATGGATGTTCAGATCTTGTATGTAAAGAATTAGACTATATTTATATTTATAGATAGATATATACAGTCTGACCTCTATATAACGAAGTCGCTAAATCCCTGGAAAAAGTTCGTTATATGGAAAATTCATTATATAGAGGTTCACCTTTTAATATACTTTATAAACCACATACAACATATTTTAAATTCATAAACACTATATATCAAAAAAAGTAATTATTCACACCTTTTTTTATAAAATAATATATGTCTATTCCATATATATTACCCATCAAAAAAAGAAAAGAAAGAAAACTGCAAGAAAAACAAGAACAAAAATGTGGAAGATTTCACTGTACTTTTAATATTAAGAAAATAATTTTATACTAAAATTAACGACTTTTAAGGACATTTTACAATTTAAAGCATGTAATACATTATTCTATAATTAGAACACGGAATAACTCCACTAAGGATGAAAGAGGATATCGAAGATGTTTCTAGTGGTTTAGGCAATGGGGGTTAAAGTTTGCACTTTTTGGAGGAAACGTACAGAACTCTATTGCTCTCGGCGAGTTATAATCTAATAAAACCAGTTCAAGATGTATGAAGAGCATAAAGTGTGTTTTTTCAGAAATACTTTTTAAAACAATGGAGAACAAAAATTGAATCACAAAAGAAATAAGTTCCTTATAGAGAAAATGTACTTCGTTATGTAGAAATGTACTATAGAGAGGTTATTTTAAGAAGAAAACCGTGAAATGTTCAAGGTTCCCGGAAAAAGTTCGTTTTATAGAAAAATTCACAATACAGAGGTTCGTTATACAGAGGTTTGATTGTATATATATATTTATATAGTATAATAACATAAATATTAACATGTTGTAAACACTTCAAAACAAAAAAAAGTGATAAATAATGGATCTGAAACCTAGAAAAACCAACCAAATTATAAATAAACATAAATAAGAAGTAAATTGACCAAAATGTTAAACTTATGTTTTCTTGAGCTAGCACTGATTTTTCGCAGTAAAATAAGGTTAAACGTTCTTTAAATGATCATAATCCTCATCTTCAGCAGAAAATTTCGACATCATAGTGCAAGAGAAAGTGTAGGGGAAAAATGATATTAGCCCAAATGATAAAATATTAAAAATGAGTCGAAGAATTTTATAATAGAGATGGATGCGTCACATTTAGACAGAAAAATGTTTGCCTTTATATTATTTAGGCTTTTTTTTAATAAGAAAAATTACTTTAGTGGAGTAGTTAGAAATATATTCAACATTAAAAAAGCAAAATGGCGATATAGAACATACTTGATGCATTTTCTATTTTATTATTTTATGTAGAACATTATTATATAATAAAATAAAATTATATTGGAATATATTGTAAGATAGATAATTATCTGTTTTTAAAATAGATAAATTTTATATCTTTCAGATAAAGTATTAAATATTTTATCTATTTAATATTTTAAGTTAAGTTAAATAAATATGAGTGAGTGAATGAATATTTACGTCGAAATACTCAACCAGTTGAGGGCTTTTGGGAATGAACTCGTAATTTTTAAACAAGTTTAAGTGACGAGAACAACACCTGAGCTGGAACCCCTCCCTCCAAGTTTCGACACCACACCAACGGGAGGACGTTTGAGCTACGGCACATTTAAAATGCATCGCCCCCCTACACGGAGTGTTTTCTGCGGTACTAGGCTCGAACTCATGAACGCCAGTCAGAAGTCCACTACGCCACCACGGTCACTTAGCTTTATAATGCTTTTTAAGTAGCATACATTGTAAACTCATGTCCATAAATGAAGGATAATGAAGTTCAGGCAAAGAAAGAGACAGAAGCAAAACAAATTTGACTTAATTGTAAAGTTTATTTATTAAACAAAAGGTAAAGAGCAAAAAAGATGCTATATATTTGACATAATTAATAAAAATTGCGATTTTTACTCCCTGGAGTTAATTTAAAAAAAGAACCTGTTTATACAAAAAACAGTGTAACATGGTTAGTATGATGGTTAATACGGAGTATGTCTCTCGGACGATGCAATACAGGCCTTACAAAGCCTAGGCATACTGAGTATCAAATTATCAATCTGATCTTGGGGAATAGTACACCACTCTTCAAACAATGCCCTCCGAAGTTCCGGTAGACAGTTGGGAGGGGATTGACGGGTTGCAATTCGTTAGCCAAGCATTTCCCACACATGCTTTATTGGATTCAAGTCCAGTGAGTATGCTGGCCAATCCATACGGGTGATATCCTCCAAAGAAAGGCATTCGTCTACAATGTTTGCACGGTGAGGACGGGTGTTGTCATCCATAAACAGAAATTCAGCACCCATGGCGCCCGAAACAAACATACATGTTGTTCCAGAATGACATCCCGATAGAGGTGGCCTGTCATCGTTACACTCTGAACATGCAGGTCAGTTCTGGGACCAAGAATAATTCCTTCCCAAACGAGCCATCCTGCACCACCGTAACGGTGTCGTTCAATGGTGTTCTCTTGGTGGTAACGGGTACCTGGCGCTCTCCATATTAAAGTCCGGCGAGAATCAGACTGCAAACTAAACCTGGACTCGTCGGAAAACATCACACAAGACCACTGTTGTGGTGTCCACAATGCATGCTCTCTACTCCAAGTTAATCACAGGTGACTGTGAGTTGCGGTATGTGGAACACATCTGACAGGCCTACGAGCATATAGACCAATGTGCTTTAAGCGTCAGTACATGGTCTGCCTTGAAACTGTCGTACCGGTATCTGAAGAGAGCTGACGAGACAGGTCTGATGTTGTGCTCCGTCTGTTTCTTTTGGCAGTAACTGCCAAATATATATACCGGTCCTCATTCACGTTGTAACTCGGGGGCGACCTGTGCTGTAACATCTACTCACATTACCATCATCTTGAAATCGTTGCCAAAGTCTGGATATGACACTCTGGGTGATTCCAAGTTCCTCGGATACTTCCAGCTGGGTACGTCCACATTCCAGTCGTCCAATAATTCTACCACGTAAAAAATCATCCAAATGCTTCCATTGTGCTATAACTATGCGGTTATTGCACTGAAAGGCTTTTGAAGCGCTTGTGAACAATTTTAGTTCTTTGCCACCATTCCTTATATACCCCTTTCTTACACTCTCGTCATTGTGACGTACTATCCACGCCATCTGGTGGTGCCCTGTAATTTGCATATTCTTCTTCAATATGTGTGTGATAATTCTACATGCGAAATTTTTATTCTAGAGTTCAATTTATGTGTGATTCTGAATGATCCTTAATTTATGGACATGAGTGTATTTTTAGGGTTATAACTTCGAAATATTTCTACATATTTTTAGGTAATGAGCGAATTCCAAAGAATTAAGATAACGAAATATTCGTTTAGTTGAAAAAATTGAAGATTTATTTTTTTCAAAGAATTTTTTTTTATCTACGTTAAAATTTCTTTTTAAGGAGCTTAAAAAAACTCCGTATTTAAGACGAGCGCAATGTACTTAATTGCTCTTAAAGAATCAAGTGAAAAGAACCCAGTGAAAAGGAAATCGTTTAGAAAAAAGTCGATGCTCAGGAAATTGACGTTAATTAAAAAAGTAATTCCGATTTACTTCATTTTTTCCCAGACAATTAGGTTCAAAATGACTGTCATCCTTTTAAAAAAGCTTTAACATTTTTTTGCATCGAATGAGAATGCCTACACACATATGCACATTTTCCCCACTATTTTTCCAATAATTAATTTTTAACTTTTCGTTTTAAGTAGAACTTTAATGCCATTCTTAAAAATTAATCTGGTGACATTTCTCACTAATAGGATTATTAAAATCTTTCATCAAAGACTCTTTCCGTGACTTTGAGTAATGTTTATGTCCTCTTCACTTAACGTTTTTTTTCCTTTCCCTGTAAAAATATTTTGTGTGATATAATTGAACACATGAAGAAACAAATTAAATTTGGAAGAACGTTATTGGGACCATTTTTATTTTTATAGATAGCTTTTATTTAATGTAAAGCTATATCGTGAACATGTTGGAGTAAGTTTTTGACAATGACAAATTATTTCATCTATTATGTACAAGTATTATGAGATTTTTTTTTCATAAATTAGAAGAAAAATATATTTAATTTTATTTGATTTTTATATTTAAAAAAATTATAAGTGGTAAAAATTTGTAACTAACTTTATGTCTTATTTTTTATTAAGACAAAAAATCTTTAGTTTAAAGTTAGTGTTCGCATATAACACACACACACACAAATACAGTTTTCAATTAATACCGCCTCTGACAATAAAGTTCGGTGAATAGTGCTGTAACATTTACGTAGATGAAATATTAACGAAAGAGTTAACTTACTGTTCTTAGAAATAGTCACCTACTATAACTACTCAACACTGAGATCTGCTATACATCTTCTGGAAACTTTTCAAGAAATCTTCTTTTGAGGTGGAGTTCTAAAGCCTTGTCAACTTTCATTGGATATCACAAATATCATTAAATTCCTTTCCTTTCAAAGCGAGTTTTATCGGGATAATAGGAAGAAGTCTGGAGGATTGAGATCTGGTGAGAATGGTAGATGCTCAATTTGCACCCTCTTTTTTTTACCAGGAACTGATTGATGATATTCGCTGTGAGAGGCCGAGCATTGTTTTGGACAAAAAAACATGCAACTTGTTGTGCGTACTGGGGTCGTGCCCTGCGTAGACATTTCATAAGGGGAGTCACAATTTCAATGTACCGTGCAGCATTCATCATCCAGTTATCATGCGCACAGTTAATCGACGATATTTCGTGATTAATTTATTCATTTTTTCAATGCTTTCGTCATTGACGGAGGTCAGCAATCTTTCTCCACGGGGGTTATCAGAAGCATTTACCCGGTCTTCTCGAAAACGGGCAAACCACTCGTACACACACTTCATGGACAGTGCTTGATCTTCATAAACACAAACCAGCATCGAATAAGTTTCTTTCGGTGTCTTTCCAAGCTTAAAACAAAATTTTAAATTGATCGTTTGTTCGTTCATTTTCCTGTTTCCAGTTAAGAACCAACACACTAAACAAGCACTTTGTAAAACAAGTCTTACATGGAACGCAAGCGACGCTCAACTGAACAATTGTGGGGTAAATGGTCAACACCAGCTGCTAAGCATGTGCAGCGTTTTGTTTGGCCAGTGTTGACAAATCGGCAGTTCTGTTTCCATTCACCAAACTTTACTGTAAGAGGTTGTACATTCAGTAATGTTGTTTATGTAAATGACATTGAAATGTTCTAAATTAGAGATCGGCAACCTTGAAGCTATGGCGTGCAATAACAATCTACACAAATGATTCAAGGTGCCATGCAGTAGGAAATATTTGAGACAATTCGAATCCTGCAAAATTGCGTGCAGATTAAGGAAATAGAGATGAATAATACAGATCTCGAGTTTTATATATTAAAAATATGTAGGATTCCAAAATATATTTATTAACATAAAATACACGTAAACTATAAGTATAGCTTCAATATAAATTAAAAAACAAACAAATATGATTTGTATATTTTAAATACATTCACATTATAAAAAATAAATAAAGCGAAATATAAGTATTGTCCTACAGTACATTTAAACAAAAAATAAATATTTTAATGCGAGTCTTGTCCCTGCAATGCTCTACTTATCAGAGTATAAGGACAAAGGTTTGTGGCGTTCAATTTGACACGATTCTGGGTATTCAGTTGCTAAACTACTTTTTTAGAAATCAAAAAATATTTTTCATATGAGAAAATTTGTTCACATAGATATGTAGAATCAAAAGTGGTAATTTGAGCGCATGCAATTTTCTCTCTGCAAACTGTTAAGGGGTCATAGGACCCTTAACAGATATCCGTGCACCTCGAAGGAAACATCCTTCTTCTAACCAGTGTAACTTAACAATAAAACAAAACAATATTTTGAAATTTTTACCACATGATAATCATATATATTTACATTATTTCTCAAATTTTCAGAAAATTTGAGAAAAAAATTAAAAAAGTTATTAAGAAATAAAATTTGGTCAATTTTTCAAAAATATGAAAATTAGCATTTTACAGCGCGCAGAAATCTGAAGAGCAGAATTGATCAAAATTCACAAAATTAATTTTATTTGATATAAAAATGTTCCTTTTGAACTTATACACACTTTTAAAGCATTTAGTGAACAAAAAATATTTTTAAAATACAATTATGAAGAAAATTTTAAAATTTTATGAAAAATTCAATTAAAACACAAATAAAAAAAAAATACACAAAAATTTGTTTAAAATTTCTTGTATATAAGTTATAAAAAAACCTTATTTTGAACATGTGTATGAAATTTCATATTGATATGATAAATAGTTTTTGAAAATTCTTCAGCTACTGTGTTGAATAAAATTTTTCATTTTGAGAAAAAATGAAGTTAAAGATAAAAAATAACAAAAGAAAAATTAAACATACCAGTATGCTTTAAAAAGTCCCAGTAGCATAAATATTGCCCTTTGCAAGCTTGCATTGCTCAATTTGTTTGAGTATTTTAAGTTTTTAGCTTTATGAGCTTAAAAGGAGGTTTTAGAAGCTTGTCTCTTAGCCGTTGACTTGACTACTTTGTCAATATTTACACAATTCAAAAAAATTTATTTGTTTTATTTATTTTTAAATTCAAAGCACATCAGATCAATTCTGTTCTTACTTCCATCATTGTATTCACATGCAGCTATTTTTGTGACATTAATTCCTGATAAAATTAATTTGGCTATACTTCCAAATCAGTAAATTCAATGACTCATTAGTATTTTGAGTTTTCCCAACTAAACACATTCTTAACAATTTCAAGTGTGATTAATCTTTAAAAACAGGTTTAATCACTTTACAGAAACTGCTTTTGGTAAGGTGTTCTTGTGAGAAAATTCATTCACTGTATTGTTGTGAACCTAAACATTGTACTTACACCAGCTATTTTTGCCTTTTACAAAAAACCAATGTTTCGGCTCATCATCTGTGCTGGATGTATGAGCCCACACAGCTGGACAGCTTGCCTCATCTCATTCACATTATGGGAATTGGCAAACATCTGAATAGCATTGCCATAAAAAAGTCGTCAATTTGCTTATAATAGCATCGGTTAGGCGATCTTTTCCCACCAATTGTTTTCCCATCGAAAACCTTCTTTTCCCCCGTAAAACTTTCAACTTCCGAAAGGGGTTACCCATTTGCTTTTAGACATGGCCACCACACTCTATTTTTTACAATGGGAACACTATCCCCATATGGTTCTTTTTCAGCAATAGACAAAAATGTCTTTGAGTCACCATCACCTATGTATCGCTGATACTTTAATCCATGTTTTTGTTCTGATCGGAGAAACATTTTCTGCATTCCGCAAACTTCCATTTTTCCAGCAGATCTGCTATGGTTTTTTCTGCAGAAAATGTGATGTTTAGCCAAAAAAAAACATCACTATATTTTGGTCCAAGCTTTGGCCCTTTATCGGAGTCACATCCTTTGCAATAAGAGGACATGACTTCCATGTCGAGAACTTTCCCGCAGTCAGTTCCAATCAATGCACAGACTCCAATAAGTGAAGTATGCCCACGGGTCTTCCAGGTCCCATCACTGTTAACTACAACAGAATTTACGGTGCGATCAATAATTTTTCTTCAGCAGCAGCTTTCTTCATCGATGCATTTGCAAGCGCTTCACTTATATCAGCTATCTTTGCATTTATTCTGTCGTAAGCTTTCTGAGACACTGGATTTGGCAAACACATAAGAGAACAAAACGTCTCGAATTAATAAGACAATCCTTGGCCTATATAGCACATGGCCAAAACAGACCGTCTGTTGATTTCAGGTATATTTTTTATACCAATCAATTCACAGGAATTAAGTTTTTTTTTTTTTTCAATGCTACATTTTCTGCATGTGAACTGAAATATGGAAAATAATCCTACAGTGGATTTTTCACTCATTTTTATTTTGCCATAACACACAGAGCAACAAAGTAACTTTTCAATTTTTGAAAATAATAAACTAATGTCGATTAGTCTATAACCTTGAAACTCAACTGAAACATCATTTTCGTAAGCTTCTGAAATCTTGTGTGCACTTGGCAAACCGATGAACTTTTGTTTGGCGAAACATTTTCAAAAGAAATAATACTTTTTTAGACAGAGATTTCTTCTGATACATGTTTCCTTGAAATCTTTTCTTCCTTTGTCTCTTTCCGGATGAAGTTTTTTTGGAATGGAACATCCATGTTTAAAAGCTTTCAATAACAAACGAAAAATAATGCTAATCCAAAATCGAAATGTAAATAAAACAATCCCGCTTAGATTAAACGAAGTTAAAAATTGAGTTGCAGTTATGCTACTCCCGAAATCAATTTGATATTAGGTGTGGAAATTGTTTTTAATAAAACTAATCGGCGAAATATTAAAAATGTTTGGAATGTGTTCTGACAGATGTCAAAAGTGGGCGTGGCAGATGCAAGTTTTTGTTTACGTGTTACTAGTTATTTCTCAATAACTTTGGAAGTGTGCATAGTATCAACAAAATTTTGGTTGCAAACTGCTCAGAAACGTTGAGGCTTTAACATATATTTTTTTTCAAAATCGAAAAAAATGAAATTTAAGAGTCCTATGAGGCCTTAAATCTCTCAAGGGCTAAAACATTCAATGATTTTAAATAGCTGTCGAGATTTTTTTTGCTTATGTATTAAATTATTTTTTCATTGTTACGTAAATTTTGCTTTCCATGATCCTCATAAGTTTAGTTGACTAAGATTCATTAAAAAAATCACACAACTTCCCTCCACACAAAAATTTACAAGTTTTTAATGTGGTATAGCAGTGTTTCTCAAACTGTAGGACGGGCACACTAGGGAGGCGTGACAAGCCTACGTGAGGGGCGCGAGCATATCTAGAAAAAAATATTTAAAAAAAAATTATTACTTTACTGAAAGGAAAAACAGAACACATGACACAATAAAAAATAAAATACACGTTGCATATTTTTTGCAACCTGTTCGTAGATGTTGCATATTTATAGCACATCTTAGTGCACGAGATGGTACGGTTACAATAGTGGTTGATAAGGACCCTGGTAAATAGTATGAAACATTAATGTGAGAGTTGTGTAACTGTTAGAGGCGATCACACACCCGACTAGGTATGTTTTTTGCTGAATTACAGGGTGTCGTTCAGCTACTGTGTTGAATAAGTGACCAGTTTCCATATTGAGGGTGCAGGTTGTGGCTATTTGGTTTTTCTCATATATTTGTCTCATATCGAATGATGCTTTGGGTTTTGTTGCTTTGTTAGTTTTCTTTTTTATTTAAAAAAAGCATTTGTCCCTTCTGTTGTTTTCCCCTGTGTATTTATACGTCACTTACAAACTCACTCATCACGAGATCTTCCAAACTAGCAGATCTACGGATATAAATTCTGGTAAACATGTGTCTTTTTTGTTAAAGACGTTCACGAAGAATATAATCAAGTGGGATTATGACTGGACATGAGGCACTGTTGAAAAACATGCAAATTTTGGAGCTATTAGACATACACATTTGAAATTTGGCCAGCATGTTGCTTTTATTGAAAATAAATCTTCTAAGAATGGGTGTTTATTTTTAGTTTGTTTTTGTTTCATTGACGGAACAGCTACGCTTTGTTTTTGTTTCATTGACGGAACAGCTACGCTTTGTTTTTGTTTCATTGACGGACCAGCTACGCTTATTTCTTTTTTACTTTTTTATTCAACCACACTATATATATATGCTATTTACAAGCGCAGCAAATAATTTTTATTGTAAGCTTCGAGTATTAGAGTCCTATATTAATGCTCACGTCTGAGTATTAAAGAGAAATTTTCTTGTCTATCTCGTTCCACCGAAAGTTCTCCTCTGCCGGCACAGCGTGGCAAGGAAGAATATTTGCATTTGTGCGCATGACGTTGTAGCGCATGCGCCTACAATAGGTATTATTGAATTTGACTTTTAAAAAAAAATTCTCGTCTTCGAGCAATAAGACCTACACACTTGGAGTTTGGTAAACATAAAGAATGGGCTTTGAGGAAATGGATACCGATTGCAAGGTGCAGTGTAAAGTAGAAAAAATATTACCGTTTTTGAAATATTAGACTTAAGGGGGTCACTTCATGCAGCCTTTTTTCATATCGCCGTAATGTTAAAAATGACCAAGTTTAAGGAACACTTTTAAAAAATTGGCAGGTTGTACAGTCATGAATTATTTTTTGTGTGTATTTTTTGTGGTTTTGGAATAGAGGAGATATTAACTTTTTTTCCTTTGAAAATTTGTTGGTATCAAGATTATTATTCTGTCTTTCATTGTGATCAATTACCTCAGATTTTTGTTGTATAACAAGGATATTACTCCATTATATTTGGTATAGTTGAATATAATCTAATATTTGTTTTTATTGCTTTATATAATAACAAGCTGCATGGCACGGTGTTGCTCATGCTTTCTCTGCTTTTATAAATTTTCCCTTTCCTTCACAAAATCATCAGCACTTCTAATACTCTTTTTCAAAATGACTTCACCCCCTTCCTCCGCTTAGCCCAGCATTGCTCGGACTTTTACCGAGTATATAAATTAAAATTCTCTGTTTCAAAATTTTTTGCTTCTTTTCTGTCAGACAGGTTTATTCCCCCTCCCGGTGTTGCTTGAACATTTTTAAATGCATAACACATTTTCATGGAAATTCCCCTTCTCCTCTCGCTATATCTCTTGAGTAAGTGAACAGTGGGACCTTAATATTCACTCACTCACTTTGCAACTTTTTAGGACCCGAAAACGAAAATGCACCTTTTTAAAAATAAATGTAAGTTCAAAAAAGTAGAAATTTTTATGATTACAAAATTTCACTACTGTATTAAATGTTGAATTAAAATTGTGAGCATTTTTTGAAATGTTCGATAAATGGAAAAAAAAGTTTCATGCAATTATTTTTATAAATGAAGAAGTTATAAAAGCTTTGCATTTGATAAGTATTTATTAAATAGTTAAAATTTGAGTGTATTTTAACTGATGCAACATATTTAAAAAATAAAATACTATAAAGAATTAAAATTTATTTAAGTAATTCTCAGGTGAATAAAAATATTAAAACTACCTTTGTTTTACTAATTATTATAATACTCATTATTACACTTTCTTGAAAGGTTTAGAATTATGCATTGACAGACTTATAAAACCTTCGATATACATCCAGTATCAATTTTATTGTAGTTTTGTTATAGGTTTATAATATTCCTAACTATCCACCGTTCTTCAAGTTTAGTGAAATGCGTGCCCTACACTTGTCCTTTTTCAACTAAGTTTGTTTTGTATTTCGATATTATCTTTTGAACTGTAAATTTGTTTTAATATTTTTTATCCGCTACAAATAGTATTTAAATTTTAAATTATCGCCTTGCTTAATGGAAACTATTATTACAAATTTGCATTTAAATGGGAAAATGGATCTTACCTTGAATTTAAAAGACATTTATATTGATTGTGAGGACCTCTTTCTTTTTGTTAATATTTAACTTACAAAATAAATTCACTAACGTCATTCAAACTATCAAGCATCGTTCTTTCTCACGTTGTGTAAATCGAAAAGTACACCGAATCTTCGAATTCTGTGTAAGCGACCTTAAATTACATAACTGAAAACTATATAGCACGATTTAAAAAACAGTGAAAAGCTTTTTCTGAAAAACGGCGTAAATCAATCTTGGTTCAAAATGCATTCTTTTTCAGGTTGACTGATTCGAGAAGTATTCGTTTTTGCAAGCATTTTTATAGAATAATTGTCTGTGTTTTGTCTTTAGAATTTCCGCGAATTTTTACTTTAATTAATATTGCGCAGTCCGTAAATATTAAGATTTAAAAATTGGTGAACGTAATATACTCGAACTTTTCTAAAATCATAAGCAAATGAACAATGCTATTTTTCGATTAAAATAGCATAAATAATTTATATCTTAAAGTGTAATACGTGAATATTACTTTTTAATTGTATTTTTTAATGTTAAAATTGTAATCAGCCTCACACTCTGCCTGTTCAAACTTTCGCAGTTCCAGGCACCTGGCGTAGACAAAACAAAATGTAAAGGTTAGCTTCACACATAAAAGATAGATATTTGCTGTCGCGGGCTTTTTTGCAGATGGCAGAATTTTTTCCTACTTACTTGACAATTATTGTTATATTTTGGACACTTCAAACAATATCTATAACTTATAGCCTATGTGTTATTCTGATATATAAGCTATACTATTGTAAAGTTTCATTAAAATCCGTTCAGTTGTTTTTGCGTGAAAGACTCCCAAACATCCTCACAAACTTTCACGTTTATAATATATATTATGATAGAGTAACAAGTCAAAATTTTTAAAACGATGAAAATTCTTGTACATTTTAATCGATAAATATTTTTTGAAAAATATTTTGACAAAATCTCTCACAAAAAAATTTATTTGTATAGTGTTAACACATGTGCAAAGTTTCAAGGCTATAAAATAAGTAGTTTTTTTCCCACAAATGTTCCTTTTGTGTTCAAATTTACACTTTTGAGAAATAGTGATTTAAATTAAAAACTTACTATTAAGTAATGCATACCAGAACTATAACATGGATTGCTGGTGTCAACTGCAATATCATCTTCTTGTCTACATTTTAATTGTTTATTTTTAATTCTAGATTCTTTGGTTCATTGTAAAACTGCCTATTCTGCTTTCCTAATACACGCATGATCTACTTCTTGCAACGCCCGACATTTTTAAAATCCAGGGGTTGAATGTTTAATAAATCTAAAACTTTTAATTTGGTACAGAAGCCTTGATTATATAAAGATATAGCTTCGGACACTATAGTTTTTAAAGTTCCCAAATGCACAAATACAGTTTTTGGAATTATACACCAATTACTATTTACGCTGTCACTAATATTTTGAGTTTTATCAAACAAGATAAAAGTTTAAGACCAGAGACCTCTAAATACTTTTTTATGCAATTTCTAATTGCAATAGGTAAGTTGTGTTTATGCATTTATGTTTCACCTTTCAGTATAGACTTTTATATCTAAAACACGTAATTTCCCATGGGGTATAAACCCTGTCGTAGGTTCAAATCTGCGGAGATTTTATCAAAAAATTATAGCCCAAATGGCTTGTCTTATGGCTGACAGGTTTCCCAAGTTGTTTCGAATATCCAACACATAGTGTCTTAGAAATTTGTCTATTTCTGCATCTGTCAAGCCATTACGGCAGTGTTTCTCAAACTTTTTATACTCGCGACCCAATTTTTAATCATAATTTTCGTCGCACCCCCCTTACATACGTACAATAATAATGTATTGAATTCAATAATAATAAACTTTGATGCAAATCTACTGTACAACTTTAATTATAAACCGTACAAATTATCAAGATAAGTATTAAATTTATATAAAATTTTATGACGTGCTGATAGAGTCACTGGTAATTATTATAATTGTGCTTGACTGTACTGTTACATTAATTATGAAATACATGGTGCCGTGCTGATACATTTATAAGTGTATTATATCAGTGTAAATGCGTGTTTTATTTTTATTATGTCAGAATGTATTTTTGTATTGCTTCCTTTCAGTAAATTAAACAATTTGTTAAATAATGTTTGTTTTCAACTTTTTCATATACTCTCGCCTCCTTGTAGGGTTAGCATGCCCCTCTAAGGAAGCGCGCCCCACAGTTTGAGAAACGCTGCATTACGGCATCCTGGAGATTTTTTTGTCCTCAAGCTTTTTGCCTTTTAAGTTTGATTTTAATGCCCTAAGTCATGTTCCCATCCTTTTCTCAGTGTATTCAACACATTCTAATTTCTACATGTTGATATATCTTTAAGGTTTAGATTCTAAAACTGATTTTTGTATTCTTTATAGTCACCATAGAGTTCGAATATTGTCTATACCGTAAATGCCTGTGTATACCGTAAATTGTGTAATGCCTCTGAGCGATGGGAGATACAAAAAAGAAAGGAAAAACAGAATTGCACCTCTTCAACTTCCATTCCCCTACTATTTACTACGTAATTTGCCGAACACTTATCGCAAAGTACATTGCTGTTAAAATTACATGAGCATTTTCTCGATAATATTTCAGCATCAACAACTTTCTCAGTGTCCAAACTAACTGCCGTAACAACAACATTTAGAAAAATGAGGCCCCCTTTTTTTTGCCAGGTTCCATCGATAGCAACCGGTACATTTGGGCCTCCATTATTAAATGACAGTGTTTCGGCAGCAGCTAATGCCATAGACACTTTGGCTACATTCTCTGTCGCGTTATTTAATGAATACGTGAAGTCGTAAAACCACTTTGGTGAAGGTGAAAAATTCATAACTTCGCAAAATATTTTCACAAATGCTTCTTCTTTAATATACCTCATATCATATGAAAGCCTAGTGTGTGTGTGTTCACTTCATATAATTTTGCACCTTTTTTAATTAACTACTGTTTTAGTAAACCTGCCTTAAGAAATGTTTGAATAAGACCACAAAAGTCACAACATAATAACAACTTTGTAGCCAAACCCTGGATTTGGCAACCAAAATGTATGTGAATACCTTGCTTTTACATTTTATTTATTTAATTAATGATGTTTCAAAGCACAAGAAAACAGAACAATGTCAGTCATTTAACAAAAGATTTCAAATGAATCTAAAAATGAAACATATTCTTTATTAAATTTACCCAACTTAGCTTTTAAAGCTGAATTATTTATGCTGAAATTATCTGACTGTTATGCAACATTTAATTCCTCGAAAGTTTGGGGTTTTGTACATTTTTTTCCTATTTTTCGTTTTTGATTTTGCAACGAGACATATTTATAAAAATGTTTTTAACGGGAAAAAACTATTCCACACATAGCAGAAATTCGTTATATTTAACGAGGTAAGAAACAGCATGTGAGTTACCAAAAAGTAAGCAAACAACTACAACTATTCACTTCGCTTCTTTCCTGAATAAGTTGCTGATCACAATAAATTCTTTAAATCAATTTAAATTATTTGATTAGGCTTAAAAGTAGCATGTGTATTTTTTTATTTGAAGGGGCGTGGCAATCAGTTGTTTTTTGGTTTGACAGGTGTGAACAACTTTTTAAAAAATATATTAAAAATACTTCTAATTCAGCTAGAACAAAAACTTAAAATGCATCAGAAAGAAAAAGAGTAGTATTTTATTTTTCAATCAAAATTAAAAAATCGATTTTTCATCGATTTTCGTGAAGTGACCCCCAAATTGAATTTTCGAAAGCATGGAAAGTCCTTTAAGTGCAAGTTTTAGAGAAAATTGCTTTAGAAAGATAAATCAAATTTTCTAAATCTTTAAACTCAAAATTTAGTTGGCACTTATATGTCTCTGTTGAATAGAAATCCACTAAGAACAGACACCCAGGGTTATTGTGGTTCATTACGGAGGTATCTTACATAAAAACACAAGTCATATTTTTTGTACAATTAGACCTACAGATTTGAAATATGGTAAGCGTGTTTCTCTTGTAGAGTAAAAATTATCGAGGAACTGGTATCCAAATATAGATTTTGAAAGGTTATGAGGCCGTAAGAAATATATAAACTTTAGTTTTAAAATTAAAATTTTATGTTCTTTTTAAACAAGGGGACAGATGCGCAAAAATGTTACAAAATATTTGAAATATCAGTGTGGTAACACTTAAATATCAGTAACTTAAAACAGTTTACATAGTCATACAGAATCATGAAATACCCAGAGAAGAACGCGTGAGAAATGGCAAATATATATATATATATATATATATATATATATATATATATATATATATATATATATATATATATATATATATATATATGTGTGAAATTGACAGCGCTACGCGCTACTGAAAACCCCCTTAGCATCCCCCTTCAAGGTGGCTGCGAAGGGAAGCAGAGGGCAATGACTCCAACGGAAGAGGCAGCGAGAGCAGAGACATTAGAACACGAGAGAAGACGTTGAGAACGCAGGAGGGACAGACGCACATCGGTATAGCCGTAATAACTCTTAAAAATAATGAAATCCAATTAGGCAATGACACGCGCTTAAATGTTTCACTTAATTAATTAAATGTTATTCTTAATTTTATTCATTCTTATTTTAAAAATAAACAGATTATTCTGGGAAATCCCAGTTTACGAATTCATCCCAGTAACAACATAACATTTCGAGGCTTGGCCTCAAACTAAGTTAAAATAATTAAAACCCCCTAGAAAAGACAACCAATTTAAGACTGGTGGACCTCGCACACTTCAACAACGGAATCACCAACGACGCAACCAAAAACGTAAGCCACAACGACGAAATCATCAACGGTGAATCAATTCCAATTTATTCCTTTATTGTTCTGAAGATATTTACTGACGATGGTCTGTCTAGAGGAAATTGCTGCTATTGCGAACTTATTAAAGACGGCCTCTGCTTCAACGATGCAACTTCTGCACAAAATTGTTAATGATGAGCCCTACAGTAAATCTTCTAGAAAAGAATTTAAAAAATTCGCGGGTTTCATACAGAATTACGACATTGAAGCGAGAAAAATTAAGATTTTAAAGGAATTTACAAAAACTGGACTTATTATAGTATGCACAATATTAGGACTGAATTGCGCGGGACGCGCCGAACAATTAAGCGAGCGTATATTTGAAGATCTATCAGAACCTGTGTTGGCGCCTTCGAACTTAATTGGCGACTTCAGGGTTGCCAGAATAAAAATATGTAACGCGCCATTTTAATTATAAGAACGCTGATGTAACGGATCGAATGAACATGCAAGGCACGATGCTTTGGGCAGAGCACTTTAAGCGATATTTCTTATTAACCCTGTAAATAGTCTTTAAATGTTGGTGTGTGTGTAGTGTGTAGTGTTGTGCAATTATGTTTAGTCATCATTAAACTTATTCGTATACCAAGGGCTCTTCAATTATTAGATACAACATTAAATCAACGATACAGTCCTCTTGCTCTCCATTGAATTCTCGACGACATTGGTCCGACTCCCCGCAGTTTTTTCTAGCTTAATTATAGATACAACGAGTCAATTATTTAATTATCGTATTGAAGTAGTCCTGGTTAATTGAACATTAACAGTTCTCACCACACCATATCGAAAATCGGTTCTTTAACGAGGAATATAATCGTAAATCGGTTCCTGAACGAAGAATAAATAGTGTAACAAAAATGACCATCATTGAACTTAACCGTAAACAAACAACCTTTCGAAATAAAGTTTCGAAGTTAAAAAATTTCATTAATAGCTTTCAACCAACGGACAGTACGAATGATTACATCGCCTTAAAATCGAAACTGGACAATATGAAAAGTATTATCACAGAATTGGACATTCTTCAAAACGACTATTGTGCCCTTCCGGATAAAGTCAATTTAAAAGGGGCATTGAATACATTAAGTGATTTACAAGAGGAGGCTAAAGAAACCAAGGTAAGCTTTCTTGTCATTTTATCCAATTATGAAAGTAAAAAAGGAAACTGTAAATAATACTTCAAAGAATAATCATGTTAAATTGCCTGATCTGCCATTGCCAACTTTTAGTGGCAAGTTCCAAGAATTTGTACAATTTAAATTACAGTTTATGAATCTAATCGTAAATAATCCGTCTTTAAACGAAGTACAGAAACTTTGCTATCTCAAAGGAGCACTTAAAAATGAAGCGTCACTAATTCAAAGTGATCAAGATATTTTTGTTTCATTAATGAAGGACTTGGAAGTCCGGTATGAAAATACAAGAGCTTTAGTAGATATTCATATAGCAGAAATTGATTCTATAAATAAACTTAACAGCCAAAATCCATCTGATATTCGATCAATCATAGATAAAGTAAGAAATCATTTGAGATCTTTAAAAAATTTAAATTTTGAATCAAATCCTTTGTCTGTTGCAATTATATTGCACGTTTTAAGCAACAAAGTCGATAAAGAATCTCAGCGATTGTTTCATTCAAGTTTAACTACTGCTAAAATACCCAGCTTAGATGAATTTATTTCATTTTTGGAACTAAGATGCATTCAGTTAGAAGCAGTCATTAAACCGACCGAAATCGCGGCGAAAATTGTTCCAATAAAAATAAAACAACTTCCGGTTTAATTAATCCGCTATGGAAATCGTTTCTGACTAAAGAAAAATTAAAACCAACCACTTCCGTTGAATCTATCCAAGGCGAAAAAGAATGTTTAATTTGTTATAAAAAATAAGCATCCGATATTTAGTTGTGAATCATTTTTAAATCATTCTCTTTTGGAAAGGTATGAACTATGTAAAGAGAATAACATTTGCACGAACTGCCTTAACTAACACCCCGATAAAAAATGTGTGTCTACATCTCGTTGCAAGATACGTAATAGATTTCACAATACTAAACTACATCGGGATCATAGCTCAATTGCCTCTTCTCCCTCTCCAGGCGTAACATCCAAGGTCAATACGGAGCAATGTTTTGAAACGAATGCAGATGAATCACCGCGCGTTAAATATAGGATGAGCACAGCAATCGTATACATAAATAATATTCCAGTAAGAATAATTTTGGATAGTGGCTCAGAAATAAATTTAATCGATTCAGATAGTGCAACTACATTGGGATTAAAGAGAAACAATATAAATTTAACGGTTTCTGGCTTTAACGGCCTTGCTCAAAAGATAAACTATTCTATAAATGCTAATATTTCGAATCAAGATGGTTCTTTCAATACACACTTGACGTTTCTCGTTGTTCCAAATATATCATCATTCACTCCGTCTTGCAATTTAGACATATCAAAAATTTCTTTTCCAAAACACATTAAGTGGGCGGATCCTTCTTTCCACAAGCCATCGAAGGTTTCAATGCTCTTAGGCGCGCAAGTGTTCTTCAAAATTATTAAGGCAGATCAGATAAAAATAAATGATTCAGTAACTTTGCAAAATTCGGTTTTTAATTATATAGTTACTGGAGGGCTCCCGGCAGCCGATGATAAACAGCAATGTTTTCTTCTTTCTGAACAAGAAGGGTTAGAAAGTTTAATTTCTAAATTTTGGCAGTTAGAATCGATTGAAGATGAAACTCGTAATCTAAATTCACAAGCCAAGTTTTGTGAAAAACAATTCGTAAATAATCATCGGAGAGATGAATCGGGACAATACATTGTCCAGATGGCCTTTTTAAAGGAACCTAGTTGTATTGGCGAATCCAAACAAACGGCTATTCGTCGATTAAATTCGTCATGGCGAAAATTAGATGCCAATCCAAATCTTAAACAGTTATATCGAGAATTTATCCATGAATATTTGGATATGGGACATATGGAGCAATTATCCGATGAAACTGAACCGACAGTTTCATATTATATGCCGCATCATGGTGTATTACGTACCGACTCCAAATCCACACCACTTAGGACTGTTTTCGATGCATCATGTTCTACTTCGACTGGCGAGTCGTTGAACTCTATTTTGGCAAACGGAGGATTCATTCAAGATAACTTATTTGCGATAGTATTGAGATTCAGAAAAAATAAAATCGCTTTGACTTGATATATTAAAAAAATGTTTCGCATGATATTCATAGATGAATCTCAGATAGACTTGTTACGAATTGTATGGAAGGACAGTATTGACGACTCTATCAATACGTACCGAATGAATAGAGTAGTTTACGGTACATCATGTGCTCCCTTTCTTGCACAACGAGTGCTTAAGCAATTAGTTACGGATGATGGGCATAAATATCCGTTAGCGCCTCAGCTGTGAGTGCAGATATTTTCATGGACGATCTTATCAGTGGCTGTTCGAGCATTTCTTCAGCAAAACAACTGAAACAGGAACTTATATCCCTCTTCAGTGGAGCTGGCATGCAGTTGCATAAATCCTCAAACTGCATTGAACTGCATTCTAATTTCGATGTTTCTGATGGAGATATTTCTCTCACAATTCCTGATGAAACTAAAGCCTTAGGATTTTTGTGGAGACCTCAAAAGGACACTTTAGCATTTTCAGTGTCTTCCATTGCATATGTTTCTGATTCCTCTACAATTACAAAAAGGTCAGTCCTCTCAGCCACTGCTAGGATTTTTGATCCATTAGGTCTCATTTCGCCTGTAGTTACGAAGGCGAAACTGGTGATTCAAGAATTATGGAGATTAAAATTGGACTGGAATGTGATTCTTTGGAAACACAGTGGAAGAGATTTGTGAAGTCTTTAGCTGCAATTAACAACTTGAACATTCCACGATATATTTTATTGGACGATGCACTGAGATTAGAACTCCATGGGTACTGCGACAGTTCTTTAAGAGCCTACGGTGCTGCAATTTATGTAAAGTGTCTTCATAATTCGGGAACTGTATCTACAAATTTATTGTGCTCCAAATCAATAATTGCACCTTTGAAGTCGGTAACGATTCCCCGACTTCAGTTGTGTGCAGCAGTGCTTCTTGATAAGTTAATACGAAAGACCATCAAATCGATGAAAACTCCCTTCAACGATATTGTGCTGTGGACTGATTCGACCATCGTCCTTGCCTGGATAAAAAATGACCCTTCAGTTCTCAAGCCCTTTTGTGAAAAATCGAATCAGCGTAATTCAACATCTAACTGAAGTGAGCTCCTGGAAACACGTCCAATCGCAAGAAAATCCCGCGGATATTATATCCAGAGGGATCCATCCTGATAAAATTCAAGATTGTGTATTATGGTGGTATGGTCCATCGGTTTTGCAAAACAACCCAGTTGTGTCTCCTTGTGATATCAGTGAAATCAACGATAATGATTTATATTTAAGTGAGTTTAAAAAATCCGGTCCAATGTGGAATTACACCCAATCATCAATAAGTGCTCATCTTTTGTGAAACTGAAAATAATTCTTGCATGGTGTCTGCGGTTTAAAGAAAATGCAAGAAACCCTTCATCGCAAAGAACCATTGGCAGTCTAACTGCAACTGAATTATCTCGAGCTTTAATTTGCCTTATCAGAAATGTTCAATCTGTGCATTTTCCTCTAGAAATCCACTGTCTTCTTAAGGGTAAACAAATACCCAATTCAAGTAGTGTACTAAATTTGTCCCCTTTCTTAGATGAGAACAGCATCCTTCGTGTTGGAGGAAGACTTAAACACTCCAAATTAACTGTCAATCAAAAACACCCATGCTTATTCCAAACAAAGGTCATATTTCTAATTTGTTGATTAATTATTATCATGTTTTACATTTTCATACCGGTGTTGAATCAACTGTAGCTAACATCGGGTCAGAGTTTTGGATAATTAATAGTAGAAATCAGATAAGAAAGGTATTGAAAAATTGTATTTTTCTTTAAAGGTAAAAATGCAAAGGGAAAAAATCAAGTTATGGCAGATTTGCCCAGTGACCGAGTAACGGTATCAAGGGTATTCACCAATGTTGGTATTGATTATGCCGGTCTTTTCTTTATTAAAATTGTATCCAGGTAAATTCAAGAAATCATATAAATGTTATGTATGTATTTTTATTTGCTTCGCTATTTTAAAAATAGTTACCAATTGTTCTACTGATGCCTTTTTGATTTTACACCCCCCGGTTTTTTGGTCGCTAAGCAGGGCGATAAGTTCGCCTAGCTATCTACCCTTCCTTTTCATTTTTAAATTAAAATTCCGTTATTTTGAAAACTTCATAGCGTCTGAAGGTATAGTTTGGCACTTCAACCCGCCTGCTACTCCCCATTTCGGTGGTTTATGGGAGGCAGATATTAAATCTCTCAAATCTCACCTAAAACGAATTATAGGTAACACAATACTAACTTATGAAGAATTTGTAACACTTGTAACCCAAGTGGAAGTAGTTTTAAACTCAAGACCCTTAACCGAAATTTCTAGCGATCTAAACGATTCTATTCTTACTCCAGCTCATTTTTTGGTTGGAACTTCCTTAACTGCTTTGCGTGAACCCAACCTTACAAATACACCAATCAATCGACTAAATAGATGGCAATTGGTGCAAAAATTAACACAAACATTTTGGAAAAAATGGTCAAATGACTATCTAAACCGGCTACAATCAAGAGTAAAATGGCAAAGGGGTGAATAACCATTTAAGGAAAATGAATTAGTGCTAGTTAAAGATGAAGACTTTTCAAAAATACTTAATTGGAATCTTGCAAAAATTATCAAAGTGCACCCAGGTAAAGATAATATTATAAGAATTGTGACTTTAAAAACAAATAAAGGCACCTACCAACACCCAGTTAATAAATTAGTAAAATTGCCAATCTATGAATAACGATATATATATTATTGTATTGCATAATAATATTTGTGTATTATATTCATTAGCATATATTTCCTTTACGTATTGCATTATATTAATTATTGAAATTGTTTATCAGTATTTTGTGTATATTTCATATATTTGTATGTAAGAATGTATGTAATTTGCAATTAAACATTGCAACGTGGCCCAGGATGTTGGACGCTTGAACTTAATTGGCGACTTCAGGGTTGCCAGAATAAAAATATGTAACGCGCTATTTTAATTATAAGAATGCTGATGTAACGGATCGAATGAACATGCGAGGCATGATGCTTTGGGCAGAGCGCTTTAAGCGATATTTCTTATTAACCCTGTAAATAGCCTTTAAATGTTGGCGTGTGTGTAGTGCTGTGCAGTTATGTTTAGTCATCAATAAACTTATTCGTATACCAAGGGCTCTTAAATTATTAGATACAACATTAAATCAACGATACAGTCCTCTTGCTCTCCATTGAATTCTCGACGACACCTTGCATCCTTAAAAAATAATTTCACCGAACAATTGACGGATGACAAAGACGGAGATTTAGCGCCTTTTTCGCGAGAATCTGTGAACGATGCGAATAAACAACCCCTCATCCCGCCAAAGTATCATTCTCCCCACAGAAGGTTTTTCCACTCTCGTCAAATCATGCTCCCCTCCTTGAAACACAACGAAATCAAAGCTAAAGAGGGAACGACGAGGAGAATGCATTTTTGTTAAAGGACTTTTTTTTTCAACTATGATACCGTTTACGGGAAATGATAATTACATTGTTAAAGGTTTTTTTCACGATGTGAAAGAAAACATTATTTTTATGCCACACACACATCAGATTTGCAAAAAGTTATTTCTGTTAAACGTTTGCTTCTAGGTCCTGCAAAGACTTTTATCCAAACTCTTCATAGCATATTAACGTATAGTTCTCATAAAAGTGCATTAATTGAATAATTTGCAGATTTATTTTGTTCTTATGACGTTCACAAGGAAATGCAGAAACGGAAATTACGCTCTACAGAATCTCTATTTGAATTTTTTAGCCATGCGCGAAATTGCTTCAAAAGCACACTTTCTTTTAGACGACGAGAGTTTAATAATGCATTGCATGAATGATATACCTGATTCAAACCATAATGAATTGATATTATATGCATGTAAAGGTATTTCAGAATTTAAAGAAAAATTAAGAAATGCATTAACAAGTTTTTATGCAAAATAATTCTTATAGCATTGATAATAAAAATAAGCTTACAAATTTTGAACAATATGATTTTTCTACTAAAAATAAGAATGATATGTGTTCTGATAATAAATTTCATAATAAAGGTCTATTTAATGATGCTAATGTTAATAAGAGTGATGTACGTATACGTTGTTATATAAATGTAGATTATTTAATCATACCTCTAATGAATGTTACCATAAAAATAAAGGTTTAAAATGTTTTAATTGTAACCAATTTGGTCATAAAAGCTCTCAGTGTGTATTTAAAAAACCTGATGTTAAAAAGGAAGTTTTTAATGAGATTGTTAGTGAAGTTGTAAATGAAATCAATTCCTCAAAATAAATGCGTAAAACTGTTAAAATTAATGGCTATGATTTTGATGCTCTTATTGATACGGGTAGTACTATTACCTTAATACGCAAAAGTATTTATCAAATTCTTGGAAGACCGACGTTAAATTCTACGAAAATAAATTAACTTCTTTCGGTAAGTGTGAAATTAAAACCTTTGAATCTTTTAAATCCCCTATTGATATTGAAGATAACAAATTTATGAAGGCTATTTATGTTATTGACAATTCGCAAACAGCTATTGATGTAATTATTGGAACTGGGGTTTTAAAACAAACTGAATTTTAAATTAGTGCAAATGGTATAGATATAATACCTAAGAAACATAATCACTTTATTAATTTAATTAAGGTATCTAAGGCACATAACCAATCGGAATTAAAAGATAATGCCCTAGAAGTATTACAACCAAAATTAAAAAATGCGGAAGATAAATGTAGAAATTTAGAAATGCACGTACGCAACACATTTACATTATCATTAGAAAAAACGGCGTTATTAGATAAATTGCATAAATTAGAAGAATCAAATTTAGAAAAGGTTGACAAATTAGTTAAACTTGAAGAAAAGTACGAGATCTTACAAGAAACATTTAAAATTACAGAGAAAAGTGACTTGTTGAGAAAGAAATTTAATATAAATCCTTAGCAGAAAAATTACTCTTCGTAAATACACTAACGGAATCAAACGATCATCCTAAAGCATCGATGTCAACTAAAGAACGAGAAATTAAGCCTAGCAAGTGTAAAACTAAGAAGTTAAAGTCTAGTGGAAGAAATGCTAATAAAACAAGTGATAGTGAGGAAAATCAAGCCCTTGCCAAAGAGAAAAATGATTTGCTTAGACAGATTGATTTCCTAAACTCCATCACTTTTGGATACGAAGTTGAAAGAGCAGTTCATTAAAAAACGCAAACAACTACACATATATAAAAAAGACGAATCAGTGACAATCAAAAGAACCCAATTCGGAAAAGGACTCAAATTACGACCCAAGGTTGGTCAACACGAAGGTCCTCATCTTACATCCACAGCTGTCAACTTCACGAAGTAGTCAACCGCTGATGCCTGATGATTTTACGACTGCAATTTGAGTATCCCCCACAGTGACTCTCCGTGAACAGAACTTTGAATAACGAACTGAATTCCTTTTTCTCTTTCACTTTTTATAGATTTTTTTTAATAGCTGTGAGCAGCAATGACAAGCCGATTCCATAAAAACTACACCTGTGTGAAGTACTGGAAAGCATCGCATTTATTATGCTTTTCTTTTCACTGATTTCAATTTTTGTTTTATGGGTTTGCTTACAACATTTTGGATTTTCTTTCACTGTGGTCAGCTCACTTTCAGGATGGCCGATTGTGAATTGGACGGTGCTACGCGCTACTGCCCCTTAGCATCCCCTTCAAGGTGGCTCCGAAAGGAAACAGACGGTAATGACACCAACGGAAGAGGCAGCGAGAGAAAAGACATTAGAACACGAGAGAAAACGTTGAGAACGCAGGAGGTACAGAGGCACATCGGCATAGCCGTAATAACTCTTAAAAAATAATGAAAGCCAATAAAATGGCACGCGTTTAAATGTTTCACTTAATTCATTAATTGTTATTCTTCATTTTATGTTTTCTTATTTTAAAAATAAACAGATTATTCGGGCTAATCCCAGTTTACGAATTCATCCCAGTAACAATATATATATATATATATATATATATATATATATATATATATATATATATATATATATATGTGTGTGTGTGTGTGTGTGTGTGTATGTATGTGTATTTATGTATGGAATATTGTAAGAAACTATATTTGTGTTACAGAGATGTTCATTTACACAATTCTTCACAGATTTAATGTTTTGACCTAAAGAAATGGTTGTTTAATTAAATATTTGAAAATAAGTATCCTTGATGGATTTAATAATCAATTCTCATATTGGTTAATTTTCTCACAAAACAAAATTGTTGACAATAAATAAAGTGTGAAGTTTTCACATCATCAAAATAATGCAATAAATAAGAAAGAATTATAAAAAAATCTCAGTAGTGAATTTTCTCCTAATTAAATTTATCAATATCCATCAATTGATTATTCTAGCTTTTTTAAAAAAAAACTTCATACATGCCATAAAAAATAATGTGCGCAGACCAAAAAAATAGTTGTAAAAACCAACAGAATAATATTCACAGTAAAATCATTAAAAAAAATTTACTATGATGGATTCTTCATTATGTATTTTATATATATATATATCCAAGTTCATTTTTAATAACGATGTTAAGGTTGCAGTTAAAGTGAAAATTTAATGGAAAGAAGAAATTGATCGGTAAATTCTTAAAGTATTCACATATATTTTTATTCTTTTGGAAGGCTAAAAAATGAAGGATAAAAAAAATGCTTCAATTTTGAACCTAATTATCTGAAAAAAAATTAGATGAAAAAAATTGGAAGCTGATTTTTAATGAACCTCAATTTCCTGTAGTATTTTTTTCTTATTTAAGTTCTTTTCTTACTGTGATTCATCCATTTTCTAATTCAGAAGCAGTTCAATGCATTAAATTTCATTTAAATCTGAATTGTATTCTTGATTTTCCCGTAAGAACTTTCTAAGAATTAAATTATGCATTATGTAATACATATAGGGCTAGTTATTTTAATCCAAAAACCGCATTTCTTAAGTTAGTTGCTTGTTCTTATTACAATAAATATACAAGGATAAAACAGTAAAACAAACACCATTGAGCTCAAACTTAAGTTGTTATACTAGAAATGCATTCTTAAATTAAAACGTATTCGTATATTTTAAATTTATTGTTCATTTAAATGTTCTGATTGTGAAATACGATCTAACAATTGTATGCGAGAATTACGTACCTTCTTCTTGTACAACACGTTTATATACAAAGAAAATTAGCATAAGTAATGCAAGAAACATACACGTATTCTGTAAATGAAACAAAAAATAATAAAGTTCTAAAAATACAATACAGTATAAAAAAGTATGATACATTTTATAATTAAATGTAATTAAAAAATGAGATATTAGAAATAAATGACTATATATATATGTATGATATAAGAATACTTTTGAAAATATAATTATTCAAGATTCATTAAATGATATTTTTATCCACAATGATGCATTTATTTTAACTTTATAACATATTCAGGTAAACTTGACAGTGAAATTAGGCAAATTTCTTTATTTGTCGATGAAAATATTGTACTTACATTATTAATATAAATCTGTATTTCAGATATTAGCAGGTTCAGAAAAGAAAATTGTATTTTTTACGAAATAGCTTTAGTAGTTTTTTAATGAACATATATTTTCCATGCTTTTTCTGAGAAAAAAAGTATTGTATATACACGAAAAAAAATATTTCTCTTTCAAGTTTCTCTGATTAATATATAAATCAACATCGCTTTTAAAATGAGTCTGGTATAAAGATGTATTTTTCTTATTGGATGATGACATCTGTAAGAAAATGTAACGTGTGATATATCCTATTATGTGGTTTATTATTGGAACAAAGTATCTGGGGAAGATATTTTTATGATATCTTAAATATTTCTGGAATGTGCAATAAGCGCTTTGAAAGGAATCCAGGAAATTCCCGCGAAGTATTTCTTCTCCATGTCGATGACCTCTGAAAGAGATTTTTTTGCAACTTTTGCAGATTGAAGAATAAAGTAATGTACTGTTTTATATGCATCTCTTAGTATCAAAAATTTCGACTGAAACAATATTTTTTTTAAATAAAACATTTTTTGTAATATTTTTATAAGTTGAATTTATTATAGTTACTTCAAGAAAGTTATAAAAATACTTAGTTCGAATTATCCAGTACCTGTTTAGTAAAGTCACTAAATTACGTTACTGCCCATCTTAAATTGCCATGCAATATTTCATTTTTATATATTTTCCTTATAATTCTTTATTTATATAAATTGTGAATAGATTAATAATTTATTTAATTTATTTATTAAATAATATAATAGAATCAGAAAAAGTTCTTCGAGTTAGTAAAATGGATTTTTCACTTCTTACAAAAATGCGATCAAATTTTGTTGAGTTTTTTTAACTGAATTTCATGTATGAGATGAGTTCAGGGTTTGTACTGTTGCTAATTATTATGAGAAGAAAACAACCAACGACGCCAATTTATTGAGTAATAGTAGATTGTTAATGGACAAGAATAAACAAATGTCTACACAAAAACAAGTGGACGAATATAGACAATTAAATATTAAAACAAATTATTTATTGTAATGGAAAAGCGTACCCATGTGAACAAATTTTAAAAGCTGCAGAAACGATTCTCCAGAACAGTTCTACTTGTAGGAATTCAGAGAGAAAAAGTTTCTCTGTCTTATCGCAAACAACACACAAACAGATTCTTAACTCGACTGTAGTTGAATAATTGCAGAATTTCTGTTTCTCGCAGGAAGACTTTACCTCCTATCATGGTGAGTTTTGAGTGTTCGTTATAGTTGCTTTTTCCTCTTTATCCCAGAATTGCGTAAGAAATACTCGTACATGAGCTTCAAATCCTGCGAGTTAAAGATTTACTTTGAAGCACTGGCATAGCTAGTTCTGAGAGGGCCCTGTATCACAATTCCCCTTCGAGGTTCTTATTTAGATATGAGAGCCTGGTTAGTGAGGCTATATTTACACATTTTGGGGCCCCTATAGCTTGAGAGCCCCGTATCCTTGATACGACTGATACGGTGGTAGCTACGCCCTTGCTTTGAAGGTTTAAACTAAAGATACATTGAAAAATTGAATAAAAATGAAAAGTGTAGAAATTAAATGATTAAAATATTCGACTACTTACGACAACGTTTTTTTTTTAAAAAAATGAAGATACGGATGTATTTTTTGGAGGGGGTGGTTAGATTTATTTAGAACATTTTAAGAATAAAAAAAACAACTTAAAATAAAGAAGAGGGAAATAAATTATTACTACTAAAATGGGTAAAATTTGACAAAAATATATAAAAACGAGGCCCGCTCTGTAAAAAACGCAAATAAACATATTCTCAATTTTTCAATATTGATGTATTACTTTGCTGTTCCTTTTTTGAAATGACATTTAAGATAAGAGATATTTTCTCTTTTACAAAAAATAGAGCTTTAGTTTAAGAGTTAAGGTAGCAATTTATCTTAGCTATTATATGAAATTGCTTAATAAAACAGTGATTATATTCACATAAATAACTGTAAATTTAGTAATTAAACAGTGATTGATAAATCTGAAGGTTATAACACTTCTACTGGTATACATACACATAAAATTTCAGAAAATTATTTAAACTTTTTGAGCAATCGCTGTTTCCGTTTGAGCTTTTCGAAAAACACACACACATTTCGAGTAAAATGCATTTCAAAGTTTGACATCTCATATAAAGTTATGACATTTGCTTTTACTAAAACACTTATAGTTTTATTCCAGTGAATGAAAAATAAAAACTTCGTGTTTTTATAAAATTAATAAGATGACCTATAAAATAAAATACAGAAAAAAAATTATGATTTTAGGATAGTTGGATACCTTAATAAAATGTGTGTCCTATTAAAAGTTTCCCGTCGAGCCAGAGCACAGATTGCCACTACCTCTATTCACATAGTGTCGAAAAAACGGCTCGCGTACGGAACCTGTAAATTCCGTGAGAAGCACCTTTATAACATTTGGCTTTTTAACATTACGTGAATGTTGCCTGTTTGAGCTTTAATATTTTAAGGGTCAGTCATTTTGTTTAATTACGGTTCTACATTTTTTGGGCACGGTAAGCGTCAATTATACCAAGTTCTTTCGTGACAACATGGTTGAAAGAGAATATGAAAATTTCAATTAAATTATGCTTGTAAGAATTACTTTTAAGTGAATATGTAAACTATTTTTTTAAAAAATAAAAAGGGGGTCTTAGCATATGATTTATCAACAAAAAATCATATTTGTTGGTCTAACAGTTGAAAAAAAGAGGATTTCTTTTCCTTTTGTGCCTATAACGCAACCGTAAATCTCCCTGCGGGTCGACTTTTCAAAAAACCTTCTTCTTGGCTGGTTTCTACTTAGCAAAGTAATATCCAAGTAGATATCTTATTAAATAGTAAATGTAATATTTTGGATATGCTGGCTGGGTGGGGCGTAGTTGGTTTGGCGCTGACCTTGTATGCCCAAGTTTGCGGGCTCGAACCCCCCGCCCCAAGTCGGTGGATTTTCATGATGCAAAAAATCTACAGTGTCCAAGTCGTATGCTTTTATGGTATGTTTAATACTTCTTGAGTATCTGTTTGGCTTAGGTGCTTTTTCGCAAAATTAATTTCCTAGTACGGTTCCTTCCTCTGGAAAGGAAACAGGGAGTTAAAACCACTTGCGGCGATTGGTATACTACCTATGTGGTGTCGTACTAATAAGAGATTCCAGCTTCCAGGGAATGTACACACGGTCTGCAATATTAAAATACCAATCCACAGCCGCATTAGAAATAAAAAGAAATATTTTGGATATTCAAATCAAGGTAAAAATAAATAAATAAAAAATGAACGAGTAAGGGTTATACTCAGGATACCGGGGGCTGCGGTAGCCAAGTGGTTGAGGTATCGGATCATGGAAGGCGTGTCACGAGTTTGAGCCCAGTACCACTAAAGACCCGCCGTGTAGGGGAACAATACACATTTAATCTGTCACCCATTGGTGTAGTGTAGTAACCAAGAGAAAAAGGTGACAGCTCAGGTATTATCCTCGTAGCTTGACCATAGTTCAAAATTACGAGGTCAGTTGCCAAAAATCCTCGTGTAGCTAAACAGTGCGATGTTAATATTCACTCACTCATACTCAGCATACCAAACACAAATTAAGTTTTCAATGCCTGCTCAATAAGAATTTTATGTAAAAATGCTCTAAAACTGTAAATGCTAATGTTATTTCACTCTGAAATTAATTGTGGACGAAAGCCTGATTTCTATAAAAATGTGCTAAATAAAAATTCCATGAGGAACACCTTTTCAGATTGGGTAGTCAACACAAAGTACGCAATTAAATGTGCACATTTAACAACGTATACAACCATCATAAGCAGAATGGATACAGCATTTCTTTTCAGCCTCCAATGGATCGTACAAAATACATCGATTTAATATGAGTCACATTTATTTGAATCTATAAGGGTATAATCAAATACCGACTTTATCTTTAAAATATTGCATTCCTTATAATATATTTTTTTAAATTTTATTTGTCCAGATACTAATGACAATGCTGATTGAATAAAATCCACATTCAATTCAACTAATGAACCCTAGATTCCCTTATATTTTTAAGTACCTCATTCTTTAGAACATTAATCAAAATTGTATTGCTCTGATTCTAATGAAAGTTCTATAATTAGTTTCAATAAGTAATAATAAATACCAATAAATTTAACCAACCTAATCATAATTAGGTCTAGAGTACCACCTTTTTTTCAATAATTTTATGATTTGATTGATTAAATTGCTTGAAAAAGCGTTAGTTGGTTGTAAATCGAATTCCCTTATCTTACCCCCTAGATTCCCTTACATTTTAAAAGTGCGGCCTTCTTTATAACACTGATTAAATTTCATTGCTCAAATTCAAATGTAACCTCTGATTGAATAAAATTCTCAGTAAATTTAACCAGTGTAAGAAAAGTTAATCATTTCCTCTTAAAGTACCGCCTTCTTTTTAGCTAATTTTAACTAATCGAAGCAATGTAAACAGATTTAAGGCTTTGCATTAACAGTTCCACTCTGTTTAAAGGATTTAATGATATTATTGCTGAAAAATTGCACAACTAAGCTATGATTGGATGTACATTCCATTATTTTATTAAATATCATCATAGGTTGGTTTTATTTTAAAATTACCGCCTTCTTTATTCAGTTAGATTTAATTGCTCTGATTCTCTGAAGAAAGCGCTGATTGGACAGAAGTTTTCATAAATTTAACCAATTGTTCGGCCTCTGTTTTTAAAGTACCAGCTTCTCTTAGACGATCTTTTAATTTTATTGTTCAGATTGAAGTCAAAATTCTCATTGGACGTAAGGTACAATTGTTTTAACCAATATTATCAAAGATCAACTTTTATTTTTTAATCTAATGCCTTCTTTACAACATTAATTAAATTTTATTGGCATGTTCTATTGAAAACACTGATTGGAGATACTGGGTACAATTATTTGACCAATGTAACCTGAGTTTGACTTTCAAACTTTTAGTACCGCCTTCTTTAGATGAATTACTAATTTATTTGCCAGATTTTAATAAATGTGACCGGAGGATGATCGTGACAACCTTTTTTCCAGATATTGCTTTTTTTTTCACGTCCAGCAAACTCAGGGCTTGGACCTCAAGCAAAACTACGTCCTTAGTGTCAGTCAAGCTTTCTTTGTGGGGTTACGGGGGGGGTACATTACGCACTGTACTTTACACGAAAATATCTAATTATGGTACTATTACGTAATACTTGGGAGTGTTTACATTAAAGTTACAATTGAATAAAATAGAATTACAATTTAGAAAAACAAAATAGTGGAAAAAATTTATTTTGTGTATGTTTGCATTGTTATTTATGTTTTACTTTTTACACTTTTCAGGTAGATGAGTTTATAACCTCAACGTTAAGTATTAGTCAAAATATGAATTCTTTAGTGGGGGAGGACGGTATATTAGGTCTTTGCACGCGGGTGTCTGACACCTTAACATCGGTCCTAGGTTCCACTAAATATTAAAAATCCTAAGTTTTTGTACCGTTGTTAAAAAAATCTAATTTTTTGCGCGTTAAGAGAACTTGGTACCCCCAAAATAACCGAACTATCGTTTTTGTTATATTTTATGTGATATTATTCTTTGCATTATTATCTTTCTATCGATATATTTATTGGGCATGTCAGAAAATTAGAAGATGGACAAAACTTCATTTGAAAAATGTAAATCAACAAATTAAGCAATTCGACTACGCCCCCTTTTTAGAAAAAAAAGCTAAAAGAGGGATTTTGATAAAGAAGTGTATTTTAAAAATAGAAATACTGATTATTATGAAAGAATGTGTTATATATAAATCAAGATATTACCGAAGCATTACAATAATGTAATTTTTTTTTCTTTATGAAATGTGTACATGTAAAATTTTTGAATTAATGCATTTTATTTTTTAATGCAATTATTATACCACGCATATGTTTACCAAATCACAGAACTGAAATTCCCCAAATATATCTGACCTTGGCTTATTCCGTTACTTTTGGCCTCACGTGAAACAACTGTCGAGCATTGCACTGTAAAACACCAAAAACTTATTCATATACATTAAATTTAGTTGAAAAAATGTTCCGAATAATAGCGTTCGGATAAACGACGTTGTACAGTATTTTAAAGAAAAATATGTAACTAATGTCTTGAAGTTGTATTGTAAGTTTATTTAAGCTTATTATAATTATTTTTTCAGAATTATAAACTTTAAAGCGTCTTTTCTCAGTTTGTGTTTTTTGATATATATTAGTGTATTCAAAATGCTACTCCTTCCACAATTATTTACCAATCACTTCCACTTTCTTCTTGTGTGGTATATATAAAGTGGGTAACAAATTAGGGATCTATTTTGCTGTAATCTGAATACATTTTTCTTAAAAAAAAATGTAGAATATATTGACTTTTTCATTGAGTTTTAACATGTATATCAATATTTTATTTTTTTTCTCCAAAACTAATAAATTCATTGTAAAATCGATCCCTTAAGTTGCTTAAGACATACTTAAGAATATTACAAAAATATTTCATTTCAAAAAACTAAAATTTTCAAAAGATGTAAAATTTAAAAAATTCCCAACTGTTTTTTAAAAAATTAAATTTTTGAAATTGTGTTAACAATATATGAAACATTTCATCTCGTATCGTTTTCTTGAATAGAAGCATTATATGGAATGCTAAAATATAATTTTTAAATACATAAATAAAAAAAAAAATTATTCAATGGGTACCAAGTCCTCTTATAAAAAATATTTGCGATAAAAAAATAAATTTATATTAATGTCAACTAGCATTATTTTTTTCTCTTGTTTTAATATTTTGGAGTATGTAACTTCAGTACAATACTAACACCTTTCGAAATTGAACGGGTTCTGTTTTCCTTTGTCGTGACGAAAATACTACAAATTTTATTCTTTTTGTGTAACCAGATTAGCAGAGTTGTCGTGATGAGAGTGTCTTGAGTTCGAACTCAGGTGCTGCTGAAAACCCGCCGTGTAGAAAGAATAATGAACATTTAATCTTTCGAAGCTCAAAATTCCTCACGTTGGCGTAGTGTGGAATTAATGAGTCAGTGTTGTTCTAAATGCGATTTTTCAACTCCTTCTCTCCCTATATATATTAATTGTATTGATAATATATTTTGTTTACATTTGATTACTTTTTAACTATTGTGTTTTTTTAATTTTCTTATTGTGTTGTTTGGTTTTTCAATGTTCATTTTTAAAATACATTTTATTTAGTATTATAAGATTCGTATATTTCAATTTTTCAATGGATTATTGTGATTGATTGTTGATGATTGAAGTTATATATTTAAATATATATATATCTTGTTCAAAATTTCAATCGTTAATAAAACACTTAATGAATATGCTCATGGTATGTTTAGATCTATGTCATAGACAAGAAAAATGATGACTTTTTAATAATTATTTTAAGGTTAACTTAGAAGCAGTCTTTCTTGTGAGAATGAAAATAACTATAACTCATTCCTTGCAATATGTGATTCCTGTAGATAGTTGAGTTGTGATTCCTGTAAGAAACTACTTTTAATTTATGCTAACTTGAAAATCCTTTCTACTCCTGTAGGAATGCAACTAGGTTATAAACAAGTAATATAAAAATAACAAGTAATAATAAAATAAGTCAATTTCTACTTAAGGTCAACAAGAAAACTTTTCTATTTTAGTTACGTTTTTTTTTAAAACACTTAATATAAATATGCATACACGTATGAGAAAATCGCAAAATGAAGTGACAAAGTATAAGCGATTTTCCTTGCAATTTTCCATTTTCCTTTTTATATAGGGTATTGGACTACTTTTTTTATTACTATTTATTTCTTAATTTTGCATAGTAAAAAGAAAAAAAAATCCCAGAAATTAGGGCATCCCAGGTGGGATTCGAATCCTCGACCTTTGGATTAGTAGTCCAAAGCGTTATTTTTGAACTACATGGACACATCGAACAAATTTCTTTTATGTATATGGTATTGGACTATTATTTTGTTTATTATTATTTATTCATTATTTTAATTTAATTAATTAATTAATCTTTGAAAAAACTGTATTAACATCAAGTGTCATCCACTACAAATTTAAAAAATTGTATTTGAACTCGATTGGATGAGTAAAATTATTTTATTAACGGTTGAAAATTTGAACAAGTTATATATGTAGCGAAAGTGTGAACTGATAGCAAAAATTAAAAAATAATCAGTATTTAGGTGCGAATGGGATACTCGTTCATGAGGTAGATATTATTCTTATTACATATTCTAGTGTTTAAATATTTGTTTGAGACTCATAAGAAATCACATTGTGATCGTATAGTTCCAAATTTTTTTCAGAGATCTTCAATGGTTTCAAAAGAGTCTTATAAACATTTCCGTGAAAGGAATTTCAAAATCCTTTTGAATGGATTTTTATCGAAAACAGGCGAGTTCAACTCAAATGACCATGTGGACCACTTCGGAAAAAAAATTATAATCTCGACGGCCGCACATAAAAAATATGTACCTTTATATCAAATTTTTAAATAAAAAAAAATTATTGGAGTGAAATTTTAAAACAAAACGAATTATTACTATTGTTTTCATTACTTTTCATGTATACAGACATAGATAACATAATAGTATTTGTATAGCATAGTAATACAATGATTAAACTATGTTTGAAATATTACAATTACCATTTTCTTGAAAATTACGGTGTTCCTATTGAATTTATCTTTCGTTACTCATTGTTGAAATTTGACAGTGCTGTCAATCGCAAACGATTAAGTATGCATTGTCCTTTATCTTAACCGGCCTGAATATTTTTTTAAAACTTTAAAATACATCTCTGACTGCCTCTTGCCTTTTGGGCACTCCAAACAGAAAACGAGGAGGAGAAACGAAAGTTGCACGTACAGAGAAATCATGTACCATCCCTAGTAAAGGATATGCATAATGCAATACGAAATTCATTTAAAAAGTGCAACATGTCCGATGTAATTTACTACAGTAAAATCAAATGTAACTGTTGGATAAAATATAAATTTATTTTAATCTAAAGGATATTTCTATTATCAAAAAGGATTTATTTTAAAACAAGAACAGGTAATAGGCAAATATATATATATATATATATATATATATATATATATATAAATTTCCCCTCAAATAAATTTCAAAATGAAAAAACTTTTAAAATCTGTTATTTAAAAATTTTTAAAAAATAGTTGGTGGCCCACGACTTACGTACTGTCGGGGGCCGCGTGTTGGACACAACTGATCCAAAACATTTTATTAAATTTGTTTTTCTAATTAAGTTAGGGCTCGTGTGTGTATGTGAAAGGGTGCTAAATGCCGTGATATGTATATAAAAAAGGGAATATATTGTCCACTCATGTTTAAAACAAGTTTACTGCATTTAGATTCCTTTTTTTTATGTGACAATGGGCAATGTGTAAGATCAGATTTTGCTTAAATTAAATCGCAATGAGAGAAGAGGGTTCGAAGATGACATAGGCAGTCTACAAATTTAGTAAACGTGTTTCTTTTGTTGAATAGAATTTCGCTAAGTGTACGATTTGCGCAAATTGACACCCAAATAGTGGTATAACGGGAGCGTTAAAGATAAAGATATCCTTTTTTTAGATTAACGTCTTTTTTATCTTTACCAAAGCATGAGGATTATAAAAATGTATCTAAATACAACATAAAGTTTTATGCTAAGACTATGATGTCAATAATATAATGGAAAAATAAATACAAGACATGCATTACAGGACGAATAACAGGATCCTTACATTACAGGATCCCTACGAATTATATAGACATCGGTTAGTAATGAATAAAGTGCTCTTTTTAGAAATTCAATCTTTTCGGTGATAAAAGTGCCGTGAACCTGGTCTCTGATATCACTTGCTTACATAGGACTTCTACCACTACGCATCAGGTTTTGGATGATAGATATTTTCATAAAATATCTGAATCAGGAAGATAGGGCAATTGCGTTTATTTGAGATTTGTTCCTTTCAATATCAGATGCTTAAATAAAAGAAAGTGGATTTATATAGTTCCAGAGATTTGAAAGTGTAGGAAAAATAACCAATTAGAAAAACTTTTCTCAGGATGAAATGAAAAGACGCATTGTTTGCTTATCATAGATATCATAATAGATTTGAATTACAATAAAACACTCAATGAGTAGTATAAGGGTCGCCCAAATGAAAGTGACAGTGCTGTAATAATTCCGCAATTAAAAGAGAAAGACGACTGTACATGCCCCTATAAAGAGCGTAGAGTGCTGGAAATGCATACGATATTGTCAGATTCCAACAGATACGTGTGTTCTAGCGTGAAAGTACGATAAAAGACATCGTTTTCATCATGGATGCCTCCAAACACTTCGACTGACAATGCTGCCGTTTAAATAATATCAAGAACCACTGACGTGGCATGTCACGTGAGGTTATTCTCTAACATCAGTAGTACTAAACCTACAACCCACGTGCCGCATGTAGCCCACCAGCCTTTTCTGAGTGACCCGGTCATGATCTATCAATTTATATTTTTTTAATACTAGAATATAAACAAGGATCAGCTCTCGGTTGTTCAGAAGTAATGTGTCCGCTTCGTAAGCTTGAGGTTGTGGGTCCGATCGCAGCTGGAGTTGATAGATTATCTGGTTGCAAAAACCGTAAGCACGCATGTCATATAATTATGTGACATGTAAAAGATACCATGAGTATAAATTTTGCTCTGGTACTCTTAGCAAAATTAAATCGCGGCAAATATCCAGCATCTGAAGAGAGAAGCTTGAACTAAAAAATATTAATTTGAGCATCCAAATTTGTTTGGTATTGAGTACCGCCACTAGATGGTGCCGCAATGTAAACGCTCTCCCATATGAGTACTTGCCGTGTCTGCAAAAGTTAAATTACCAATATGCAGCCCCTTTGAAAAAAATAAAATAAGCAAACAAGAGACTAGGTCATGGATTAAAATAAGTCGAAACTACTTCCATAGATCATTAAAAAATGCATACACGTAAACATTTTGTTTGTGTAGTTGATAGAGAAGTTAATATAGTATTAAAGTAAAAAAAATTAGTTTCTGAATATTTTGATTAATTTAGCTTTGTCCAATGCTGTGTGCGCTCTTGTCTTTTTTTTTATTATTATTATCCTCATGAAGCGGCCCGCGTGAAACACCTGTCATATGAACGTGACCCGGCGGGAAAAAAGGTTGAGTACCTCTGTCTTACATGATAATTCTCGTCCTCATGCAGCTGTGGCGTGCCAAACATTGCTTCAGCAGTTATACTGGGAGGTTCCGGAACATCCCTTCTACATTTCGGAATTCTCACCGTGTGAATACCGCACCGTTTGTCCACTCAAGGAAACTATGAAAGGAATACAATTTCCCGACAAGATATTGCTGTAAATTAATCCCACGATCAACTCCGGAGTTACTTCACTCAGGAACCGCTGGGACACTTGTTTCAACCAATAAGGGGATTTTCTCTCACCTATCTGTTGCATCTGTATTACTTCTTTTCTTTGTATACTAATTTATATTCGTGCCATTAAATCAGTGCTTCTCAAACTTTCAATATTTGTGACCCAATATTCAATCCCAATTTTCATCGCACCTCCCCGCCCCTTCATGCAATAACAACGTATTGAATTCGATATACTATACTTTGACGATACAGCTGCAACACGACTTTAACCTAATAAAGACCACTAGCGTCTATAAACGTCTCGCTCAGCCAGTGTGTTTATTGCCTCTGAGATGTACACATACGTCTTTTCGAAGTAGGTTCTTATCTATGCACTACTATCCATAAAATTATTTTGAAGGCTTTTAAAGACAATTAAAGGACCTTGAGACTGTTTGCAAATGATTTACTTATTTAAGATGTTTTTCTTGTTTATTCTGTCCCCCCCTTCCCCCAATACATCACATATGCTAGCCTACGTGAAGAAAATTAGCATTGGGGAGGGAGTCGCGTAAACTTTAATCGACAGTTAAATGATTAATTATAAACCGTACAACGTATCAATATAAGTTGAAACTTTTGTATATAATTTTATATATGACAAGACCATGGGGTCATTTGTAATTATAGTTGTTCTCAACTTATAGTATTATTAAACTAATTATAAAATACATTGTGCAGTACTGATACATTGATAACTGTATTATAACAGTGTAAATGTGTATTTCATTTTATTTTATGTCAGAATGTTGGTCAGTAATACTTTTCTAAATAATTTTTTGTTTTCGATTTTCGAGGGGGCGCGCTGTAACGTTTGAAAGAATAACGGTAGCGTATTCTGGTTAATTAAAATATGGAATTTATTTACGTCACAACTATTGAAAATTATTTACTAAATGATACATTACAGTTATTAAAGTTAATTATAGATTGTTAGAGTCTAATTTTATAGAGGATTTTGGTTTTGCTCCCGTGCGAGTTCAAAAGCATCTCTCCTCTCATCTTCCGGTCGACGAGCTTTCCTCGGGGTCAAAAGGGGTTGGGCGTTGCAGCCGCAGATGCACGTGTGGGGATCGGGTCCACAAAGAAAGCCGACTAGATGTTGATGTTTTCGAGAAGTGACGTTACAGCGCCCTTAGTTTGAGAACTAGTGCATTAAACTATTTATCAAACCAATTGTAATGCGACTTTCATTTGGGCGACCCTTATACTTTAATGAACTATTTTAAATCGAAGAATTAAAGCAATTGATGAAATATTCAATTTTTTAAGATTATAGGAAATGTAAGTTTTTAATATTTTTTCCCATTATTTAGATTTTTTATAAAGTGAATAGATTTCTAATCAAGCATAAAAAAGTTCAAATCTCTACCTAACTCGATCAACAATCCCAGAAAAACGTTTCAATGACGTTTTTTTTCCCTCTGTTACAACATGCCTTCAAGTTAATCAATCTGTTCTTTCGTGATATTTCTACTCTTTTTTTTTCCTTTAAAAAAAGTGCAAGATTGGTTGCCAAAAAAGTGCCATAAAAAAGAAATATTGGCTTTTTCACTAAATCAGTTTGAAAAATACTCTTGCCTAATGAAATACTTTTTTTTATTGTACCATCAGGGGAGAGTGTCTCAAGATTTACTTTTGTTAATGACGTTAGGGCTTGGGTTAAAATGAGAAATTATTAAAAAAAAACAATAATTAATCGAACTATCCAAAGAAATGTATGTATATCTGTTTACTTTAGCTTGTAACGGACAAATAAAAACTTTAGGGAATAAAAAGAGAAGTTTTGCACTTAATTGTTTGAAACCAGAAGGAAGTAAATTTGGATTGATTTTTTAATTAACGTCCATTTTTTTACGTAGCATTCTTTTTTTGTTTGCTTCCCTTTGACATTCCCATTCATCTGGTTCTTATCCGAACAATTAAACTCAGTATGCAATTCTTACTTAAGTAATTATTTCCCCGATAAAATATTTTAAGTTAGAAGACAATAAAAAATTTCCAATATTAAGTTAAATAATTTAACAAACTGCTTATCTTCTTTTTTTCATTTTCTCGACGAGAATCATTGAAGAAAACGATAAACATGTATTTTAGGTTATTACAGATGTGTAATAGTAATGATTTTTGAAAATATGAAACAGTATTTTGAGGGGAAAATTGCAGTTATCTTATTTAAGATATTCAGTTTAAGATTCAGCTTTAAGGTTGTCTTCGTCAAATGTTAAAGAATACGACCCGAATTCGGAATATTTTTCAAATATAAAACACTTCAACTTTATCCTGTTGAGAATTGCTTATTTTATCCTATTACTAATTTTTATCTAAGTTGGCATTTTTTTTTCTTATATAAAATGTGTTTCGCATTTTTTCTCCTATTCCATAATGCTAATTTAGCTATTCATTTGCATGTTAAAAAGAAAAATGAATTATCTATGGAATATTTAGAAATTTTAAGAAGACTACGTTATAAACAAATGCAAGAGCTAAAATGATACAGATTTTTATGGAAATAGAGGCATTTTTCTGTTCGAAAATGTGCTCCATGTATAGATCAAGCTCTTGTACATATGGCGAAATCAGCCTTAAGGAAATATTTAGTCTACTTGAAATTAAATTAGATTATTGAACATTTATAATATTAAAAATAAGTAAAAATCATATTAGTTCCACATGAATTATACTGAAAGTGAATTCATACCTTTTAACCCCTTGTGTGTGTGTGTGTGAAGCACACCTATTTTCAAAAAAACAAACCAGAAAAAAATTATTTAAGAAATAAATTTAAGAACCCTATTTTGGCAATAACGAAAAAAAATACAGATTCAGTCAAAATATTTATTTGAATTTTGGATTTTGTTCCACATTTCAAGTAAGCGCTGAATATCACAATCTTGCACGTACATCGACTTTCATTATCTTTCTTTTCAAACATCTCAAATGAAACCTAAATCACAGTAGCGCAACAGCCCATGAGGGACAGGGCCTATTGTGCCCATCCCAGTATACATGACCGTCGGGCGCTGAGGTGCATGAGCAAATGTCCCGATCAGGTGGTCAGTCTGAAGCACGACCCTAATTCCTGAACAAGCTTGGTACTCATTTATCGACCCACTGCAGTCGGATGAAAGGCTGGGTTTCAAATATCTGTTTCGTAAAAAAAACATTTATATTAGTAAAGATAATTTTTTAAACTTTTTCAACAAATGTAATAATAATAGTAGTACGTATTTTTTAAAAAAATAATAATTAAGGTTTTTTTTTTTTTTTTGCGTATCATATATTTGGAGGCAAGGAGTAGCATATAGCCTAACATTACAATTATTGCACGTACTGCGCCACTCTTTTTTTCTCTTTACTATCCATTTTAACCCAACTCACAGATCAGTATTTTTCAGGAGCTTCTTTTTTGAATGGTAGTCTAACAAAACTGGGATAATGACGTTTCATTAGTCATAGTATTCTAAAACATTTCGTCTATCCACTTTTCCCTTTTTTATTTGTATCACTATGATAATTTTTTGTTCGAGTCTTTTTACAAAATTGCTTCTAAAAAAAATCAAAACTTTTCTTCACCTCAATTTTTTATACTGTAACGTAGTGACGTGGTAGCGCTTTTAGTCACACAGCAATACATTAAAAAATTCAGTATATTCATATTCTACGTCAATATTACTTTAATTCAAGCAGTATAATGAAAAATTGTCGACTAATTAGTCTCTTGTTTGCACGTCAAGAGTTGAACAAACTACAGTCAAGTGTTGAACTGCCTTAACGGTTTCCCAACAGTTGTGCGACCGTCGGGTATTTCTCCCGTTTCTTTCTCTTTGCAAAACAATCAACTTTCGTCTCGATCTCCGATCCCTTCTCACCCAAAAAACTGAAGTTCAGGTGTGGGTCCACTACACGCCCCTGGTCATTTCTTTTGGGCCGGACCACAAACGTCTGCACACGGCCCTCGGACTCATTAACGTCCTATGTATATAGATACTATGTATATTACCTCACTCTCTCTCTCGTCCTTCGAGGTGTGAGTGTCCTCAGTAAGACAGGTCCAGTCAGTTGTCACATGGTGGGGCACCTTTATGTCATCTATGACTTACAGACACACTGTCGTTGCGGACCCTAGGCCACACAACAGACAATGATAACTAAGCTACGTGCACTGTCTCCGACTCACAAACGTGTCACCTGCTCTTATCTATCAAACTAGACATGAATGGATGGATGTAGGTCGTATCAATGCGCCGTCGTTTCAATACAAAACACATATGCATTTAGCATATGAAATCATATTTTCTTATGATACGTATCTATATTACTATAAACTTTATCTAAATTTATTATGAACTTAATCTAAATTTACTATAAACTTTATTTGAGTTTACGAAACCTCGATGATGTATCGCACTTATTCTCTCGAATGCAGACAGCGCTTGCTTATATTCGAGTGGGAAAATTACACAATCTTAAAATACGATTTCGCTCACATTATCTCGATTATGCATGTTTTGTGCAGTTTAGTGCAATCGAGTTAACTTTACAACACACGTTAAAGGGTTAATAATGGTCAGTGGAGATGGCCACCAATTTCATTCACATGAAAATGTCACAAATCTGAAGCAAAATGTATCGAAATAGAAGAAAAAGGAAATTAAAAAATGTATCGATTTAAAACAAATTTCACGAAATAGAAGGTTGAAAATTATAAAATATTTTTACTTTTAACATATACAAGTGAAAAGAGGCTGTAATGTTTGCACATGGTAAACAATTGCCATGTTTACACTTTCCCCCGGATTTGGAGTTTCTTTCCACTGTGTTGTGAAACAAATAACTTTAGAGTATATTTGCACTGGTGGATGAATGCTAAATTAAAACAATTTCTGGTTTTTTATCCAGTCTTCGATGATAACTAATAAATAGGAGTAGAGGTTAAGTAGTAATCTGCCTTACTATAAAAGAGTTTTGTAACGGGTCTATCCGTGAATGTTCTACAACTCATTTTGGGAAAAATTATTCTTTTCTAACTGTAAGTTCTGTTGAATACCTTTCTCAGTGAAGAAGACGAGATTTAGGTAAATGAGTGCTTCTATTTAAACGTTGGAATTAGAGTACGCGATGATGGTAGAGGGTTGATAGTTGGCGATTAAAATTTGATTAAATAACGAACAGCTGTGGATGTCATATAGTTAAGAAAGATATTTAAAGAAAATTCAAGCGTAGGAGTCAAGAGCACTCCAGAATCAGTTAAGTGAATTTATTTATATGTTGGATGAACTAAACCTATGCGACTACTCTCTTCCGGGTTTATTATGTAGTGCATTTCCTACCTTTAATTGTATTGATTGTTTAAGTAAAGATAATAATAAAAATGTGTTTAAGTTATTGTGACTGATCTTTGTTCGAACCCCTTAACACGAAAAACCCCTGGGTTGTTACAATTTGACCAAAAATACAAAACATAGATCACAATCTCAAAATTTTGACATCTTAACAACACCCATTTGCGCATGTGCGTAATTCAGAAGAGGACGAAATGACCCTCTGTTCATTCCCCATTCAAATAAGTGAATTACAACCTTAATCTGTAAATAAACATTAGTTTTTTTTAAGTATTGATATAGATCTAGATTTAGTAGAAACTTAAGAATATGAGGATAGCTGAAATCTGTTTTAGGAGCTCCGTATCAGAAGCATACATCCCACCAAGTAAAAGAGAGGTTCTCTAGTTTCAGTTTTTAACAACGGATTTCAAATTGTTAGCCATTGACGGGTATGATTGATTGATTTTTTTTATCATTTTAGTAACTATATTGGGTTGGTGTCTTTGAAGTAGCGTGCCCGCCTCATAAGCCCAAATTTGCGGGTATAGATCCCGGATAAAGTCAATAGATTCTCTGGATGCGAAAATCGTAGGCACACATTCCATTTGATTATGCGGCATGTAAAAAATCCCTTGAGTATGAGTTTAATCTGGTACTCTCGGCAAAATGAAATCGCGGCAATCTTCAGAATACGACCAGAGCTTGAATGGAACAGATTATCAAGCATCATAAATTTGATAGCGGGAATCGTTACCAAATGGTGCCAGCACTGAAATTACTCTCACGCTTGTAGACTTTCCCAGCTGAAAGAAATATTTTTTATTGTAATGTTTGCACTTTTTTCAGGTTTGTCACGAAGCAATATATTTATTTTAATAGTTTTGTGAAACAAACAAAATTAGAGAATATTTGAGATCGTGAATGAATACAAAATTGAAACAAATTCTTGCTCTTTATCTAATTTTAGATTATATCTAATCCACATGCTTAGAGAGTACGTGGTGATCCACCTTATTACAATAGAGGTTTGACCGAAAAATACTTAGAGTTCAATTTTTCATTTTCGACATTCTCTCCACAACCAACTTTCTATGCGTGTAAATCGGAAGAAAACGCTATGTCCTTTTCTTCACTCTACCATTCAAACAAGTTAGTGTTATGGACTATTTTATAAATAAATATTAATTACTTAAACCATTGATATAAAATTTTATATTTAGAACCTGAGTTTAGACGAAACTTAAGAAGATGGAAATAATCGAGATCTTTTAAAATACAAAGAGCTTCGTATCATAAAGAAACATTGCCGCCAGGTGGTAAGTTCACTAGTGATTATTTTTAACACTAGAATGACTGAAACTTATTGTATACCTAATTGCTTAAAAGCAGTCAAATTGACTGCATTGTGAAAGAATAACTAATGTGTAAAGAAATTTGTTTAAAACTAATTTTTATTATTTTTATATTATTTACAGTTATATAACAAATTATTAGTAAATATTAACATTGAAAAAAATTTACTTCACTCGGAAAAAATATACTGTATAAAAGTCTAAGAAATTGTGCCATTATATACACCATTGTTTTTCAAATTTAAATTAAAAAGTTATCAAAATGACTTCATTGGGCATTCTAGTGTTAACAAATAATTTGGAATCCATTTGATGCTGTAAAATGGTTACATTTTATTTAGCATTTTATTATATGTGCATCAGATTTATATATATTTCATTTAAATAAAAATAGTCAATCATTTTATCGCGTTGTTATGTCGGCCTTTTAATAATCAATCCACTCACAGAAAAAACAAATGAGAAAATAAATAACAAACGAAAGTATGACCATGCCGTTGATTTTGAAAGAAAACCTTCGACGAAAAAATTAAATCCATGCAATAAAAAGTGAACACAACAAAGAATTTGATATTTGTTTGAAATAAAAAATATTTGCATAAAGTATAAATGATCTCTGAAACACAGATTAATAATGTTTTATTGTAGTTCTTTTCGGATTCAAAACTTAACGCAAAAAGTAAATTAGTAAGAATTTGGTATATCTGTTAGGAAATTTGTTTTAGTTGGTACTAGAAGCTATCTGATACTCAGCAATGTTCCTTTTATTCACAATATTATGAAAATTATTCATAAAACAGTTCAAAATTATTTGTTTTATTTTATTCTTATCTCTAATCAATGGCGATGTTTCTGTAAATTTCTAAAAGCCTCTGAATATTAACATCAGAATAAAATAAATTTAAACTATAAATCATGTTTCCACAAATTCAAGATCAACCATTATAATTTGATTTCAGCTCATTGCTCAAATTCTTCAATAAAAACGTCGCAGAACTTTGCTCAGGTTATATATCTAAAATCTCGATTAACCACCGAAACCTATCTAATCTTATTATTTCGCCAAATCCCCAAATAAATCATCTGTAGAGAACGCTTTCAAACGCGACGAAAATCTTCATAAACCAATTTCTCATATATTTATGGGTTTTGCTTGCCGCAAAGCGAAGATCAAGCATACACAGGCCCTGTCTCTTTTATTTCTCGCATAAATCAACGCTTTCATGTCGTATTCTTTATAGGAGAATGATAAGTCTTATATAATTCAGACCCATATGAAAGATATAGTAGTTAAAAAGGCTTAAGCAGCTAAGAGGCTTTGAAAACGGAATTTATCAATTTGGGTGAAACACTTCGTCACATTGTGGACAGAATAGACGAAAGTATCTCTGAACGAATTGAGAAAACATTCTACTTTTTCAAATAGAGTATAATTATATTAATTATATGACATGCGGAAAACAATAGATGCATCATTGCTAATATGCCATTTTTTTTCAAACTGTGGGGTGTGATATACCTATATGGGTGGCACGAGCATATTGAAAAACCGAAAAAAAAATTAAAACAAATATTAATTTACTGAAAGGAAGTAAATTAAAATACATTCTGACATAATAAAAATTAAATACACACTTACTCTTATGTAATATACTTCATAATAAATCAGTAGTATTGCACAATGATTTTGATAATAACTTTATTAATACATTTAAAGCAAGTTAAATAATTACAAGTGCCTTTCATGAGCTTGCCATAAGCAAGCATTTTAATACTTATCTTGATAATTTATATGGTTTATAATTAAAGTCACATTGTAACTTCACACCAAAGAACATTTTTGTTGTATTTAATAAACTGTTATTGTAGAAGGGGTGAGCGGTGAAAAACTGTGTTTGAAAATTGGGTCACAAATACTGAAAGTTTGAGAAACACTTTTGTAGGGCTTGTATCACATATACAACTGCAGTTTTCGTTTATTGAAATAGATTTAAAATTTCAAATAAGATTTAGAGAATAATCAATAGTATCTTTAAAAATATATTGTTTTTAATTTACAGAAAGATCATAATCAATGCCCCACTTTCAAAATTCGGTGGAAAAAAGAACTTCGGAAAATGAGTTTTAATTTGAATTTGAGGAGTGGCAGCGGTAGCCGAGTGGTATAGGTATCGGACCGTGGCTTGCCTTGTCACGAGTTCGAGCTCAGTACCACTAAAGACCCACCGTGTAGGGCAGCGATGCACGTTAAATCTGCCGAGAGCTGAAACGTCCTCCCGTTGGTGTGGTAGTTAGGAGTGGGGGTGCCAGCTCAGGTGTCGTCCACGTCACTTGACCATGGTTCAAAATTACGTAGTCCGTCTCCAAAAGCTCTCGTGTAGCTGAACAGCGCGACGTTAATATTAAATCAATCAATCAATGAATTTGAGGTGGATAGAACTCGGTACCATCCAATCTGTAACACGTACCTTCCCGATGGACTAAAAGGATCACTTCAGTCCAGAGGCTGTTACTGGCTTATATAATTCCATCACCACACCCTCCCATATCACTGAAACAATGAATAGGCGAAATAATCATATAGTTTTTATGGCGAGCGTGTGACTTGTTGATATTGCGTCATTTAGAACTGACGGCTTGTTTTGCTGCGTCATGCATGTCTGACGACTTTTGGTTGCTTTTGAGGTGGATAGATGGCGCCACTATAGCTGCGCGAAAGTTGCATTTTTCTTCTTTGTTCAGTGTCAATATCACCAATAAGAAGGATAGAACTTGGTATCTTCCGATATGTGAGCATGTAGCTTACCGATGGACTAAGACGATCTCTTCAATCCAAAAGCTGTTACTGCCTTATATAAATACCACCGACCCAAACTGAATACCATTTGAGAATAGGGAAATGTGGTATAGCATATAAAAATATTCATTGGCGTTTTTATTGTTTCTTTTTATGTGGTTTTGGGATCAAGGGTAATTAAAAGCCAGTTTTCCCCATCCAAAGTGGTACGACCTTGTCATTGTGAATTGACTTTTCATTCGCCCGTCTTGCCACTTTGGATGTGTTTGAATGACTCGGAATGACATTTTTTTTCTGTTAGCAAAAACTGAAATAATCATTCATATTGAACACTGTTGTTATTTTAATATGCACTTCATGTCAAAGCCATTGTAGATTTTGTATGTAGCCTGCGAGGCTTCATACAAAAAAAACGAGACTGGTCCAATAAATCATTGTGCGTACAGAATCAGTTCTCCAAAACATTATAGCCTTCAAAGTAGATCCCTTCAGCATTGACACACTTCTGCATTCGGTGCTGCCATTGCTGGCAACAGTCCTAGAACGAGGCTTTTGGGAGACCGTTCAGAAGATTTTCCATTTTTGACAGATCCTCTTCAACTAAGGCGAAATGGGTTCCCTTTAAGCGAGATTTAACTGCATGAAATAAGTAGCATAGGACCAAATCAGGTGAATAAGGAGGATACTCCATCACAGTAATGTTTTGCTGCTCAGAAACTGCTTGAGAGATAGGGTGGTGTAAGTGGGTGCATTGTCTTGGCGCAGCATCCATTCACCAGTCCCCAATTCTACCCTTCTTTTTCCTAATTTTTTCATGAAATCTTTTTAGTACTTCAATGTAGTAGTGTTGATGACCACTGTTGTGAATAGGAACCCACTCGTATCACGAATTATGGCATTTTTTGGTCTTTAGCAGCTTATCTTGTGCGCCTAACACATTCATCATCTTCAACATTGTCCTTTCCTCTTAAAAACCTGCCTATGCAAATGAAACACATGTGCATGAGACAAATTTTCATCTCCATAAGTATCGGTTGATATTTGAATTGTTTTTATTTCTGATTTCTCAAGTTTCACGAAAAACTTAACGTTGATTCATCATTTTTCCAGCAGAAAGCAGTTTCACATGTTCACTCAATGATGTAGTACTTCCAACTGGCAGGATTGGTAAAGTCAAAATGGCCTCATGGATATAGGAGGTGCTTGAAATGACGTCACTCAAACAGTTAATGCCAACTCCCTTTTATTCTCGTTTTTTGTGCCACACCTACTATACCTCGTTATAATCTTTCGAACTATTTTCTCGTGCCTCTTACCGTTTTTCCTTCCAAGTATTTCCAGTTCAAATTTGGAATCATTCTTAATAGTAGTTCTTTTTTACAGTATTTTGAAAGAGAAATTTTTATTATAATCAGAGTTTATATAAAAATGACAATTTTAAGGAAAGTTAAGAGTAAGTTATTTGATTAGGATAATTATCTAATTTATTAAGCTGATCAACAGAGTAATCATAAAAAATTATACTTTTTCAAATATGGACAAGAAAGAAGAAATTACTTGATTTTATGGGGAATAATTAAATTTTGAGATAAAGTTATAAATTGTATACTTATTAAATTAAGCTGACAGGTGTTGATTAGGATGCACATATTATGCAATTTGAAAATGTTATAGGAAATGAATTAATTTTGAAGATTAATTCAATTCTATTTAAGGCTGAATTTATAGAATTTATTTTGGGTTTATCAAATTAAAAATTCGAATTTTGTATCATTTTCTTCAGCCATAATGCATTATTACCGCATAATATTTAGACGAATTTACTGAAATATTTTCTGAAACTCCAGACTTCTTTCTTAATATAAGACTGCTAAAAAAGATGCTCTATATAAACTTAAGTCTTAAAAATTAAAGATAAACTTCTCAGCATACTTATTCAGTTGATAGTTTCATAGAAAACGCTTGGAATTTTAAAATGACTTTTGAACAAATTTAATGTAAATTAGTAATATGCTAGAATAATGATGGCAGTATAATTTGTTTCAATACACTTCTGATTCCAAACAATATCAATAAACCCGGCCGATCCTAGCAGGTGTGCAGTGCATGCACCGCACGCGAGTGGCCGCAGACCGCATATAGTTCTATCAATCAAGCAAAATACTTTTTATGAATTTCTCAAAATGCAATTTATAATAAGTCTAATAAATATGCTGAATTTTAAATAATTGTTAAAAAATCAAAATAAGTCCCGATTTCTCAATGGCATAGCGTAGTTTAAGAAAAATAGAGTATTGGTGCGCATTGTGTTGGCTTATAAAGTCCATTAATGTCTACTCTTTATACATATCCTTTGTTTGGTAGCAAAGTCGGCAATACGGCAAGAAAAGGATTATTCTTTTATTATCGGCCTCACTTTAGATCGATACTTAACAAAGGCGTCTCAAACATGAGAGAGAGAGATTTTCTTAAGTTACTTTACCAAAATATATAATAGGATTAATATATATTATCTAAGGCGTAGTAGTGTTTAAATTCTCAATATGCATAGTGGGAAATTAAAAAATTTCAATTGAATAACAACCTTACTATCTTACTATTTAGAAAAACAAACTAGATAAACAAAGTTATTTTTGTATCTAGCTGCAATTTTATTGATATTTTACTTCTTTACTTTTTTACAGGTAGATGCGTTTATGACGTCAACTTTAAGTATTAGTCAAAATATATGAAAAATGATCTAAGGGGGTGACACGTTAGGTCTTTGCACACAGGCGGCAGACACCCTTGGATCAGTCATGCCAATAAATTCACGATTTTATATACATATAGATTTTTAACAGATTACTTTATCATTTGTAAAGTAATTGAACAAAAAGAGAACTATTTATTCGTTGAGTAAATGCAAACAAATATTCTTGAGAAAGGATTTTCTTAAATAAACAACTAATACTGATATTTTTCAACCATTTCCTGCAAAATGTCTTGAAATTCTTTAAATACAATTTTTAATGGGATTTATTTCCATTATCTGTTCAACAATTCGTTAAAGAGTAAAAGAAAGAAAATAAATTTATTTAAAAAGTCGTAAATACAACTTCTTTACATAATTTTTCCTTTTCTTCTTTTAAATACTAGATATTTATGTTCTTCTCATAAAACGAGGGGGAAATCTGGAAAGGGCAGCAATTATTAAGTATTCAGCCATTTTGCAAAGAAAACGACGAATAAATCTTCTTGGTGCGTTCATGTTTCCGAAGACTAGCTGAAAAATGTTAGGAAAATCACGGAGAGGACTATCTAATAGCCTCATATTAGGGGGAGGAAAACTGCATGAAATTACCATAATAAAGAAATAAAACGGACCGACTTACAATTGAAATGGTAATTTGTTACCTTTGCGACAGCTCAAATATATTCTCTCTCGAGTTTAAGCAGTTTTTATACGACAATTTTCTTGCCTTCATCTTTATAGTAAAACATTTTTTTCTTTGTACTATTACTTATTTTTCAACATGAATTAGAGTAGCTTAATTCTTTACAAGTTATTTTTTCCAAAAATGATAACTACCTCTTCAACGCAAGAGAAGCTATATTTTAGTGCTAATAATAGAAAAATGAATTTGTATGCTAATTGATTCCATTGTTCTGTGTTGCCGACATTTTTAAGTAGTTTCAACAATCAAAATTTTTATTAAAATTACAAACACTTAAAAGAAATTCTGTAATTCAGTATCTTTTTATGTTGATAGTTCATGAAATAAGCAATTAACGAAAAAATACTGAATTTATAAACTCAAGCTGCGTTTGTTAAGATCATAAGTTTAAGTAACAGTAAATGTCTTAAAGGTAATACGTTGTGTGTGTGTGTGTGTGGGACAGCGTTTCTGAAACATTTTTGACACGGATGGGCCATTGTTTGTTAATTTTACCATGGACTGTATAAGAGAGCGGAGTTGATTGTTTAGATTTTAGATTGTTTTGATCTAATAATTTTAATTTAACTGCATTCAAACATCCTTTAAAAATCAAGTACAGTTAAACCAAAAAAATGAATGGAAAGTGATTTAACATTTTAAGATCACTAGAACACTAAATAAATTAGAGCAATGAGAACTCCGGCACAATTGTTCCTGTGAGAGTGGTATAATTTGCAAAAACACTTATGAAGGATCTGTTGTCGAGTGGAATGAAAAGGGACAATAAGCGGTAGGAAATACGTTTATTGAACGTAAAGCATGTTTACAAAACGATCAATACATCACAGTTAGACGTCAGAAATGCAACCGCAAGTGATTGTCACAGGTATTTTCGAAGTTGTGGCCGCGTAGATCATAGAATAAGTGGTATGGTGCGGACATCGTCCAATGCATTCGGCTCGCCGCTGCATGAGGTGCATATCCTTGTTCGTTTAGTCTGACATTGTAACCAAATGCAGTTTAACATCCGCGCCTTATGCAATGACCGCTTTTGGCAACTTCCTCGCCAGTTTTATTCTCCCCAGACGAGGGGAAATTTTCTTAAGTGCAGGTTTCTCCAAATCCCCGCATTTGTTTGGCCACTCCTACTAATCGTCCTCCTTACGGCTACCATTATCGCGATTTTCACCAACAAAACGTAGTTTGCTACCCTAAGTGCTATGTTGACTTGTAGTTTCCCTGCTGCCAACTATCACTCATCTGAATTTGTCGGATGAAATCGGCAACACCATGTTTAAAGTCATGTAACCCTGCTCTCTCTCTCTATCTATCAATCTATCTCTATCTCTCTCTCTATATATATATATATATATATATATATATATATATAATATATATATATAAAGGAGAAAAGCGACTCACTCACTCACTGACTAATAACGATATCTCTAGAACTATTAAACCTACTGGCTTGAAATTTGGTAGGTAGGTTCCCTTCATGGATTAGACGTCAGCTAAGAACGGATTTTGCAAAGTTCGAACCCCAAGGGGCGTTACGGGGGGTTAAGGGACGTTATAGATAATTATTTCCATTACTAAACTATTAGATGTACAGTCGTGAAACTTGGTACCCAGATTTCTTTCATAAAGTAGAGATTCCCTACATAATGATTTTTACGAAAATTGACCTCCAAGGGGCGTTGAGGGTGCTTAAGGGGCGTTATACATAATTATTTCCATTTTTAAACTATTTGACGTACAGTCTTGAAATTTGGTAAGCGGATTCCTTTCATAGAATACAGATCCGCTGCAAAATGGGTTTTTTTGAAAATCGACCCCCAAGTGGCGTTGAGGAGAATTAAGGGTCGTTATATTCAATTAACTCCTTTTTTAAACTATTAGACGTCAAATCTTGAAATTGAGTAGGCAGATTCCATTCACTGAGTGGAGATCTGCAATAAGATGGGCTTTGTGATTATCGTTTCCTAAGTGGTGTTGCGGGGGCTTAAGGGGCGTTATAGATAATTATTTCCATTTTTAAACTATTAGACTACAGTCTTGAAATTTAGTAAGCGGATTCCTGTAATAGAGTTCTCCTGGGTTTTGTGAAAATCGACTCCCAAGTGGAGTTGTAGAGAATTAAGTGGCGTTGTAGGCAATTAACTCCTTTTTTAAACTATTAGGCGTAAAATCTCGAAATTTAGTAAGCTGCTTCCATTCATTAAGTAGAGATTTTTTGTGAAAATCGTTTCCTAAGTAGCGTTACGAGGGCTTAAGGGGCGTTATACATAATTATTTCCATTTTTAAACTATTAGACGTACAATCTTAAAATTTGGTAAGCGATTTCCTTTCATGGTGTAGAGATCCACTACAAAATAGTTTTGGGGAAAATTGATCCCCAAGGGTCACTGAGGGGGATTAAGGGACGTAACAGATTAATATTTCCGCTTTTCAACTAATAGAACCAACTGCTTGAAAATTATAAGGTATGTTCCGTTCATGGAATAAAGTTCCTTTTACAAAGATTTTTACGAAAACGGATCCCCAAAGGAGTGGGGTTGCAAGGGATTAAGGCGTGTTATAGAAATACCTGTTTTTGAATTTAACTCATTTACTTGAAATTTTTGTTGAGCACTTTTCATTAGTTGAATAGAGTTCCACCAAGAATGGATTTTACGGAAATCAACTCCAGGGGGAAGCGGGGAGAGTTATTGGGGCGTATTGATAGACAAAATTCCCGTTTTCGAACTGCTAAGACTATAATACTAAAATTTGGTTTGCATGCTTCTTTTGTTGAATTGGAATCCGCTAAGAATGCTGTCAACGAGGTATGGATGATAAAAATTCCGTTTTTGCTCTGTTAGATTTAGACTTGAAATTTAGCACGCATGCTTATTTTATGGAGTAGAGATCCACTGAAAGTTGCTTTGGTGGAAATCCACTTAAATGTTAGGTTAAGTGAGTGAAAACAATCTTTCTCCTTCTATTTTAGGTATAAATAGAAATTAGATGTTATAATTTATGTTCTTTTTATATCGAGGGGCGAGAGTATAACAGCTATAAATATATTTTTCAATACTATCGAATTCTTATTGCTTGATATCAATAATTAATATATATGTAAACAGTATACATATTTACAACATCGTGAAATACCCAGTGAAGCGGGTTTGTAACGGCTAGTATATATATATATATATATATATATATATACATTAGACAAAATTGATAATTCTATTATTGTTAAGAATAGTATGGATATTATTAAGTAAATGCATGGTAAAAAAATTATTTTTATTCATACCTCTATGATTTTGAAGATTTATTTAACTCCATTGATATAGAAGACATGTTTAAGATTCTTAAAATAGCCTATAGCAAATATTTTTTGAATAAGATAATAAAATATGATAAATATATTTCTATTACTGAATTAGTATTAAAAGAAACTTATATTTTCCATAATAACGCTCATTATCAGCAAATTAAAGGAACATACATTGAAATATATATCCTGTGTGAAAAGCATGTTAGCTTGGGAGTATGATTGAAAAGGGTCCGTGTGCTCCAGCAAACATTAATAGTGTGCCACGTGCAGTGGATGATTACATGTTACCAAAACATCTTGTGTTTGGCGTTATGCAGTTTTTATCACCAGTCTACCAAAGCAATAAATCATCTTTTTTTGTTGATGATCTTATATTTTTTGAATTTATTGTGAACATTCTTGTAAACAGGTAATTTATGACAAATTGGAAGTAATCATATATTTTTTTTGTTTTTTTTTTTCATATATATATATATATATTTTTTTTTTTTTTTTGCATTTGCATTTGCGAAAAAAATTTTAAAAAATAAAGGGTGTTTTTTTAGAGGTATATGACTTTAAATTGCAATAAAACAACGATGTACTATTCGATTGACATGAATATTTTTTATTCGAAAGATAATCTTGTGGCATTACATTTTAAATATGATTTCTGGCATAGGACTGCCACGGCTGGCTCAGATGTAGTCCAATCTGGAAGTCCAATTTTCGATGACTTTTTCCAACATTTGTGGCCGTATATCGGCAATAACACGGCGAATGTTGTCTTCCAAATGGTCAAGCGTTTGTGGCTTATCCGCATAGACCAATGACCTTACATAGCCCCACAAAAAATAGTCTAGCGGTGTTAAATCACAAGATCATGGAGGCTAATTCACAGGTTCAAAACGTGAAATTAGGCGGTCACCAAACGTGTCTGTCAATAAATCGATTGTGGCACGATCTGTGTGATATGTTGCGCCGTCTTGTTGGAATCACAGCTCCTGGACATCATGATTGTTCAATTTAGGAATGAAAAAATTAGTAATCAGTTCTCTATAACGATCACCATTGACTGTAACGTTGTGACCTTCATCGTTTTTGAAGAAGGATTCCACCAGCCCATAAAGCACACCAAACAATCAGGTTTCTGGATGTAACGGTGTTTCGACATACACTTGTGGATTAGCTTCACTCCAAATGCGGCAGTTTTGTTTGTTGACGTAGCCATTCAACCAGAACTGCGCTTCATCGCTAAACAAAATTCGCTTATGAAAATCGACCATTATTTTCGAAATAAAATTGCACAATTTGAAAGCGTTGTTTCAGGCGTGAGTCTATTCATGATGAATTGTCAAACCAAACTGAGAATAAATCACTTGACAGCTGTTAAATCGGTCGCCATCTTGGAAAGTAATGCCAACTTTAACTTCTATACCTGAAAATAAACACTCTGTATATATGTTTTTTTTGTCCCAGAATTTTTATACAAAATGTTTTTGTTTCAATGAGCTGTTTAGCTTCTTAAAGTTTATTCCGTGAATTGTGGATTTCTTATTTAATCTATAAGACATACGGCGAAATCAAGAAAATGTGTAGTTAATATTTTATAAAAATGAATTTTTGATATATTGTGGTCAGAAATACAAACTTTTTACCTACAAAATAGAGAATATAGCTGAAATTTCTTTAAAAAACATTCGCGAGGATTTTTTCTTCAATTCACCATCATTTGTTGAATTTAGATGATGAGATCTGACTTCGAATTGCATCAAACATTGTAAATCATTCATTCACAAAATGTGCAAATTATAGCAATACGTTTAATATAATCTTATGAATTCTCAGGTTCTTAATTTAAGAATTAAAATAAATACATTCATCAAGTGGATAGGTAAGCATACTAATTTATCAAAAAATGCAAGATAAGCGAGTCACAAATGAAATTTAAATACATTTTTACTGTCATATGTCTAAATCGATTAACTCAAATCAACTTTAAGCTTTTGGTCATTTCTCTATCACAAGTAATGAAACTTACATCGTTAGTATTTCATTTCATCTTTGTCTCTTACCTTTTGGTAGACAAAGTAGAATTTAATGTAAAATGTTCCTTTCCTCTGGAATGAAGATTTTTTTGTTTGTGAAGGAAACAGAACCGCTTTAACATTCGAAAACAGAAACAGAATCGATGTATGATACTCATCCTTCCACAGGACACGTCACAATTTACAATGACACAAGGAATTATTTCTCCCAGTCATTATTATATATCAAGGAGACAAATATTGCTATAAATAAACGTTTAAAAACAGCTTTGTACTTCTGCTCCTTGCATGGTGTAACGTTTTCCTGCCTCACAGCTGCAAGATCAGTTTTCCTATGCAGATAACGTTACTCCTTTGATATCCACATGTGCACCATTAACATATTTCAGGATTCTTTCATCTGGCATCCCGCCAACAACCGATGACCATGGGGAAAAAATACTCCACCCTTGAATCGAACCTCAATTGAAATTCGAGGAGTACGAAGAAAGCGCCTCACCCAAGAGTGCACAGAGAGCAGAATGCATAAAACACTCGAAGAGAGATGTTGATTTTGGCCTTCTCCATCACTAATAATATATTATGTGTTATTGAAAAACGTAATAGTTGGAATAAATTAAATCTAAATATAAATAGTGTAATTAACTGCTCTTGGAAATAATAAATCAATAATTTAATATCTTTATAAGTCTCAAGCTACTCACAAGGGATAAGTTCGGAAAATAAAAGAAGATTTGCTGGTAGGAATGTTTTAAAAATAATGTCCTGTATATATAAAATGAAATAATGAAAAATAAAAGCTAACCATACAAATATATTACAAAAAGCAGCATTTCCTTATACAGCGAGCCTTATACGGCGAGCCTTATACGGCGAATATACCATTTTTTTTTTAAATGCAGCTTGAAAGTATAAGTGCGCGTTATACGCTGGTTTTACGGTAAATAATGTTTCATTATAATAATAATATTAAAACAGTTTTATACGAGTATATAGATATATAATCTAAGTGACACTAAATATTAAAAAAATATATTCGTTCTCACGCTTTTACAAAATAACGGCTCCAATCATAGTCGGATATCTTAATATTAAAATCATAATTTTATATGTACATAAGCCGAAATATTCCTTATTTCTTTTCAGAAACTCATACTCTGGAAAGACCTATAACAGCAATCTTGAATACAGAGCAATGGCAAAGAAATTTTTCCCCATAATTTTTCTAGGTATTAATGCTCTTACTGCCCATTCTGGATACATTTACTTTTTTAAATTTTCCATTATATATATATGTAGGATTTTCCCTTTGAAACATTTGTTAAAAGGTTGAGTCATATCCTTTTCAGAGGACCATAAATCTCAATTTTATTTATTACTGCATTCCGAAGCAGCGCCATCTAGTGACCTTTCGTAGCTCCGGCTTGAATAATTTTTCGGCAGAGGCCAACTAACTACTGCTTGATCAACACGTCGCGTCTTTACCGCATTTCCGCGCCCAGCGCGGCACCACCAGTCCTAACATCCAATAATGAGAAAGGTTCATATCCCCGTCTTCTAAAGGTATTACTCAACTTTTAATTAACTTAATTCCTGCATGTCTTTCTCTTTGTAATTATCTTTTTTTTTTAAATATTTTCCTTTAACTTTAAATAAATTCTCTTTTTTACTTAAACGAAGTATTTGTGTTTAAATGACTTAGATTCATTTAATTCATCACTCACCCTTAAACACTTACCCCTAGACAAACCACCTCGCCAATCTAAAAATCCCGCCTTCTGAAGAGTCTGGATTTTATTCGAAGATTTATTCGACTCCCACAGAAATAATTGGGGGATCGCCTGGGATTTGATTTCGAAAATCTTCTAAATAATAAGTTGATAACCTTCTAACTCTCTTTCTTTAAAAAACCATTTTTGGCTGCAAGCCTAAAATACAAGCGGACTGAATCGAAAATGCGGATTGCCTCTCATAACATACTAACATTTAGGTGCATGAAACAAAACGACTCCCGAAGACATCAACCACGTTATTTTCTGCCGTGTACAAGTACAAGAGTTTCACAAGTCCAGTGAACACATACAGGAGCCTTTGAAGTTTGTTTTCAAGTAATTAATCACACGTCGTCAACTGTATCAGGTACTTTTTATATTGTTCTTCAAAAGGAAAAAAAAATCTAAAAGAATACGTGAGTCACCGTTAATTTGATTATGAAAAAATTGTTGTAGTCGATTTCATGAAGTAATTTATATTTTAAAATATCATGTGTGTTTTTCTGAAATACTATTTTTCTATGTGTATAGAAATCGTATCAAATAAAATTTTCTACAAGTATATCTTTTAAAATATTAAGAAAGTCGTACGTAATATTCAAGTGTTTTATTTGTATGTCATTTATTAACGAATCGTATTGAATTAATTTTATGCGTGTATGAAAAGTTTGTTTCTTCAGTTACGTCATCGACCTTGAGCTCAGAGATTAATGTTTTCCATTCCTAAACATTTGGCAATTTATATTACTCATATAGTGTATAGTGTAACATTTCTTTTTCCCGCAGCTGTTTAGTAATTAATTATTTTTTACGAGTATTCGAGAAATATATTTTGAAAGAAATATGCTGTTTTTTAGAATTGATGAAGGATCGTGTATAATCTTATTTTATATGATGCATAATATCATTCAATATATAAGTATTTTGAGTTCATTTTGACAGAATTATTATGCTGAAACATGTGTTTATCCTTAGAATGTTCTGAAGAGATACTAAAAAGATTTTATTTTTATTAGTGTAATAAAAAATATATATGAGATTTTTCTTAATTGAATAACTTCTAATTGTTTTTTTTTTTTTTCAGCAAAGAACTCTAAATGATTAACTTTTTTCATATCACAATAAATTTAATCACAGTTTCTAAACAAGATTTATATTAGTTTATTTTTCTTTTCAAATTCTTTTTGCATTTGTTATAACGAAATGAGAACTGATATATAAAATGGTTTAAAAAAAAAAAAAAAAGTTTTGTTTTTAGTTGAAATTAATGATTTGACTACTTTAAATTAAGCATTACGTATTTTAGCTCGCACTGCTGTATTTACACGTTACTGGTTTAAAATATTTCTAAATGAATAGAATTTGAATATTTCAATGTATATTTAGTGTATTTTAATGCAATATCATTTTAACTTGAGAATTTTTGTAAATGCAAACGAGAATTGCCAATAGCAACATCATTGTTTTTGTTTGAACGCGTGACAATTTTGTTTATTCTTTGGTTACTATCTAAAGTTAAATTTAAATTTTTAAAATGGCGTATCTTGGCAAAGGTCGACGCGAAGATTTATTTGTCTTAGCCACGGAATTAAATTTAAAATTCGATAAATCGATGACCATCGCCACACTTAAAGATCTAATTATTAGTAGTGAAGATTATGACGAAGAACTGACCAAAACATACATTCAACGATTGTTGAGGATCGCAAAGCCAGAGAAGAATATTTACGCATTGAAGAGCATTGAAGAGCAAAAAAAAAAAATTACGCATTGAAGAACGAGAAGAAAAATTACGCTTTCGAACAATTGAGGTTAGATGAGCAAAAACGCAAATATGAGTTTGAGTTGGAAAAGTTAAGAATCCAAACACAATCCAAGTTAGGCGCTGATACATCCAAAGAAAGTGATACTAAATTTCTCGTCAAAGAAATTTCAAAGTTTATACATCGTTTTGATTTGAAAGAAGACATCAGTCTTTATCTAAAATTATTTGAACGTCAAGCGCAGAGATTAAATATTGATCAAGAAAACTGGGTTTCTCATCTGTTAGGATTACGTGGTCCGTCGCCAAAAGCCCTCGTGTAGCTGAACAGTGCGACGTTAATATTAAAATCAATCTCATCTGTTAGGCTTGTTACCTACGGAAGTATCTCACATCATAGCGAGAGAGCCTGACGATAAAGCCAACTCTTACGAACACGTTAAAGTTTTACTGCTGAAACGCTTTAAACTAACTCCAAAAAAGTTTCGACAACTATTTGTCACTCACCAAAAAGCATCTGAAAGAACAGGGATTGATTTTTACCATGAGTTAAACACTTACTTCAACGGATGGATAGATGGATTGAAGATAGATACTTTCAACAAGTTATCAGATCTAATCATAACAGATCAACTCAAACGAAAAACTCCTTTTGAATTTAAAGAATATTATCTTGACGAATGGGCAAATATGAACTCCCCTGTTCAATTAGCAGAAAAACTAGAAGAATTCGAAGACTTTAAAAGGACTCTGAAACAAAAATCTAGCAGTCCATTTGTGAAGAAACAAGAATTCAGATTCACAGAAAAGAATCGCAGGTATGAAGCACCAGGAAAATTCGAGTATAACAGGAAAGATAAGAAGTTTCCAGCGTCACGGAATTACAACAAACATTACGAAGCCCCTGTCACCAAGTACGAATCTGTTCAAAGATATCAAGACAGCGCGCAGAAAAGGTATTACAACAAAAATTACGAGAAACAAGCAAATCACAATGCTTCCAAGCATGCTCAGACGAACTATTCAAAATCGCAGAAATTGAAAGAACCTCCAAAAGAAACTTGCACACTCATCGTTAAGGAAGGTTTACGTACTAAAGAGATATTTTTTGGAAAGGTGAAAATCACGGCGCTCATAGACAGTGGTAGTACCGTAAGTTTGCTTCGAGAAAACACAAGCAGAAGAATAATGAATCCAACAAAATTATCAAAGAACAAGATGCTTCTCACAGGTATTGGTGAAGCACAAGTGACAACTATCGGTTCCTTTGAACATAAGTTCAAAATAGATGATGAAAATTACTCGTTAACTTGGCATGTTGTACCGACTGATAAATTAAAATTCGAAGCAGTTATTGGATCAGATCTTTTGGAACAAGCATCGATAAGTTTTACTAAAGAAGGAGTTAAATTCAACAAATATGAGAATCATGCACAGCTTATGCAAATATCTGCTGAAAATCTTCAAGAAGAACTAGATCTACGTCATGTTGAAAATCGTCAAATCAAGAAGGAACTTGAAAAGTTAATTCAAGACTACAAGCCAGAAAGAACAGCATCTACTGACGTCACAATGAGAATTATTTTTTAAAAGACGAAGAACCAGTCTGTCAACCTCCTCGTCGACTAGCTTTCACAGAAAGACAAGAAGTAAACAAACAGATAGAAGAATGGCTCAACGAAGGCATTATACGTCCGAGTTCTGCGGAATATGCAAGTCCAATCGTAATGGTAAAAAAGAAAGATGGATCTTCGAGAATGTGCATTGACTATAGAAAATTGAATCAGAAGCTTGTGAAAGATAAATTTCCGTTACCTATCATCGAAGATGTTTTAGACACTTTGCAAGAAGCAAAGGTATATTCTACATTAGATTTACGCAATGGTTTCTTCCACGTCGATGTTGACGAAGATTGCAGAAAGTATACATCCTTTATCGTCCCAGATGGACAATTTGAATTCAACAAAGTTCATTTTGGACTAAGCACAAGTCCAGGAGTTTTCCAACGCTACGTATCAAGTATATTTAGAGATCTTACTGGGAAAGGAATTGTAATCAGTTATTTAGATGATCTCGTCATTCCAGCGAAAAACGAACAGGAAGGTCTCGAAAAACTTAAAATTATTTTTGAAGTCGCAAAGAAATACGGATTAGAAATTAAGTTCAAGAAGTGCCAATTCTTAAAAAAAAAAAGAAAATTGAATTTTTAGGTCACATTGTAGAAAGCGGAACTATTAAAACCATCTCCCACGAAGACACTAGCTGTCCGAAAATTTCCAGAACCAACAACAATAAAACAAGTACAAAGTGTTCTTGGTTTAACTGGATATTTCGGCAAGTACATCAAGGATTATTCAAAAGATAGCTAAACCACTTAGCGATTTAACAAGAAAAGAAAACCTCTTTGTTTTTTTCGGGGATGCAACAAAAAAGAAGCATTTGAAAAATTGAAGAAAATCATGTCCGAAGGCCCAATCTTGCATCTTTACAAGTATGGAAGAAAAACAGAACTGAATACAGACGCCTGTAAACAAGGGTACGGCGCAATTTGGTTACAAGAAGCAGAAGATGGAAAGTTACATCCCGTTTACTACATGTCGAAAAAGACAAATACAGCAGAAGAAAAGTATGACAGCTACGAATTAGAGGTACTAGCAATTATCAACGCATTAAAGAAGTTTCGTGTTTATCTTTTAGGACAACACTTTAAAATAGTAACTGACTGTTCAGCATTTCAGAAGACTATGCAAAAAATGAGCTAAATACTCGGATAGCCAGATGGGCGCTTCAATTAGAAGAATTCGATTATGAAATAGAGCACAGAGCTGGAAGTCGTATGAAGCACGTTGATGCTCTTAGCCGATATCCCGTAATGATGGTATGCAATGATACATTAACTTCAAAGCTTAAAAGCACAAGAGGAAGATGACAACATCCAAACATTGAAATCACTTCTAGAGAAGCAAGAATCAGAAGAATTTTTGAGCGCAATGGTATACTCTACAAGTATAAAATGGTCGAGAATTAATTGTAACACCTAAAGCAATGCAAGCTGAACTAATTAAATTGATTCACGAAAATGGTCATTTCTCAGTAGGAACAACAGAAGAAATTGTGAAACAGAATTTTTATCCCAAATTTATCCAACGTCGTTAAAAAGTAATAGTTAATTGTGTTCCATGTATCTTAGCTAATAAGAAAACTGGCAAAAAGGAAGGGTTTTTGAATCCTATTTCTAAGGAAAGCATTCCTTTAAGTACGTACCATGTTGACTTCATTGGTCCTTTACCCTCCACAAACAAACGTTATCAACACATTTTCACCGTAGTAGACGCATTTACCAAATTTACTTGGCTATATCCTGTCAAAACTGTGTCTGCTGAAAGTTCCCTCGAAAAAACTAAAACAACAGCAGAAAACCTTTTGGTAATCCCATCAGAATTATCTCTGATAGAGGTTCAGCGTTCACTTCAAAATTATTCAACGACTACTGTGATGAAGAAAACATTCACAACATCTACAAATAGCGACAGGTGTTCCTCGAGGAAACGGACAAGTTGAACGAATTCATCGAACTTTGATTCCAGTTCTCACCAAACTATCATTAGACGACTCAACGAAATGGTATAAATACGTCGACAGATTACAGAGAATACTAAATAGTACTATAAGTCGCAGTACAAAATGGACACCATTCGAACTATTAGTGGGAACCAAAATGCGTAACAAAGGAAGACATCCTAATCAAAGACTTACTTCTAGAAGAAATGGCGAAAGAATTACTAGAACAACGCGAATTTTTAAGAAACAATGCAAAAAGAACATCGAAACCCCGCAGTCTGAAAATAGAAAGACGTATAACAGAAGAAGAAAGAAAGCTTCGTTATACAAAGAAGGTGATTTAGTTGCCATCCAAAGAACCCAATTTGGAGCTGGACTGAAACTAAGACCAAAGTTCTTAGGCCCTTACAAAGTAACGAAAGTGAATTCCAAGGATAGGTATGAAGTGGAAAAGGTTGGTCAGCACGATGGACCGAACTCAACCACCACCTCAGCTGATTTGATGTAACATTTTTATGCTTAATTGAATTTTTTATTTGTTATTATTTTTAATTTTTCTCATATCCCTCTTGAGAAATTAATAGATGTTCTATGGTAACACTCGTTTCCATAAATCATTTTATATTCACTTGTAATATTTATTATATTTTCGTATTTTTCATTATCTTTCTATTGATGCGAAGGATTTTTTTATGGTTTAGTTAATTGTAGATCACAACATAGAATATTTTATTTTTATATGCTTTATTTTAGGTCCGGAATTGTGAATATTAGGTATACATCTTTTCATCTGTAATATTTTATTTTATCTTTAAGAATCATATTATTTGTCTTTATTGCGTCCACATTCCAATAATCATCAAATTTATAGTTCTAACTAAAAATAGTTTGTATTTAAAGTACTTAAGCTCTCAACATTTTGTAAGAGCTGAGAGACCAGCTCTGTCAGGAGAGGGTGATTCTGTAGGATTTTCCCTTTGAAACATTTGTTAAAAGGTTGAGTCATATCCTTTTCAGAGGACCATAAATCTCAATTTTATTTATTACTGCATTCCGAAGCAGCGCCATCTAGTGAGCTTTCGTAGCTCCGGCTTGAATAATTTTTCGGCAGAGGCCAACTAACTACTGCTTGATCAACACGTCGCGTCTTTACCGCATTTCCGCGCCCAGCGCGGCACCACTAGTCCTAACATCCAATAATGAGAAAGGTTCATATCCCCGTCTTCTAAAGGTATTACTCAACTTTTAATTAACTTAATTCCTGCATGTCTTTTCTCTTTGTAATTATCTTTTTTTTTAAATATTTTCCTTTTTAACTTTAAATAAATTCTCTTTTTTACTTAAACGAAGTATTTGTGTTTAAATGACATAGATTCATTTAATTCATCACTCACCCTTAAACACTTACCCCTAGACAAGCCACCTCGCCAATCTAAAATCCCGCCTTCTGAAGAGTCTGATTTTTATTCGAAGATTTATTCGGACTCCCACATATATCGCTCTTTTCTTCAATGTGTAGCATTGAAAATAGCCATTCGTGCAATGAAATGATATACAGATTTTAATATCAGTTTTTTGTTCAAGGGTAGTTTTCAACGGCAAAGTACACGTTAAAATCTCTTCTTAACACATTTTTACTTAAGTATGTAATAAATTCCTATTTAATTTCATAATAAGTTTCTCAATTTTTCAACATTCATTAGTTATAGTTTAATTTTAATTTCAACTATTTTGTAACATTCATTGCGTATTATACCAACTTAGTTTTAAATAAATATTTTAGAGTTTTTAACAGTTCAAAATAATTTTGTATTAATATGAGTGCATCCTTTCTTTCTGATAGTAAAAAATCACTCCCCTATATAAAAGTAACTTATTTTTTAAAAAAATGCTAAAATATTCAACTTAAAGTTGTATATCTTTATAGTTCCTTAAAACCATAAATAATACGATTATTCCCAGTTTTTCATTTATCAAAAAAAAACAAAAAAAACCATAAAATCCGGCGAATAACGAGCACCGCCGTATAATGTGCACTTACACTTTCAAGCTGCAATTTTTAACTTTAAGGTATATTCTGTTGTATAATACGCATCCCCTTTTACGAAAGAATCTGAAATGTACGTGCGGAATGTTTTATGTTTTGAAGTAATTTATTCAAAGTATTATTCCAAGTTTTAGTAAAAATTATTAGAATATTTCACATAAATACAATTCTGTGAACTAATAAAAATGTCATTTTAAAATAAACAGTGCTTCCGATATATGTAGAAGCCTTAATTTCTTCTATGCACATTTTTGATTTTTTAAATCTCATTTTTATATCTGGCGTATAAAACGCGCCTGTAAATTTCGATCTTATTTCTTGTGATAAAAGTGCACGTTCCACACCGAATTTTACTGTATGTACAAAAAAATAATAATTCTTTATCGTTGAACCCAATTGCACAATGCAATTTTCAGAAGTATTTCCATCCATTGCATTATAATTCCGAAATCAAAACTGCCTTAACTAATGTCTCTCAACAGAAAAATCACATAATACCTTGCGAGCATTCTTTGATAATATTATTCATCTAAATAGTGGATATGCTTACACACACACACACACACAGTTTCCAAAGCAAATGAATGAGTAAAAGAAACAAGAACATTAAGTATTTAAGGATAGATTTTGAAAAGAAAAACTAGAAATAAATGTACTCAAAACACAAAATATATTTTTGTTAGACTGGAAAAAAAGAAAAAAAAATGCTGGTAGGAAAATCCAGGCACAACAGCTTTTAATGAGAACCTGTAAGGGGGCAGAAAAGAGTTGGAAATATATCTCGTTTCTGGCTCAGTAATGCATTTTCTCTAAAATTATTCAAATATTACATTTTTGCATATTTATCGCTTGTTCTCAATTTTACTAAAAATGCCGGGTTTTTCATTAATAACTTGGGAAACTGAATTGCGAAACAGATTTAGAAAAAGGTTTAAGATAAAAGTACTTCCCACCCATCCGGTATAGTAGTGCTTAGTGGCGCTGAGGAGGGCGCCGTAGGGCCTGGGTTCGTACCACGGATAAGCATGGATGTTTGTCAATGTAGGTGCAATGTTTCTCAACTTTGGGGCGCACCTCCTGGGGAGAGCACGATAACCCTACGAGGAGGGCACAAGCATATCGAAAATAAAAGATTTAAAAAATAATTAATTTACTGAAATAGATTGAAAACAAAAATACTTTCAGACATAATAAAAAACACTTTTGCTCCTGATTTAATTTATAGGCGCGCGAGTGCGATAAGAGAGGCGGGAAGAACCTGACCATATCCTCAGGGTATTCTTCCACTAAATGGGGTGGAGCAAAATCTTACTGTCACCTGCATGGTGCTCAAAGCTAAGGCTAACGACGGGCGTAAGAATCGATCCATTCACCGGAAGGAATAGCATGGACCCAGATGTGATGTTATTGTCGATCAGATTGCAAAAGTAACAACAGCATGTTCTCTTTAATCATGAATTACATTGAGAGCATTGATAATCTTAGATTGAGAGCACAGCTTATTGCAACAAATACTTTAGAATTATTTAAACTCCTGGGAATATCCAGTTATAGAATTAAAACGAAGGGGGAATATAATAACTGGATAATACGTTGCCCACATTAGATAAAGATATTCGTGGCACTGATAATATTTCACATTTTGATATTTCATTGCTTTATACTCATAATATTGTAAGATTGATTGAAGGCAATTTAAATACTATTACTATTAATAGAATGCAGAACTTTTATTCTGATCTTAACTATGAAATGCAGTAATTAGTTTTTATTATTAATAAAACTTTCTATCATATTTTATACTTAACTGTAACAAAATTCTTTTTGAATGTAGGATACACTTTGAATTATAAAAATGTTATTGTGTTATGTTGTGGCTAATGTCACCTATCTGACGTAGTCAGAACGAGACCCACGAAATTCCTCGGGGCAAGGGATTAGAAGTACGCGTTGACCTAGGCCTTGAGCACCATACAGGTGGCAGTACGAATTAGCTCGGCGAAATTCCCCGAACAGACGATAGATGGCGACACTATCTATCTCTATCTCCACAATTTTGCCATTTTACCAAGGTTTCGCATATATTTCGCATATCCCTTAAGGTATACACATAAAACTTGAATTGTTTCTGTAGTTTTCCGAATGTTCTTTTTTGCTGCGTTCATCTTATCTTTTTGACTACAGCGCTTCGAAACTTTGGTGATCTTCCTGAATAATCTTTTTTTTCTGGGCAATAGCTTTTTACAAATATCAAGAGAAATTATACCAGAAACATCAAAGTCAAAAATTTGTTAATAAACTGATGTATAACCCTTTCGGGACGGTTTCCGTCGCGAGTGTCACTCACAGGCCGGAGGGTGTAGGAGGTGTGCAATTAAACCTAAATCCATAAAGATACCGAAATGTAAGCGCTTTGTTCAATATTTTTCTGTATATTATACGAACGGCATAAACTTTATATATTTCGTATTACTATACTTTATTTTATTTGGCTACTTTCTGTTTAAGTACAAATTTTTTAACATTTTATTGTCAGCATTATGTAAAAGTCGACCTTGTAAAAGAGTAGAAAAAACAGACAAATTTTATCTACCAGATCTATATCCATTAAAAACGAGACTGCAAACCCAAATCAAATATTTTAGCGAAAATAAATCTCATCTTCCCTATAAGCAAAAGCCACATGTTCATTTCAAGAGCAGTGGTAAGGCATTTAATTCGAAAACATTCCCTTCCCCTTATGTTAATAAAATAAAAACCACGTGTGTTTGAGTACTATTTCTCTCATTTAAAGTAGGAGGTTAAATATCCATGCATCTCAAATCTTATGGACATAGAATGCCATCTATTGCCAAAAAACTGAGCTTACAAAACGTTCTATTTGCCTGGCTCATGGGTGAGTAGTTAGGCCTGTGGAGGGAAAAACACGCTGGCTGACCCTTAAGTCATTCTGCCTCTGAGGGTGTTTCATGCTGGCTCATATTTGGAGCGTTCGTCCTGAAGGAGTATAAGTATATATTTTTTTGATAATTAGTTTTTATATTTAGAAAAAAATATCAATTAACAAAACGTGATGATATATAAACTTACATTCATCCCCTACAAGAACGAACATCTGATAAAAGAATTTTCTGTAACATTTCAGATTAAATGGAAATTTGTTTCTAAGAGGTTTTTTTCTTTATTAAAAGCAATAACTGTGGATTTATTTTTATTTACAAGTTGCACACTAAAATAAATAATTTTAGTGCCGTTGAAGTAATATTTGCAATTGCGGATTACTGTTCAATAATCTACGTTCACAAATGTTCATTTAGTTTATGGATTTACTTTTTTATATAAACAAAATATACAGAACATGCATGAAAATTTTAATAAAGAAAGTAATAAAAATGAATATTTTTTTTTTATTTCCAATCAAAATATACATTAACCATTAAAAAAACATATTTATTGTTTTGAAATTTCATGGAAGTATATTGACAAAATCAATAGGCATAATTAATACTTTAATTAATATTCGAAATAATATAATAGAGAGATTCCATGTCACACGAAGCAAAAATGATTAACATGTTGATTATTTTAGTTGTCCAACTACTCTTAATGAACAAATTGCTGTAAAATGTAAATTAAATTTTAATAAATAACCAAAAAAATCTCACTTGAGCATAATGACTTAATGAAGTACAAAAATAAATAAATAAATAAAAGAAGTAATAGCTTCTTAATGCAGTTCTTTCATTAGGTTCCTTCGTAACTAATCACCTAGTTAATCAATCTGTTTCTGCGTAAAATCTTCACACATTTTCCAAAAGGAAAAAAAACGAATTGAGTAGCAAAAAAAAAATTAATGGAATCAAAATATATATATATATATCGATATTTATGCACTTTCTTTAAAAAAAATCTGTGAACTTGATGAAAGATTTTTAATTATCGCATTTGCTGGAAATATTTCTAGATTTATTTTTAATATCGACTTGAGAGCTGAAAAAAATTAAAAATAAAAACGTTTTTTTTTTTTTACATTTAAAGTAAGCAGCTTATATAAAAAAATTAAAGATCTGTAGGAAAAAAATGACAACAATTTTGCACTTTATTTCCTGACTAAATTAAAATAATTGCATCAGAATTAGCTTTTTTTTAATAAACTAAAGCCAATTTTTACCCATCAGTGATTTTTCTTTCAAATCAGTTTTAATCATATTCCATTTATTTGTTTCTATAATTTACAATTAAACACATTTTAATGCAACTCAAATTAAAATGTTTATGGTTTGTCATTAAAGATTTTCATATATTAGGTTGGGGAAAAAGAAATCCATTATTTTTGCATGAAATTCAAGACTTTATTTAATATGTCTTGGATTATCGAATTTGGATCAACTATGCATCGTTTGATGTATAATTTGTTGCCATTTTACAGGTAGCTTCATAATGCCTCTTTCATGGAAGTCTTGGCCGTTATTGGCGAAAAACCCTAGTAATCGATTTTCAAAATCTTCTCTAGATCTCAATGTCTTATCATCCAGGAAGTTTTGCAATGCTAGAAAAAGACGGTAATTGCTAGGTGCCAGGTCCGGAATACATGGTGGATGTATTAAAACTTCCCAACCAAGCTCCCAGAGTTTCTGGAAAACCCCTACAGACGTGTGGGGCCAGGCGTTGTCCTGATGGAACACAAGACCACTTCTCTTGGCCAATTCAGGCTGTTTCTGGTCTATCTCTAGCTTCAAACGGTCCAGTTGTTGACAAGAGATCTGAATTCAGTTTTGGCTCTACGGAAGCAGCTCATAATAAATTATTCTTTTCCAGTCTCCCCAAATACACAGTAGAAATTTACTGGCCGTTAGTCCTGGTTTGACCACCGTTTGAGTTTCTTCACCGCTCTTTGACCACGATCATTTTTGCACAGTTTCGTCTTATGTGACCCATTTCTCATCATCAGTCACCATCCACTTAAGAAATGGATCAATTTAACTCCGTTTGACCAAGGCTTCGTGGAGGAAAATTCGAACCATTATGTTTTTTGGTGTTAATTGGTGTGGCATCCAAACATCGAGCTTCTTTTTGAATCCAACTTTGCACAAATGCCTTAAAACTATATTATAGTCGATCTATAGCTCCTGAACAATGCTACAACTACAAATAAGTCAGTCAACTTCGATTATTTCTGTGATTTTATCGACATTTTCGGCAACGGTCCTGCCTGTGTGAGGTGCATCTTTAACATAAAAAATGCCTGAACGGAATCAACGAAACAAAATTTGCACGTGTAGCGGTCTCTTACGTCATTACTGGGTAAACCAAAATAATATGAAAAAGATCTCTCGGGGTAATTAAAATATTTTAAGGAAATGTCAGTAGGGTAATAAATTTTTAAAAATCGTTTATGAGGTTTTGATATTTCTACACTCCCCAGATCGGGAGCTTTCCATTGATATAAAATACAAGCAATTATATGAATTAGAAGTACTTTAAAATGATTTTTAAAAAATAATCAGCTTATGAACCACGCCCATTTGACAGATAGAAATGTAAACATTGTCTTTTTAAATATGGAGCAAAGAGTTGCAAAGCCTCAATTTATTTTTATTAATACGCATTAGATACCTATATAGTAACTACAAATTTAACTGTGTTAGACATGCAAAAAGTTTTTGTGCCAAATTTGGAAGCGTGGTTTTAATTTTAATATTATATTTAATATTTAGTGATTTTACCTAAATTTAAACATGTTTTTCACTATAAACTTAGTTTAAATAATTAGTAATAACGATTTAAAACTTTAAAGGCTTAGAAAAACGCTAAAAATATTTTAAAAATACTTGAAGTTACAAATATGTGATATTTAAGAAAAATTTGGATTAAATTTAATACAAAGGTAAGATTTTTATAAAAATTTCTGTTTTCAAAAACTTTTTTTTAAAATTGTGTAAATTTACTGTATGCATGTTTACAATTTATATATTTAAAATTGTGTAAATTTACTGTGTGTATGTTTCTTAAATGCAATTATGTATACTGAAGTGACATTTTTGAAATTTTCTTAAAACATTTAAATATAAAGCAGTTATCATAACAAAAAAATTACAGTTTTGAATACATTCATAATAATAATTGTTCGGTGAACTAAAAGTTTGTCTTTGAAAAAACTAATTATTATACTTAAAAAAATTCACTTCAGTATAAATATAATGTCTAATTAATATAGATAAAAATTTCAGTCTTTATGTTTAATAGTTTCTGAGAAAAAGGTATGAGATGTGTGATACATTAAATGTGATGTTTGTTGTCTTTGCGAGAAGCCTGTTACATACATAAAAATACATAAATTCAATGTTTAAGAACATAGAAACAGTTTTATTTTGTCTGTTTTAGAAATTATTTTCCAATTTAGAGTAACTTTTGAAGTTTTAAACTTAGAAACTGTCTGCAACATTAAGACCTAATGATAATGTTACGAAAACCTAACGAAAACTTAACGAAACGTCGTATATATATATATATATATATATATATAATCAGGTATTTTTAAATACCATCTCAAATTCACACCATAACCATATTGATACATTTTCACATTATATTTATGTGTAATGTATGAAAGGTACAAATTGTTTAAAAAATGATTCAGAATTTGAGAAAATTTTGATGTTTTCTCGTTAATAAAAAGGAAAAATGCTGTTCTGGGTAATTTAAGAAATTTTGTTTACTATTTTAGGCACATTAAATTGCAAAGATGCTAATGTTTAATAAAATGAGACAAACACATGTTGTAATTCATTATTTTTGTGAAAAAGTAGCACTTTATAGTGAAAATTCAATTTTTTCAAAAATGTTTTTAAAATTGTATTCATCTTTTTCTCAGAATATAAGGTATAAATGGACATAAAATTTTTTCCCTCATGTTACTGATCTGCAACTATATATATTCATGTGAGTTTTTAGGGGATTTTCCCAAAATATTTTACTGAAGTCCATATATCGTGACAAAAACTGTCAATTTTTTAAAACATTTATAGTGATATTTTTATGTTACATGTTTTTGAGTAAACTAAACAATATATTTTAAATATTTCACTTCATTACAAATATTATTGTTTATTTATTGTTTAGACAAGTTTTTAAGCTTTAATATTCAAAGGTTTTTCAATAATAGCTAACTATTTATAACTCAGATGTGTAACGCTTTTTGTCGTTGCGAGAAGCTTGTTGCATGCATAAAAATACACAAATTTCATGTTCAAAAACATAAAAACAGGTTTTTTTACTCTTTTAGAAATCATTTGTAGAGTTTAGAGAAAATTTTGAATTTTGAAACTTTTAGAAATTGAGTTTGCATGGAAACATGCAAATCCATAATTAAATTTTTTAACGTCATAAAATCACATATTCCCAAATCAAGACTTTTACATATTGATACATGTTTACATTATATTTATGATGTTATAAGGTCAAATTTGACATTTGTGAGGCATTGAAGCTAAAAATTCTTCACAGATTGTTAAATAATTTGTGAAAATTGATGCAGAATGCTAAAAAAATCTCTTTGAACAAAAACTGAAATTTACTATTAATGTATTTTCTGAACGTTTTAAGGTTTTTTTGTTTCCTATTTTTAGCTTAAAAGATTAAGGAGATACAAATGTTTAATAAAATAGGGCAAATACATGTTATAATTCATTATTTTTGTGATTAAGTGCCTTTTCACACTCAAAATGCAATTATCTCAAAATGATTGTTTTCAAACTGCGTGTGCCGTTTTCAAAGAATCTAAAAAATTAATATACTTGATATTTTTACTGCACATAAATATTATGTAACTATATATAATAGATCTACTTTCTTGGAGATTTTCCCAAAATATTTTGCTCAGAAATAGTTATCGTAAGAAAATGACAATTTTCACAAATATCAAAGCGATACTTTTACGATGATTTTTTAAAAAAGTAAACAATATAGTTGAAACATTTTACCATTATTTAAATAAAAAAGCCTAATTATTATACAGCCAAAATTTGAAGTTTTTATATTTAAAAATTTCTGACAAACCGGTTCCTAAAATAGCTCAATTTAACATTGTCGGTATAGGCCCTACCGACTACTCTTAATGACATAAAATAACACAATTAAATTGGACAGACATTTAGACACAATATAGGGTAAACATTTAGAGGAAATAAGTGAAAATTAGGTAAGTTACATATTCCAGCATTGGATAGCGAGACGAGTCGCGCTTACTCTTTTTGTTCCAAACTCTCTCTGACGGTAATACAGTGTTTCGTTCGGTAACAGGTCCCTTACAAGTACCGCCATCTACATTTCGATCTTAGAATAAACCGTGTGTTACAGACTCCCCTTCTGGTTCCGTTGCATCTCGGCTCGGATCCAGGAGGTAATTTCCTTTTTGGACGTCCTCTTTTCCTTAGAGGAGCCACAAATCCGGTGTTTATTTCTGTTTCAGGTTCATTATAGTCTTTTAAGGCAGAAACATGGTAAGTTACAAGGGCTTGATCTGGGTTGGCTAGGTCGGCAATCTCATATGTTACTGGTGATCTCAAGGTGAGTATGAGGTAAGGAGCTTCTCTCTTGCTCATGAATTTCCTGCTCCTGTTGTTACGACTTATGAGATGAATGATCACCAAACTTTGTCACCAGGGTTGTGATATTTTTTTTTTTTTGTCGATCCAAGTTTGGCTTCTGACAATCCTGTTTCTGCAAAATATCTTTGTTATTGGGATTCATCATGTAGGGAGACGTTGCTATTGGGGGGATGATCACCCTTATCAATAGGGTGTTCAGTAAAGGGAGAGGGCTCTCCCCCTGGTTGAAAACATGCCTCATTTCTGTGCAGGAGTATGTTGTGTTTTCATGCCTGTTCTGGAGATATATTTTTATATTTATGTTCTCGAAGTTCAAATGTGCTGAGGGTTACATTTTCGATGGTCTTCTTGAAGAACTTGTACTGTTTCCGAGGATTTCCAGAAAAATGCCATTTTTACCTGGACGTCCAGGACGATTCCAGCTGCATTGAAGAAATCTGGTCCTAACAAAGTCCTATTTCCTTTTGATTCAGGCAATACTAGAAATTCTTTTGGAATAACTTTGACTTCAGTATACAGGTCGACGACAGTACTTAGGGCCATAATGGTCTGCCGAATTTCATCAGCTATCATAAATGAAATCCTCTTGTTCGTAAAGGTGACATCATGCTCTTGTAGGAGTTTGAACAGATTTTGACCTGCAATGGTATGGGAAACACCGGTATCAGTACATATGGCAATCTTTTCTCCAAAAATTTTGAGAACAATCTCACTTGAGAGATACAAGTCTGAATTCAAGTTGAATAACGTCATACAGTTCACTGTTGTTTCTATTTCATTAGCTCTCATGCAGGTAGGACACTTTGACTTGACGACACCACGAGTCCCACATCCGTAACACTGTATCGGGTACCTTCCTTCAGTTTTGTAACTTTAAAATCTAGATACTGTTCTAGAGGGTCCAGGTGAGGGGTTATCATGAAATCCTCCAACAGGTTGATTTTTCTTTAATGGAAAGGGTTTCCTGAATTCTTCTTTCTTCTTGAAAGTCTGATTTGGATTGATGTTCATTCCATGCCTTAGGCTGTCGTATGCGTCCAACTTCTCAGCCAATTCCAAAGGATCGTTCAAATCCGCCCAAATATTTTTTTTATCTGATCAGCAATTATTAGACTTTTAAGTTGATCAAATGTGGTTATCTTCAACTCTCTGATCCAACCTTCAAAATAAGAACTTAATTCGAAATAAAAGTCTCGCCCCGTCGAATCCGGGTTTTTCTTCTGTTGGGAAGAGTACGGCCTAAACCTATCCCCTGTAACTCGAAATCTTTTGAGAAGCATTTATTTTACCTTTTCATAGTTTTGAGCATCATTTTCATCCTCTCTTGCGATGAGCTGAGCTAAATCAATTGGCAACGAGCCAATCAGGTATGCTGTCCAAGTTTTCTCATGGATGTTCAAGAACTTCGCTTGACGTTCGAAAATAGTCAAGTATAGGCCCATTTCATCTTCCTTCGAGTTGAATCTCGGAATAATTATATTTAACTCAAGCTTTGGGTTTTCTAACTGTTGCCTTGTAACAGGTGCTTGTGACAACTTCTGCATTTCAAGTTGAATTTTCATTTTTTCAAGTTCTAATTCTCTTTCGCGTTGCTGAGCCACTACCACATTTTTATGTTTCTCCTCCAGTTCCGCATCTTTTTGTTTTTCTGTTGCTGTACGTTCTTCCACAATGACGCTGAGCACATCTTTGACGAATTTCTCATCATACCTATCACTATTGGTTGTGAGATCTTTTAGTTCAATAATTTTGAGATTGTCCCACGGAGCCAGACCCAGTTCTGTGGCTAACATCCTAAAATCATTTTTTCTGGACCTTCCCAAAAAACAATTTTCGTCATTTTTATTCTATTTTAAAGTTAATTTTTTAAGTTCAGTTAAAGTTAAAATTCATTTAAAACTGTTAATTCTGTGATCTGAAAATATTATTGTCAAATAATACTTAAGCACTTAAAATTTCCGATACATACAAAAAATGCTCTATTCAATAATGCATTTTTGTTGAATGACAACTAAAATTCTCTAATTTCAAAATGTGCTAATTAATTTTCAAATCAATACTAATGAGATTAAAATGAAACAAATTCTTCAATATCAATATTCTTCTAATTTCGTACATCCAAATCAAAATAATATTTAAATAATATTCATTATTAATCAAAATGAGTATCATCAATTAACATGAAATCGTTTAAATTAAATCAAAGAAAAATTTCGATTTCGTTAAATTAAATCAATTACAATGAATTCATATACGGTTAAATAGAAATATCATTGATAAATTATTTTATTCACTCTGACGTTACCAATATTACAAACTTGTTTACACTTAGTAGAGGCTCTTGAAATTATTTTCCAAAAATTCTAAATAAAAAGCACAGAAATGTTAGTTCTTTATCAACAATATACAAGGTTTCAAATGTTATAGTAATACTTCGCAATCAATCATATACTTCGCAAAAGAATTTTTTTATTTTAGACATAAAAAGAAAAAAACATTATTATGATAAGAATTGCATTCAACTTTAAACTTAATTAAAAGTTTAGTAATCAAATAAAAATCAAAGTGAAATTATTTCAATAAATACAAATCGCGATAATTTCTTGATAACAAAAGTTTATATATGTTAATGGCATAAAATTCTTAATCATTAAGAAAAAATACATTCATAAATAACCTTCAATTAGCTTTAATCAGAACAAACAATAGAATTCAAGTTTCGTTTTCAAAAAGTATTAAGAATGAGAATACTGACAAATGAATAAGTGAAATTATCAAAAAGTGAAAATATCACTTAAAATTTAACTATGTTGCTATACTGTAAAACACAATAGATACCAAGAGCAATAATATAATCACTGTTCTTAAACAGAATAACAGAACAAGATTATTTAGCATAAACAACATTTATCGGTTAACAGGTTGTCTGGATGAAAATATTACTTATTCGCAGGACGCGAATCTTGTTTTTTTTGTCGGGTGAAAACACTTCAACACCTAAACCTAAGTGGAAAAAGTGAGAGAGAGCTGGGAGCTAGAGGTTGGGCCGACGTTTTTGGGCGCCAGAATTATAACGGTCTCTTACGTCATTACTGGGTAAACCAAAATAATAGACAAGATCTCGGGGTAATTAAAATATTTAAATGACATAAAATAACACAGTTACAATGGACAGACATTTAGACACAATATATGGTAAACATTTAGGGGAAATTAGGTAAGTTACATAGTCCTGGATTGGACAACGAGACGAGTAACGCTCACTCATTCAGTTCTAAACTCTCTCTGACGGTAATACAATGTTTCCTTCGGTAACACTTCCGTTACAAGTACCGCCATCTACATTTCGGTCTTAGAATTAAACCGTGCGTTACAGTAATTAGCTGTTACAGTATCGGCACCATAAACACCATTCACAATTTCAGCCATCTGGCTTGCATTTTCGCCTTTATCAAAGAAAAACTGTAAAATGTACCAAATTATATCTTTTTTGACCTATTTTTAACACCCTGTAGCTCACAACTGAATGAACCAAGCAAAGAACAACAAAATATTTTTTTTAGTGTGAAATGTCACCTCGACAACAAGCATAAATTGGAAATTGTTGGATCTCGATACTTTACGAGATATCGACACTACAGCTATCTACCGAAAAATAATGGATTCCTTTTTCCCCAACCTTATATAACGAAAAAACCTTTAATTATTATTTGAAACCATTCGAACTATTAAAATAAACTAATGTTTAGGCAATTATCTATTACTTGAATATAATATTGGTGATGACGGCTCCAGGTTTCCAAAATAAATGTACTTACAGTTCTACTTAACAGCTACTTAAAAAAATATCTGCATCATACAATACTATAAATGAAGCTTATACATTAGGTTGGATCATATTCATATGGAGAAAAAATTATTACCAATTGCAAACTAGCTATGCGGGAAATATGTTCTCTGGAATGGAGATTACCAGAGAAATAATTATAAAGTTTAACTTCAAAATGTAATACCTCCCAAAGCGGGTAAATTTTCTAAAAAAAAAAATGGAAAAAGACTCACAACTAAAAGTAATTATTTAGCTATTAAAACAAACTAATATATGTTTAGGCAAATATCTATTACTTGAATATGATTTTGGCGATGATGGTTCTAGTTTGCTAAAATTACCGTAGAACATACCGTAAAAAAAGTTCGGTATGAAGGATATTTCTCGCACGCACGCATTCCGAGACTTCCATCATATTAAACAAAAAAAATCATTGAATGAGAAAATATTCGTTTAAGTAAATAAATAAAAGGAATATAAGCGTAATTAGTGTATTTTTGTTTGAATTAATAAAATGTTTATATAATACATTTACGTTATAATTTTTTCTTAAAATTTTCGTCCTCCTTTTCATTGCAAAAACAATTGGTTACCTTAACGAGAGTGATCATAAAGACCCTTTCATTATGCATTATTTAATTTACGGGCGAATTTTTTTTTCTGTTTAACAAATGTTAATTCTCTATTTCGTTCTAATTTAAAGTCAACAAATTTTTACCATTATTGTACACAGTTACTCATTTTATTTTTAGATGCAAATGGGATTGCTCAACTTATTTTGCAATAACAACTTATTTTCAATGCAAACAACCTGATTTTCATCAACATGTCATAGATATTTTGCAGCAATTATCATAATTTTCGAACGAAAAAGGAGATAAAAATAGGAAATAAATATTTAATAAAGGAAAATTCTAAAATCGCATAGTAACCAATTCCTAAGCCGCATCAATAACGCGAAAGCTCAAAATATCGTAATATACGATAAATGCGGCTACTTTTGTATGATTCCTTCACTCAAACGTTGCAATAAGTTCGCGCAATACTCGTCGTTGATAGTTTTGCCTTTTTCAAGATAGTCAATGAAAATTATCTCTCGCGCATTCTTAAAAACCGGCCGTGATCTTTACTGCAAATGGAACAGTATTCGTCTTCTTTGGAGATGATTCTCCTTTTTCAGTCTATTGTTTTTCTATTGTTCTTTTGCCTTGGGGGTAAAGGGATGGAAACATGTTTCATCCATGGTTATAAAAAAGTGCAAATATATGCTTTGTTGCTGTGAAACTTTGCTAAATACTCAATTGAAACATCTTCACGGCAATGTTTTTACTCGAGTGTGATCAAACACGACACCCATCTTGCACACAGCTTTCTCAGGTCTAAATTTTCAGATAATATGCGATGTATCGCACTTTTTGAAATGCCTACTATATCTGCTAGCTCGTGTAGTTTCAGTCGACGATCATCCAGTACCACTTTGTGGATTTTCTTTACCATTTCTGGAGTCGTCACCTTATTTGGATGGCCACTGCGATGCTCGTCTTGGCAGCTCGTACGGCCTCGTTTAAACTCTGTTACCCAATATTTTACCGTTGTTAACGAAGAAGCAGACTCACCCACAGTATAATCTAGTTCAGATTTTATATTGGTTGGGCTGAGGCTTTTCAAATAAAAGTATTGTATCACATGACGATGACTAATGTTCTCCATTTTCCAAAATTCAATGGAAATGTTCACTATATATATGTCATGAGTTTGAAGACAGAATCACATTAAAAGTTAGAAAAAGGGACAATCTTTATTCAATCATTTCTACATCTGTTCTGACGCTAAGAGCAGGGAGTAAAAAAGCACACCACGATTATCGGTTAAAATGGATAACACTTGAAAAACATGTGGTAAGTATCGCGGATTTGAAGAGGGTATTTGAAAGTTAATGCTGACATATGTTGACTATTAAATCTAACGATCTGGAATTAGACATGTTTATTGGCTAGGCCATATGTTCGGAAGAAATAAATGGGTGATTACTTTGACACTTGAAGATGTGAACTGAGAAAGATTAGTCAAGTGCTAAATAGGGAATTTAATTTTAATCTAATTTAATTATATATATATATATATATATATATATATATATATATATATATATATATATATATATATATACCGGGTGATCAAAAAAGTCAGTATAAATTTGAAAAATTAATAAATCACGGAATAATGTAGATAGAGGTAAGTAAAAATTGACACACATGCTTGGAATGACATGGGGTTTTATTAGAGCAAAAAAAAATAAAGTTCACAAAATGTCCAACAGATGGCGCTGGACAACAAAACGTCAGTGACTGCGCATGAAAATCGAGTAGAAAAGGGGCTTTTATGAGAGAGAGAATCAGTTGCACCAGCAGTCGCAGCACGTTGACGTTACCTGAAAAGGCACTGTTAGTGAAGCTGTATTATCAGAATGGGGAATGTGCTAGAGAGAGTGCAGCGTTACGTTCCTATCGCCATACGAAGGGGATTCGAAGGGGTAAAGGTCCGTTGACAAATGCAGCTGTGGCGAGAATGATTTCGAAGCGACGGGTTGCTTAGACGATAGACCCCGTAGTGGCCGACCGAGCACACGGCGGAATGCTGCTGAGACGGTTAAGGATGAAATGGAGACTGTAGCGGGTTCGTCTATGCACGGGGAAGTCAGCGCCCGTGCAGTCGCACGTCGCATCGGCATTCCATACACTACTATTTGGTTGGCACTTAGGCGTACCCTCCGATGCTATCCGTACAAAATCTATCGGCATCATGAATTGTTACCTGGCGATTCCGTTGCATTTGCGGTGTGAGCGTTTCAAAAGATGGCGAAAGATGATGATTGGTTGAGTAACTTGTTGTGGACCGACGAAGCTCATTTCACGCTCCGAGGATCTGTCAACACCCACAACTGCAGAATTTGGGCTACTGAAAATCCTAGAACTGTCGTGGAAACTCCATTGCACGACGAGAAAATCACGGTATGGGTTGGATTTACCACATCTACCGTTATCGGGCCTTTTTTCCTCGAGGAAATGCGTGATTCTGGTTTTGTAACAGCTACCGTGACGGGTGAGCGGTACGCCGATATGTTACAGAATCGCATCATCCCCAGCCTGGCTGATAAACACCTGCTGGAACGTACGATTTTTATGCAGGATGGTGCTCCACCCCATATTGCTAGACGCGTGAAAGATCTCTTGCGCAGGTCGTTTGGGATGATCGTGTGCTCAGCCGCCACTTTCATCATGCTTGGCCTCCCAGGTCCCCAGATCTCAGTCCGTGCGATTATTGGCTTTGGGGTTACCTGAAATCGCAAGTGTATCGTGATCGACCGACATCTCTAGGGATGCTGAAAGACAACATCCGACTTCAATGCCTCACCATAACTCCGGACATGCTTTACAGTGCTGTTCGCGCAACAGTATTCCTAGACTGCAGCTATTGTTGAGGAATGATGGTGAACATATTGAGCATTTCCTGTAAAGAACATCCTCTTTGCTTTGTCTTAATTTGTTATGCTAATTATTGCTTTTCTTATCAGAGGAAGCGCCATCTGTCGGACATTTTGTGAACTTTATTATTTTTTTTTTGCTCTAATAAAACCCCATGTCATTCCAAGCATGTGTGTCAATTTTTACCTCTCTATCTACAATATTCCGTTATTTATTAATTTTTCAAATTTATACTGACTTTTTGATCACCCGGTATATTGATAGCTGCCAAAAAATACTAAACAGCATGGCGTCTTTAAACTTAAAAACTTATGCTTTACAGATTGCGTGCTTTCTAATACAGTGGTATTTTTTAAACTACCGCTACTTCTCGGTCAGGCCGGGTCCTTATTGGGCCACCCTCGTACAAAATTCAACGTCCACCATAACTCTTTATCGAGCAATGATAAAGTTATCAATTTTTTATCAGTCCACTGCCTTAAAAAATAGGAGAACATTGCTTTAGAGGAGTATTTTACTAGAGGAAATAAAAAAAAATTATCTTTATTTTGTTCGTTATTAAGCATGTTAAAATAAAAAAATGGATAGCTTTATAAACAAGTGCAAAGCTTATTAATAAAATTAAAACATTTTAAGAGTTAAGATATCTCAAATAACAAATAGTATAAAGCTCCTCTCATCCTAAAGGTAGTTATTGTTTACCAGAAACTCATTTCAGATAATTAATAATTGATTAATTGCTAATTACTCAAAGTTGAACTTACAGGAATATTCCAATTTTATAATAGAATTTTCTAACTATAGAAATATTTTCATTTTGGTCTAAAATAATACTACCAAATTCTATACAGGCTATATTTTCACAAATCTATAATTAGTTCTCAAATTCTATATATAAGCCAATATAAATCTCCACGAAGCTCACAATCAATCAATTGCATTAAAGGCTTTAGAAATCGATTTAAACTCTTCATAAGCCAGTTTTCATAGATTTATTGGTCTAAAATAGCATGAAGCAGCATACACTAAGCCCTCTCACATTTTTACTATAAATCAAACTTTGCCCTACCTGCTCCATAAGAGAACGGATATGAACCTTCTAACAGAAACCAGAATAAAAAAAGAAATGAGGTGGGAAATGCTTAAGGAGTTCACAATCGCTACTTTGAGAAACAACTCAGAGAAATTTTGATAAACCATTTTGTTGAAAAAGAAAAAAACAAATATTACCGAATGAAAAATTTCTTTCAGGTAAAGAAGCTGAATTATACATTTGAATTTTCCGAAGTGCTTTTGCTTTTCCTAAGATTACAAATTTATCTATTCATTTAATTATTAGATCTATCTTTTTTTAAGTCACAATATACAAGAAGAAAATACAAACTCTTTCCGTTAAATCTGGCGTATAACGCGCACTTTGAAACAAAAATACGGTCGAAATTTACAAGAGCGCGTTATACACCGGAAAAAAATGATAGCTTTAAAATAAAGAATAAACATAATAAAAATTATACTTCATAGATCGCAATACTGTTTATTTAAAAGAAACGACATACCGACTTCATTCCTATCCAAAACTTGTGGTACCGTTAGAAGACTAGTACCATGAAACAAAACGGAAATCTTTGAGGAATTGTACGGAATTGTTTCCTGGCATCATGTAATAACGAAGGAACAACTAACAACTATCATCAGTTTAATGAAACATCGATGTGAAGCTGTAAGAAAAAATCAAGTCTAAACTACTAATCACTGAAAACCCACTGCTATCATCAGTATCTAATGAATAGCGATAATTATGGCAGCTAAACTTTTTGCATTGGAAACATTTGAATTTTGTGTATTTTTTTCATTGAATTCAGTATTAAAATACCTTTAAAATGGTATAAAATACTTTGTATTTTGTAAAATGTAACTGTTTCTATAAGCATACACGTTTTAAAAAAGTAGGAATTTTCAAAAGTGTCCACAATTTTAGCTCAGTTCCCAAGTGTCTTATACCCCTCCCACCTTCCCCTGAGTGCCACCGAATTATCCACAGGTGCGCGTTGTTACGCGGTTTTTCTGAAAAAAGGAAGAGACGTGTTTTACAATCTAAAATTTTGTTTACTTTCACTTTGAAAAAGAAAAGAAGAAAAGAAAAGGATAAAATAATAAAATGAAAATACAAAATTTGATGTCTTGAATTACAATATAATTAACAAAATTATTATCTGCTGCGTGATTTATCCTGAAACATGAATGAACACATAAACCAGCATCACATTCAGTGAGCGAGATTCACGACGAATATTTTTTCTTACACAAACACACTGTCAGACATATTCGTACAAAAAAATTAAAATGCTCCTATTACGGTCCTATCCCGATAAGCCAAAATGTGACTTAATGAAGAGTTGAAAAGAGCACTCACAATTGAAAAAACAAGAAAAACTTATTAACTATAAATTCCATCGTTCCTGGAATGTATGCTTCCCACAATCCCTTCCCCACTTCTCCGAAATAAGTCAATTCTTTAGAAGTACTCTCAATGCCATTTTATTGTATTATAAAGCCATGGAACTAGTTTTAAACCAAGCAGCCTAATACAGAAAGTCCTCCTTTAGAAGGACGAGTATATACGTCTGGGGGACTAAAGACACCAGCTCAGCAATACGTGTATACACGCTCGCGGAACTTAAGAGGTTAAAAAATGCATATAACGGATAGCACCTTTCGCAGATAGATTTCATTACAAAAAGTTCTCGCATAAGGTACATGTCCGAGTGAATCTTACCAGAAACGACTCATCCACGCGCGTGTATGCTTAAAAAACTGATAGAGATACATATCCTAATCCTGATTCATGATTGCCTCCATCTCTACTCCTTTATCCTGCAGACAAGTAAGTAACTTATTTTATTAATAGGTTATTGCTTCAATATATATATATGGAAACGGTAACATTTACATAAAAACTAAAGACTTATCATTGTGTAAAATTACTTAATTAAATGAAAAATATAAGGGATAGTTGCAGCATATATTGACTTACGCAAGATGAGCAAACTCCCAACACCTTATAATGATATTCAGTAATGTCTGCGGTTTCACAGATTCATGACGCAATCAATTGAATAAACTAAATTCATGAATGTCTCGTGATAAATGCAATCGCGTGTGCTCCATTGAATAAAAAAAAAAAAAAAACCACTTGTTGTTTAACTTGTAGAATTTAGACAAAACTTTTAATTTTATAACTTGGCAAAGAGGTTCAATTGTTGTGAATCTTACGAAAACGTTTTATAATTTTGTTTATAAAAATGGCTTGTGTTATCCTTACTAATATTATAAATGCGAAAGTTTGTTTGCAAATTTGGTCATCTTTCACTCAAAAACAACTGAATGGATCTCAATGAAACTTTACAGTAATGTAGCTCATACATCAGAATAAGATAAAGGCTATAATTTATAAAGATATTGTTTGAAGTTTCCAAAATATAACGATATTTGCCAAGTAAGTAGGAAAAATTTCTGCCATCTGCTAGCAATTCTGGCGTGCGCTGCAAAAAAGCCCGTTGCAACATTAATCTATCTTTTATTTGTGAAGAAATCCTTTTTGTTTTGCCTTGGCGCTCGCTTCTAATTTATTCTTGTGATCAGTGTAATCCCTATATATTTTTTATTTTAGAATAAAACTAGATTTTGAAGGGAGAGGTTGTTTTAAATCTATCTTTATTTAAATAACTACTATTGATTTTTTTTCATGGGTGAGCCATTATCGCCAAAAGTGTGAACCATAATGCAATAAAAATAAATAATTTATTTCTATGCACTTTCTTTATTGATTTTATTATGCACATTTGGTAGTAACAAATTGATCCTTATATCAAAATAAATACTTTTATCACTTCTGGTACTTAAAATAGATAAACTTTGTCTTTTACATTATATCATTTGTGCAAATTTGCATAGTTTGTTTGTGGTTAATAGTTAATTATAACGTTACAATTATAACTGAATAGGCAGATATTGCAATTCTTAAGTTTAAAAATAATAACTACTATACTGTATATTTTGAAATGAGTGAGTGAGTGAATATTAACGTCGCCCTGTTCAGCTACAGGAGGGCTTTTGGCGACGGACCACGAAATTTAGAGCCAAGGTCAAGTGACGTGGACCTCGCCTGAGCTGGCACCCCCTTCTCCTAACTACCACACCACACCAACTTAGAAGAGATATTCTACTAATACTTAGCAGGAATATTCTTTGAAATCCACTCTTCCAAGATATACGGAAGTACGGGTTTTATGATGAGTATTTTAGCAGGGAAGGCGAATAGTTTTGTAGCAGAAATTGCGTTTTCAGCGGTTTCGAAGATTATCATTTTTGTCCCGAAAAAATTGTTACTGTCAAAATTTAAGTGTCTTATGTTTTTGTATGTTAATAAAGACCTTAGAAAACGATTTAACTATTTATTTTAAGTGAACGGTGTACATAATTTATTTTACAGTGGAATATCTTTAATTAATTAATTAGCTCTAACGGATTAAATTTCTCAAAGTTCAGTATTTTATTTATGTATATCCCTTAATTTTTAATGTAGCGATCAAAAAAAATTACATGCAAAAAACTGCAGTAAATCATAATGCGGTAGATAAAGGGTTAACATGCATCACTTCCCTACATGGAGGGTCTTTAACGGTGCTAGGCTCGAACTCGTGACAAGTTCAGTCACTGTATTTTTGGAAGTGTAGAAAAAGTACCTACTAAGAATTATGCCGCGAAATCTTAAGTCTAATTTTCCCACAGCTTTAATAAAGCTCCAACTATGAAAGAAGTTGGACATTTGCCAACTTGACTCTATCGCCAACATTTCGCTATGTTGTTCATTGAATCGCCATTATAATTTAAGAAACGGCGTTACTTGCAAATATTACAATTTTAACATAAAATAAATACAACAGAAAAAAATATTAATGTATTACACTTTCAGATATAAATTATTAAAGCTATTTTAAACGTTCATTACACAAAATAGGTAGCAATGGTTTACTTTTGCTGAGCAGAGATCGGCTTAGGAAGGTATTTTCAAAAATCGACCCTCAAAAGAGTTACGAGGAGTAATAAACAAAAAAAAATCCTTTTTATCAGCTATTAGATCTACAGACTTGAAACTTAACAAAGGTTGTTTTTTCTTTTTTTTTTTTTTTCTTTTTTTTTTTACAGTTGAGCTACGCAAAAAAATTTTTTTTTGTTTAATTTGCAATTCATTTAAAATTAACTCATTAAAAACTTCTTTATCCTTCAGTCTGTATTGTTTAATTTTTCAGTCCAACCGTGCGAAGAACGGGTGTACCAGCTAGTAAGTCTATATTTAAATCAAAAAATTTATGAAGGATCTTCCGTTATTATTAATGGCAAATATGTACATTATAAAGTTGACAAATAATGTACATGAATTGGAGTTATGATGTGATTGGCGTTTTATGAGTTTAACCTATTCGTATGACATGAGCTTAGAATCAACGGGCATTACACTGATTTTGCATCTGTATGCAGTGTTTTTACTAGAGTGATTCAGTTTAAAGACATAATAATAAAAATAGGAAGAAGATGCCACATTTAAGGAATTTTTCGATTAGTACATTGAAAATTGAAATAACATGACCATGAAAAAATACACTTTATTTTTCAATATTTTATTGTTTACGTATAGAAGTTAATTCTCTTCTTAGTATGGAAATAAAAAAGAAATTTAATGTGAAAGAAATTCATTTAATGGTGGCAACTTTTTCCCATATATATGGGGAAGATGACACCAGTCATGGAGTATGATGCAACACCACCACAGTAAATAAAAAAAAAATGAGATAAACATTTCCAAATTAAATGTGAAGTAACAATAACTAGAAAAACAACAAAAAAATTAAACTCTCTCATAATCAGTTTGCTAAAAACGAATCTACGTACATAACGGTCTACAGCAGTTTGAAGTAGTAGTTGACTTCAGCCATGAAAATCTTCGTCCTATGGAGATTCCCTGTGCCATCTTAACAGCTTAATAATTAATTGTAGCTATACTTTATATGATAATATATAGTATTATAAAATGAAAAAAAAGTTAATTTAATTTATATCTGAACCATGGGGTGTCTTTCCCCAAGTAAAGGAGCAGATGCCACACACGCTTATTTTCTTATTCCTGCAGTGTTATGGCCGTTTCTACATGCATCGTATAAGTAACATTACGCGTAATTCACTTATATTGATAGATAATTCACTTATATTAAGAGAATAGATACGTCACAAATTGATTAATGAGTACATTGGAAGCATTTAAGAAAAGCTGTAAGAATTTATGTATCAATTTATATGTTTATCCTTAACAATTCCATTTGTATATCAATATCTATAATGTTACAAATTTTATAGGATGCTTTTGTGTTACTTCTGCTTTGTGTGTTATTACCACGGACAAAAAATATTGTTTCTGTTTCAGAGATTTTTTTTAAGAATTACAATTTATCTAGTCTTGAAATAGATCATGAAGAAAAAGAACCATTGAAAGATTTGTGTTTTGTGGTGTAGAGAGGAGCAAATTTATATTTTTAAACGGAATACTTCACGACACATTAAACAAGTTACTGATCCTGATTTGTTTTTTTCTACGAATTAGTTAAGAACTCAATCGTCTTGAAAAAACATATGTGCCTTAGAAAATGTTTCACTTAGAACGCTTTAGTTTGACCCATAAAATGCTCGCCGTTTCACTGTTATTTTTTATCACTGACCGTTACACACACACACACAGTTACAAATGAAAAAAAATTATCTCGCAGTTCGTACCAGCACGACATCGATAGTAAAACTGATATATTCAATTGCTTGATTGATAAAAACTAACCCTAATTTTTTAAGGCATTCAATTCTGAAGCAATTCAATTTGTTATTGGAACAGGCCATGAATGGGCACTCAGAAAAGTCTAAAAAGGGGTGTCCAACACCCGGCCTGAGGACACTTTTTTTAAATTTTTTGAAATATCAGATTTTTAATTTTTTTCATTTTGAAATGTATTTGAGGGGAAATTTAATTTATATATATATATATATATATATATATATATATATATATATTCACAATGTATTTGCCTGTTATTTGTTCTTGTTTTAAAATAAATCATTTTTGCTCATAGAAATGTCCTTTAGATTAAAATAGATTTTTATATCAAACAGTTAGTTACATTTGATTTTATTATAGTAAATTACTTTTTTAATGAATTTCGAATCGCATTATGCCTATCATTTAAGTATGGATGGTACAGGACTCTTTGCGTGAGCGACTTTCGTTTCTCCTCGTTTTTTGTTTGGAGTGCCCAAAAAGCAAGATGAAGAGAATTTTTTTAAAGTTTAAAAAAAAAAATTCAGGATGGTTAAGATAAAGGACAATGTATACTTAATCGTTTGCGAATAACAGCATTATCAAATTTCAACAATGAGTAACGAAAAATCAATTTAATCAAAATAGAAACACCGTAGTTTTCAAGAAAATGCCATTAAGAATTTTATCATTTCATTATTATATCATATAAATGATATTATATTATCTATGTCTGGGTATACATGAAAAATAATGAAAACCATAATAATAATAATTCATTCTGTTTTAAATTTTCCCTCTAATAAATGTTTTTTTGTTTCCAAATCTGGTATAAAGGTACATATTTTTATGTGCGTTCCGCGAGATTATAACGTTTTTCCAAAGTGGCCCACAAGGTCATTTGGGTTGGAAAACCCTGGTATAAAGGACTACATGCGGGCAGCCGATTTAGTATCGCTGGATTAAAGCTATAATTTGATGTGAACAAAAAAATATACAATGCCGAATTTTTTTCTGAGAGTTATTTATTCTCATACTAATTTATGATTTATCTTCAAAAGGTTCATTATAAATCGAGTTAAGAACCCGTACAAGAGAAATATGTAAGAAATGCACTTCATCTAGAAAGGAAAACACGTTTCACTGATTTCGAATTATTCATCCTTGATGAACTCCATATTTTCTGCCAAATAAAGCCCGGGGAAAAAGTTAAAATAAATAATATTTCAAAATAGAAATACATCAATGTCATTATGCAGAGAAGTAAAATAGTTTGATTTTGTCCAGATATAGAATTACGAAGGCAAAGATTTATTTTTCAAATTCCCTAGCGTAAAAACCCGCCCAAAATCTGCTCTATTAAAACAGAACAAATCACTCAGTTAAATACATAAAACAATATTTTTTTTAGAAATAAGTGTATGTAGCATGGAATACACGAAAACAATACACTTTATCTTCCAGTCAAGAAACTGTATTTTTTCCGGTTTAATGTATTTTTACTGACGAATGAATTTTTTATATTATATACAGGAGGAAATATTTATGAAAAGAGCAAAATTTCCTTTCTTCATTTAATCGAATTTAACGAAAGTTTTTTAGAAAATGGAATCGATAAAAAATAAATTTTATTTATGGATTTTTTGTCTTTAAAAGTGTTTCTTATGAATTTATTGGAAAAAGCGAAATTATTTCATGAATAATTAAGGATGTAATACTGTGAGATGTGTTCATCTAATATCATTTCTTTTTATTCATTTCTTTTCTCTTTTACTAGGAATAGTAGTAATTAATGGAAAATGATACAGAGTTAAAGAAATGATGGTAAATAATTATTAGGTATAAATATTTATAAGATTAATCTAAATCCAAATACCTATCTGGAGTAAATGCATTCTTATGACCCTATTTACGCCTTTAGTGTTTTGGAGATCAGAACCTAGTAAAAATGAATCTGAGTATTCTATCAAATGAAAGTGTGTGAGGGCGATGTTACTTGCTACTATAACACTAATTTTCAGGGAAAGGGGGTCTCTTTCAGAAAAAAAGAACATGTATATTGCATAACATTTAAAAATTTTAGTTGATAATTCCATTTTAAAATGATTCCTAAAAAGAATATTTTTTGAATGATTTAATTCAAAAAAGAATGTAACAATGAATGTTTTACCTATATTTCATGATGTAATGGTTGTAAGTATGCTCATATTTGTGTTCCAAAAAATTAATTGGCTTGTTCTACTGTAAACACAAATTGTCCATCTCATAGTCTTGATTTGCAATACGTTCCTCATACAAATTTAATTTTTAAAAAATTTAAAACATATTTTTGTTTATCATTTAACTACTTACCATCATAATTTTCTGAAATCGAATAATTCGCTTCAAAATTATATGTTAGTTCTTTTTCAGCACATTTACCACCCATTACAACGATATATTCAGTACCTAGAAACATTTATTTTGAGTAATTGTTGTTAACTTGTAAAAAATTTTCTTAGAAGTAGTAATAATATATCGTAATATTATCATAGGTTAGATGCAGATGATCATACACTATTAACGGGTAATGGTGAATGAGATTGGAATAAGATGACTATTAAAACATTTTCTCAATGAGTTGATAGAATGTCGAAGACAAAGTGCGAGGAACATTTATTACGATAACAGAAGGATGAAAAACCCTTTTAGAGTGTAACGGGAAAAGAAAATGCTAACCACCATTTTCAATTGGGAGAGAAAAAAGGGTAATGTCAGAAAGACAAATCCAACATTCATTTCAGCGATAGGAAATTTAGTTGTGGGTGAAAAAGTCATGATGAGCCTGATATATAAAGATTATTGATGCTATTGATCTCAATCAATGTTCAAATCCATTGGATTATTTAAATACAAAGCTTTCATCGGTAAAAAATATTCGTCAGTTAGTTTATTTAAAGAATATCACAAGAAAAGCTTCAAGTAAAAAAAAGTGAGTGGAATAACTTCACAATTTTTAATGTTATTTCAGGGATTAGTTAGGTGAATAAAACATAAAGGGATACCAATACTGTCATATAAAATTATTTAGTCGTTACTATAATGCATGGGAAAGAAAACCTAAACATTTGTTTGCAGAAATAGTACTGTTTGATGAAAATATTTAAGCATTTTCTTACATTCTTAAAGTTTTTCACTCTAAATCCCTTTTTTAAAAATAACGAAAACTATCAGTTGTAATGTATCATAAAGTTGTCTTTCTTCAAATGCTTCATAAACCTCAAACGGGTCAATACTGTCATAGGTTTATTACAATTAATTATTACTGGCATCTGGTGATTTTAGCAATTTTTTTCGTTGCATTTTTATGGCTCCTTGCAATAGAAAAGTGATTTTTAAAAATATATTTTATGCACCAAAAAGCAGAAAAATACATTTTTCAAAATTACGAAATTCCATAATTATTTTTAGGAAGTTATACAATATTCCATCTCTCAATCTAACTTGGCAGCGTTGAGAAAGATATACAATGTACCAATCTACTTGAAAAATATTTTCAAGATAATCACATGTTAAAAACATTTATTTTTAAAAAACATTAATTAATCCAGTCAATAGAGCAACGTCATGAAATTCCAGTTTGGCTGAAAACCGATTTTCAAAGCCAATTTTCGTCATTATTTTAAAAAATAACATTCTTAAATTAATGTCTAAAAAAAGTCCAAATGAACGTTACAAACTCGAACGTAGAGTTCATTCAAGTTCACTCTCAAGCAAAACGCGCCTAAAGAAGTTACGGATAACCGACTATTTTTTTAAACAAAGTTAATTAATACAGTCAATAGAGCAACGTCTTGAAATTCCAGTTTTCGATGCCAAATTTTGTCACTGTTGTAAGTCTTTTTTATTGAAGGACTTTACATTGTTACGGAAAATCCCGATCCATTGTTACGAGCATTACAAACCCGAACGTAACAATGCTTGACTTCTTAAAACGCATGATTCAAGTTCACTCTCCAGCAAAAACGCGCATAAAGAAGTTATCACTTCAAAAAAATTGTATGTTAGTTTTACTCTACTTTTTTGAATTTTCAACTAGAAAGGAAAAATTTGAACAATTGTATTTTTACAATATCGGGATTAAACCTGTAGTAAGAAAAAGTTGATTAGATACAAGAATATAAATATGAAGATATACATACAAAATTTTCTAATACGATTGTATGCAAAAGTAAGAAAAAATTAAACTACTTAGCTTTAGTGGAAAAACAAACCCCTGGATATGTGTCAAAATAATTTGATTTTGAAGAAATGAAATTGCTTCTTTGGAGTCTCAGTTTTCAAGCACACTGAAATAAAACAGATTTGTTTCGAGTATGAAGAATTCAATTTCATTTTGGGCTAAATCTGTCTTTTTGGTTCTCCGATGATGAATGAAGTTAATGGTAAGGAAAGAAATGCTTATGAAATGGCCAGTCTCTGTTACCTTCTTTTGATTCAATGAAACAAGAGTTATTTTGGAGATGGCATCAATAAATAACGAGCATTATTATTGCCATTTGTCTTTCCCCAAATTAAATAGACCATATCCAATCAAAGGAAGATAATTTATTTGTGAAAATATTGTAGCGCGTTTCAAGACTTTATTCTTTAAAATTAAACTTAAGAATAACTTGTAGTACTGCGTTGCATTTTCTTAATTGTACATTAAACAGTGGAATGATAATAAATTAAACCTTATTTTCGCAACGAGATTCCAATTAAACAAAATTCAAATTAATGCCATTACACTACAAGAGAATCTGGAAAAGTCTGGCGTAAATTTTACTTGGACTGAATTTTTAGATGCCATTTCAGTTGAAGACAGAGACAGAAAATGGAAGAATGCTTTCAACCCCAAACTCAATAATTAACTTACTTAACATTATAATTTGCTGGTATACCTGTTATTCGCACGGGTGGATGGAAAAATTAAATAATAAAGATTGAACGCGATAAGGAAATTTTTAATGAGTTAATTTTACGTGAATTTAAAATTAAACAAACAAAAAGGTTTTGGGATATCTCAGCTGAACAAAAAAACCCCTCATATTTGTTACATTTTAAATCTGTAGATGTAATATCTGATAAAATGGATTTTTAAAAATTTATAACGCCCCATAACTCTCTCTTGTGGGTCGATTTTTGAAAATACCTTCCTAAGCTGATTTCTGTTCAGCAAGAGTAACACATTGTTACAAATTTTGTAAAAAGAACACTTGAAATATATCTGGATGTGTAATTAGCTAATATTACTTTCTGTTGTTTATTTTATGTCAAAATCGTAATATTCGCAAGCAACGCCGTTTCTTACATATAATGGAGATCCAATAGAAACATAACGAAATATTGGCAATAGAGCCAAGTTGACATCATTTTTGGCGGGCACATTTGCAACTTGGTGATTGACTGAACGGTGGAGAGGTTGATATGCTGTAGCGCCACTTGGTGGGGAGCTGCAATATGGAGGATATGGCAAAAACCTTCTCCTTAAAAATATGCATATATATGCCAATTTTCATAAGGATTGGTTGAACGGTGTTGGAGCGAAAAGAAATCATACATATAAACATCCATTTATATATATATATATATATATATATATATATATCTATATATATATATAATTTCTTTCTTCTTTACTATACATATATATATATATACGGATGTCTGTTGAATTCCAATTTCTTTCTTCTTTACTATACACACACACACACACATATATATATATATATAGAGAGAGAGAGATTAATAATGTGTGGATGATGGCCAAATAAGACGTCGAATTAAACGAAATGAAATTAATGATGAATATGATAGTTGATGAAACAGAAAAAGAGGAACGAACGATATGACAGTGAGGATTAGTAAGAAACTGATGAATAAACTAGCATGATTGTTCGTCTAACACAGCACACAGTAATTCCGTCTTTTGGTTACCACGTCTTAGGCGCCAAGTTTTGTCAATGCTTGTGACCGCGGTAGCCTAGTGGTCAACGTATCGGATCATGGCTGGCTTGTCATGAGTTCGAACCCAATACCACTCAAGAGCCACCGTGTGTAGGGGAGCGATGCGCGTTAAATCAGTCGAGATCTCAAACGTCCTCCCGTTGGGATGGTGGGGTAGTTAGAAGAGCGAGGAATCGCTCCTAAGATGTCGTTTTCGTCACTTGACCATGTTTCAAAATGACGAGGTCCGTCGTCAAAAGTCCTCGTGTAGCTGAACAGTGCAGTGCGACGTTAATATTCACTCACTCATTCGTCAATGCTTTGTTTTGCACAGATATTTCATGTCAAAGTAAACTTCTTTTGATGTCTGGGAAACAACAGACTGCCTTATTTCTCTTCCGTAAGAAGCGCTGCTTAAAGGCGGGGAAAAGGCGTACTGGGCAACACAATAATATAAACTTAATTCGTGTGAATTTAGTGTAGTAAGTGTTAGAATGTTAAATTCTGTGTGATTTGTAAGTATACTTTTAATCGCTCAACAATTATTTGTCTGACTTATTTACATTCTATCCAGCCGTAATTTTAATACATTTTTTACAATAATAGATAAAATAATTCTGATGATTTCTCAGAACAAAATTATTTAATTTAAATATAAAATAAACTTAATATGTCAATATATTAATATATCATCAGCTTTAAAAAATTTCAACGAATACACAATACATTTGTTACAAACACTATCAATGTCGTAAGACGGTCAGCAACAAATAATTCGATAAATTCTGGAAAAAAATGTATATGTATATATTTGGGTGTGTGAATAAGTTCTATATTTTATTCCCAATGTCCATTTTCTGTCTAAATGTCACACCGTGCTTTTATAAGTGTTTTAGATTTTTCTCTTAAGTTATAATTCCAAAACGAAAAAATCAAGCAGAGAAATTTCAAAATATTTTTTAAAAAATCTTTTTTATCCGTTCTTTCTGCAGAATTTATTCTAAAGTGAAATAAAGTTGTTTCGTTTGTGAAACGACTAGCAGTAAGAAAAGAGTATGAGAACAAGAACAGAAAAGCAATTACTAAGTATTAAACTAAAGCTACCGATAAATCTATACGGAACAATAATATTTCCGTTGATTCTACGAAAAATGCCTGAAAGTATACGCAGAGAAGTATCTAATGGGCTCATATTAGAATGAGGAAACTTGCTCAATTATCATAATAGCGGAGTAAAATGGTCCCCGTTTATGATGCACTGATAATTTGTTGCTTTTGCAACGGAATGAAGAATATTTTTTTCTCGTAATTTTTCACAATCTCTTTTACATCATTTATTTCTTCATGTCGTCAACAAGAAATAGTTATTTTTTTAAAAATTCTTTTTGGGGGAATCTGCATTATGATTGAATGTGCAAATAACGTTAAGTCACATGAATATGTTGTGAAATTCGTTATCAGTATGTAAACAGATTAATTTGCTCAACAGAATAGGGATTTAAAACATGTTGCGAAGAGTATCAGAAATAATTAACAATTGGGATCTGTTTTCTTTTTGCAATTATTTTCACTACACTGTCATTGGTGCAGCTACCAAAGAAGTAGGCGGGGCCCTGGGACCAAACAAGCTGAATTTGCGATAATTTCTCCTGTAATTTTCCCCCAAATGTAAAAGGTTACAATACAAATATAATCATTGCGACTCAATTGAAAGTATTTTCGAATTTGTCTGGAATTCTCCATGATTATTTCCGTTGTTTAAATAGTGTGTTGTGAACTTTACTTGTTGAGAAGCTTATATTTTTTAAAAATTTTGTCCATTTTTCTGTTACCTGTTACATGAAAATAAACTTCAAATGCCATGGAAAATCTTATCATACTTATTATTACATCTTACAAAACCTACACAGAAAGCAATTCCTTTCTGATTCATCCTATAATCCTATTTTTATTAAAAATATTCATAATTAGCGATAGTTTCCTGTTTCTACGCGTATCTGCTATAGACTGATGTAATTTTGCCCCCCTCCCCACTTCATTGCTCTTTTGTATTGGTACTTTTTTTTTTAAAAAAAGTAATTAAAGTAATATTGAACAGAAGCATGTACAGCTCTGTTATTGTTCTGTACAATGCCTATCACTTTTGCAGCAGCTGAAATATCAGCTTAAAGCCCAGCAGGGGTAGATACTCTTTCATTCTTCAACAAAATTTAGTAAATTAAAAATAGTTTCGAAATGGTGTGGGCCTATCTCGACTCAGACATTTATCGCTAACAGAAATTGAAAATAAAGTAGCATCAAACTTTCTCCCGAATTTGTGTAACTTTTAAAGAAAGTAAAAATGGGCCAGCAGGGCATCCATTATATCTACCTTAAGCATATCAAAAATCTACACACTTAGCTAGATGGCGGAAAATACCAACCTCTGTTTTTGAGGTAACTCGGGTCAGTCTAGTTGCCATCTGCAGTTCTAGAATTTGTCTATAGTTTGTTACACCGTACATGAATACAGTATAAAATTATTAATCATTAAATACACTGATGGAAAAAAGCGTACCAAGCAGGAATGAAAGCGGTCAAAATGAAACGAGATTTTACTTAGGAATGAAATGAATGGAAAATCAAAAAAAAAAAAGATCATTTATTTAAGAAAAAAGGGTGGCCGCGGTAGATGGTATTATCGGACCGTACGGATTCGAGCCCAGTACCACTAAAGACCCGCCGTGTATATACACGTAAATGCCATGGAAAATCAAAAAAAAAGCCCTCGTGTAGCTGAACATGCGACGTTATTCAATCAATCAAATTCAGAGAAAAAGGCAAAAGAACGGTGGAGTTAATACCCTGTTGAACCCCCTCTAGTTCGAATGCACGATGCGATGCGATCGGGCATTGAGGCATAGAAGTTCTGTATGATGTCTTGAGACATTTCTTTCCATATTTGCCGTAACCTTTCCTCTAGTTCGGTCAAACTCGTGGGATGCCCAACTCGCCATACCGAATGATCTCCGATATGCTCGATTGAAGACAAAGCTGGGAATCAAGCTGACCTAGGAATTTTAGTTACAGTGCGGAGACAGTCTTGTGGCACACTTGCCGTGGGAAACCAAACATAGTCTTGTTGAAAAATTGCTCCTGGGGGCCTTTGCATGAGTGGCAACACATGTGGTTGCAGGATGTCATGGACATACCTCTGGGCTGTCATGGTGTCACGGATGAATTCCAGCGGTGACCGTGTATTGTAGGCAATTGCACCCCATACCATCACACCAGTTGTGGGAGTGGTGTGTCGCTGTAAAGCAAAGGCAGGATTGAGGCGTCACCACACACGAAGACGATTGTCACCACTGCTGAGAATGAATCTGAATTCCTCACTAAAGACGATCTGGTTCAATTCTGCTGCAGTCCAGTTTCCTCTCGTGCGGGGCACCACTTCAAAGGAAGGCGTCGATGGGAGGGCAGCACACGTAATGATCACCACGATCCAAAATGTCTTTCAGCCAAGCGTTTTTGTATGGTTTGAAAAGACACAAGGCCCCTAGTGAAGATGCTACCAGTTCCTGGATGGCGGCCGATGAAGCAGTTGGCTGTATGTGTATTTCTTATGATGTGGCGGTCATCTTGACAACTGGTCTGTTGAGGGCGTTCTAAGCCTGGTGTTCGTGTATATGACATATCTCGGATCCACTGGTCCCAACCCCTCCTCACAACGCAATCAGAGCAGCCTAATTGACGATCTACTCTCCTAGCTGACCACCCACCCTCCATCATGCCGATGATGCTCCCCCTTTCAACCTGCGACAGCTGCTTATATTGTCTTCGAAAACGTCATGTCTACCTCAGCTCTTCCTTTGAAAATGATCCAGCACACTCAAACAAGCTTTGGTTACATGTTTTATACTCCACGGAGAACTACGTTAAGCCTCCTCTACCGGCTATACGCAATGCGCAATCACGCTGCGTTTCTAATCATTAGCATATCTCCCGACATGTACCTTCATACCAAATTTCGTTACGACCCCGCAATTATTTCTTGGTGAGCTGATTTTTTTTGCCCATGAGTGTATATTGCTATTAATCTAGCATAAATCTAAGCAAAAGGTATACATATGACAAAACAGACAATTTCAGAGTTAAATGGTCACGATAATACTAAAATGCATTCTATGTCTCCTACGAGAATTTCAAATGAAAAATTGGGCAAAGTAAGTCAAGACAAAAAAAATATCAAATGTTACTAAAAATGCTTTCTCTACTACGTTTTCTCCTCAAAATGTTCTTAGAATAAACATTTTATTTTGTGAAAAGCAGGACAGACAGGACAGGTTTTTAAGGAAACAAGAACAACCCTTATGTATTCTACCATTTTGGAAATGAACTACCGATAAATCTTCCCTGGACTGTAATATTATAGTCGACTCCAAGAAAAATGTCTGTACAATTACACACAAAGATACCTAATGGGCTCATGTTAGGAAAAGAAAAATGGCTCAATTACCATAATAACGGTATAAAACAGGCTTAGTTCACGATGGACTGGTAATTTGTTGCATTTGCGACGAAGTGAAGATACATATTACGATTGTTTTTATGTTCCTCCAGGCTTTCACTACATGGGGAAGCAGAGTGTGCTTCCCAATATTTTTAAACATGATTTAATACGTCAATATCCTTAATGATGCTTTTTATTGCAAAATGCTATTTTAAAGGTAAATAAATAAATTTTCGAGATTAATATACTATTCAGAGATATTCTTAGTAATAGCAACGGAAATATTCCCTACTTTCGGATTACAATGTTTTATTGTTTAGTGTAGGTAAATACATGCCACTAAGAATAAAGAGAAATAATCTGTTGCAGAATTGAATATATCTAGAACATAATCGTTTGTATTAAAATATTCCGTTTTTTTTTAAATTTGACCTTCAGGTTTTAATAATTTTATATTTATCTCAAATCTTCTACTGGAAATGTAATAACAATATTTTTGTACTTAATTCAGTAATAAACAATTTTATGTTTATACAATTTTTATGGGAAAAAACGAGAATGTTGATTAAAATTAAATCTGGTGTATAACACGCAGCTATTCAGTCAAGAAGCAATTCTTAATTTTTAGTTACATTCACCGGATAATGTGCCCCGCACCCCCTTTCCATTTACGAAGAAACTTAAAATGTACGCATGCAATGATCTTATGTATTAAAGTTGTTTATTTGAGGTATTATTCCACGCTTTAGAAAAAAAAAATAGGATACTTCTAGAACTTCTCAACCCTTTAAGTTCCTAAGGGTTGTCTTCTTTTAAATAAACAGTATTTCAACCCCTTTAGAAGTCTAATTTTTTTGTGCACATTTTTTATTTTTATTTTTAAGGCTCTTATTTTTATACCCAGCGTATAACACTCACCTGTAAATTTCTATGATGTTTGTGTGCTTAAAGTGCACGTTATACACCGGATTTTAGGTAAATTTTTAATCCCATGCACAGCCAAACACACAGGCACAATATGTAGCGTAAACTCTGACGAACAACGCGCACTCCCTTTTTTACGATGGAACCTGCAATGTACATTAGCGATGTTAACGTAAGAAGGATTTTTAAAAAAATAGAATATTTCTAACAAATAACCCTTTAAGTTCATAACGTATGGCATTTCATGTACATCTCTTCTTTTAATTTTGAAGCTTTCATTTCTACACCCGGCGTATAACGCACCTCCGTAAATTTCGACCTTATTTTTTTTTGTGTTAAAAGTCACATACGCCGGATTTTACTGTATATAAATATATATTTTTCTCAAAGGTGAAATGTTGGTACCATAAAAGTAGTTTAAACCCACTTATTCAGTCCTAAGTCTGAAATTGCATTTTGACTCGTTGAGCTCCTTTTATAAGTCATGTTGTATTATTTTGTGTTATTTTTATATTATTGGACATTTTTTCCCCTTTTAAATACTTAATATATTGTTTTGTGATTTCTTATTTTGTTTTCATTTTCTTATTCTTTCATGTTATACATATATTAATTTTCATACATTTGTATAGATAGATAGACATATATAGATACAAAAATATTAAGTCAGCGTTTCTCAAACTGTGGAACGCGCCCCCCTTGGGGGGAGTGATGACTCTACGAGGGGGCGCGAGTACAATGTAAAGTCGAAAACAAAAGGTTTTTTTAAAAAAATATTAAATTACTGAAAGTAAATAAACAAATTACTATCTGATATAACAAAATATAAAATATACATTTACACTGATATAATACACATAAATGTGTGTATCAGTACTCTACAATGTATATGTATACTCTACAATGTATATGTATACTCTACAATGTACAATACTAAGTTAAGAACAGGTTTAATAATTATCAGTGGCTCCATGGTCTTGTATTAGCACTTATCTTGATAATTTGTTCGGTTTATAATTAATACCTTAACTGCCGATTAAAAGTTACGCGATTCGCTTCCCAGTGCGAGCGTTTTCCACGTAGACGAGCGTATTTTGATGTTTTTTTGAGGAGGAGGAGAAAAGAAATAAATAAGGAAATCCTTCGTAAAAACTGTCAAGGTCATATTATTGTATTCTAAAGCCTTCGGAATAATTTTATGAATAGCACTGCACATAAAAGATCGTACTTCGGAAAGACGTATATATACGTCCAAAATTAATACTTTGAGACCTTTATATACGTCGGTGGCACATAGGAGGTTTAAGTCGTCTATTGTAGTTTTAGTGTCAAAGTATAGTATTATTGAATTCAATACATTGTTATTGTATGGAGGGGGCGCGATTAAAATAATGATTGAATAGTGGGTCGCGTACATTGAAAGTTTTAAGAAACACTGTATTAAGTCATTCATAACTTATTTAATAAGGCTAGATTATTAACAAAATTATGTGATATTTCAAGCATTAGATGGATTACTGTTGTAGTAGAATTTTGAAAATAAGCATGCAATTTTTCTTTAAAAAAGTATTCATATTTTCAAAATTATAAAGCTACTTTAATTTTTTTTAAAAAAATTATTATACTTGTTTTCAATTTCTGGTTAATTTATTTCTAAAATATTCTTGCAAAGAGAACAATGGGGCATGCATAATTTTAAGGGGACTTGACACCCTAAAAATCACAAACCTATCGTTTTTTTAATTTTCATTTAATTTTATTCTTTGCATTATTATCTTTCGATTGATATATCACTTGTGCATGTCGGAAAGTTAGAAGTTGAATAAAACTTCATTTGAAAACAAATTAGGCAATTCAGCCACACCCCCTTTTTAGAAAAAAAAGCTAAAAAATGCGTTATGATAAAAAAAATCTATTTTATAAATATAAATAATAACTATAAAAAAGAATGTGTAGTATTAAAAGCAGAATATTTCCGAGGCAATACAATAATGTAATTTTTCTTCCTTGTGAAATGTGTGCATGTAAAATTTTTAAATTAAGGCATTTTATATTAATAATTTTATAATTTCAGTTCTTATTATTGATATATTTTTCATACAAATGTAATACTTTAATATTATAAGAAAAGAAAAACAGCTAAAATTTCTGTCGTGACAGAAAAAAAATTTTTTTAAGTTTTTCTTGAGTTTTCTTGTGCAATTAGTACTCTCTATAAGTTGATCATTTATAAAAAATGTGTGGGTTGAAAATATATGAAAATGCAATTATTTTATAGAAAAACGTATAAGTAATATCTTAAAGTGGTATTTTAAGTTTAATTAAGCTTATATAATAATTATTTTTTCAGAATTATAAACTTTAAAGTGGTTTTTCTCAGTTTGTGTTTTTCGAAACCTTAGTGCATTCAAAATGCTACTCCTTCGACAATTATTTACCAATAACTTCCATTTTTTTCTTGCGTGTAGAAAATAAAGCATGTAATAAAATTAGGGATCCGTTTTGCTATAAACTGAATACTTTTTTTAAAAAAAATAAAATGTAAGACATGTTGGCTTTTTCGTTGATTTTTAGCCTGTATATCAACATTTTATTTTTTTCTCGAAAAGGAATAAAGTTATTCTAAAATCGATCCCTAAAGTTGTTTAGATCATCCATAAGAGTATTATAAAAAAATTTCAGGTCAAAAAATCAATTTTTACAAAAGGAGTAGGATTTTAAAATGTTCCCAATTTTCTTCAAAAAATTAAAATTTTTAAAATTGTGTGAATAATATATGGAAATTTTAATCTGGTAACATTTTCTTGAATAGAAACATTGTATAAAATGTTAAAATATAATTTTTAAATACGTAAATAAAGAAGTGTGCTCAAAGGGTGCCAAGTTTTCTTAAGTTGATAGTTAATTATATATATATATATATATGCAAACAATATTTTTAAAAAGACTCCATCCAATAGTTTTTTATTTTGATGAGAGGAAAACTGGTTTGCCGTTTCGGTAGCAGTAGACGTAGAATCAACCCACCTCCCAAATGTGTAACGTACACCCCCGCATCCCAAGGAGGTATCCAGGATTCTAGGGGACACAAAGCATGACAGACCCAAAGCATCCATTTTCTGTACGATCTGGCTTTTTGTCTAAAATCTGACCTTGTCGAAGGGCCCTAATACTCCTCGTTACGCAACTGACGCATCCCTGGGGGGTACCATCACAGACTAAGTAACTCTGATTTAGCCCCTTGTAATCTTCCTGTTCTAAAAATATTGTTTACTAAAGAATTTATAAATTTATACTAACTCATGCAGTAATCACATAAAAAATAGCTGATGTGTGTACGTACGTGTTTTCAGATTATAGAGAACCATAAGTATAAACATTTAGTTTATATCCAGAAAATATTTGTGCTGACTATTTTGGAGTAATTCTTCACTAGCGTAAAAATACTAGCTAGTATACACGTTCTTGGCGCGGGTGTATTAAAAAACAATAGAAACTGAAGGATAAAGAAATTTTTAATGAGTTAATTTTGAGTGAATTGAAAATTAACCAAAAATAATAGGCTCTTAGCATACATCTGGTAAAAAAAATCATGTTTGCCAATCATACTTGTAGGTCTAACAGTTAAAAAAATGATTTTTTATACCTATAATGCGCCTCTTAGCCTCCTTGCCAGTCGACTTTTGAAAACCACCTTCTTAGATAACTTCTGTTCATCAAAAGTAACGTGTATTCCTAATATCGAAGCTGTAGGTTTAATAGTTCCTAAAATAGTACTTCTTTAATATAAAATGCTCATGTAAAACACCCTTCGGGTAGATTTTTATAAAACCATTCTTGTAGCGGAATTCTATTTAAATTGCCTGCTAAATTTAAAGTCTGTACGTTTAACAGTTCAAGAACGGGAAAATTTTCTATGAATATAAATACTCTTTAACCTCTCGCAGCATACCCTTAGGCATCGATTTTCGCAGAACCCTTCCTTAGCAAATGTCTCTTTCATGAAAGAAACGTGCCTGCTGAATGTCAAATCTGTTGGTCTAATTGTTCAAAGATATCGTGATAAGTGAGTGAATAAGTGAATGAATGAATGGAGTGAGCGAGTGAATCGTTTTTCGTCTTCATATAAATATATATTAAAAAACATGTGTAAGTAATTTTGGAAATAAAATTCAATTTCTTCTGCATCTCATCTTTCAAGATTGATATTATTTCAATTTTATTCTTTCTGAAATCTGGAATAACATATTTCTCATTTCCAATATTGGACGATGTCCATTTATGCTAAATATTTATAATGGAGTATATTTATACTATGATTTACATTTATTAGTGGTATTAAAAAAATATTTGCAAGTATACAAAGCTTGAAAAAAAACTATTCATATTCTTCATATGCAAGTATATATATTTTGAGAATTAAAGTCTTAAGCAATCAATTAATAGATTCAATTCAAGCCACGTCATTGTTATATGAAAAACGGCAATCACCTGGTTCCATCCAATCAGATCAAAAGTTCATGTTACATCATAGTCACATGAAAAATCCGATCGCGTGTTTCTAACCATTTACTTCATACGCATCACTGCTGCCAACTTTTGCTTTTTGCAGAAACATTCAATTAAAAATTATATATTTGTCAACAATAATAGCGCACGTAGGTGCATGAAATGTATTTGATTCAAAAATAACTCAGATATTTTTTGGAAATTTTGGAAAGGATACTGAAAAATTTCAACATTTGAACACCTTTATTTAACCATCAAAGTTAAAATCTTATCTAAATTTTACAACAAGTACATGTTTGACATCAGTTTTGAATTCAATGGAGAACAATCCTGTAACTATTGTGAATTAGACAAAAAGGTTTAAAATAGTTCATTATCAGAGAACCAATTCAGTGCCGAGGAAAATTACACGATTAGCTCCCCATTACCACCGTGTTTCATACAAACATTCAGTGTATTCAGAGAAAAGAAGGGGCAAAATAAGTAAATCCATAGGTGAAATAAGTAAATCATTGTCAAGGTTATCAATTGCATTCAAAGCCTTCGAACAGTTTAAAATATTTCAGCGCAAGGAAAAGAACAGTACTTCGTAAAGGCGTAGCACGGACTCGTGGCTGGCATGTAGAACCTAGTGCCGCTGAAGACCTGCTGGGTAGAATGGGTCGATGCACGTTAAATCTAAATAAACTCAATGCTTCCCTTTGTGATAGTTCAGAGAGAGAGAGAGAGGGGTGCTAGCTTAGGCGAGGGCCTCATCACTTGACCGAGGTTCAAAATTACAAGATACGTCTCTAATTACAGTCGTATAACTTTATATAGCGACATAATTATAACTCTTCACTCTCACTATCGAAAATGCAAATTATATTCACGCGGTCTTTAAGAACATTCGTTGAGCCAATTATTTTTTATAAGTAAAAAAAAATCTGAAAATGGTTTTGGATAATGCATAATTGCAACGTTAGCTCAGTAACAGAGCTCACAGATGCATGTCAAGACTGACATATGGAGGGTTAGTTGGTTGCCTGGGACATTGTGTATCTATAAAAAGCACAGGTGGTTCGTCCTTTACGCTGGAGTCAGAACACATGCGAATTGCTTAGGAGAAGGACTTTGGAGTCATTACTCTTTCATTTGTTTCATGACTTACGGACGCCTGTTTTTCCAAACACACAATATACGAGACATAGTTCTTGTCTGTGCCCCTTGATGGAGTCAATCTGAATGGGAAATTCTGGCGCCAAGGAGTGTCACATAAGTAGCCTTCGGGGGGAAAAGTATTTCCTGAACGAATTATGGCCCAGATGTTGGACAAGCCTTGGTCGCAGAAGAGATCGGGAACAATCGGGCCATTGTTCGGTCCGCACCAGTGGTGTCCAAATGAAGTCCGAGGAACTGCCTGCAAAATTTGTGGCTCGCTAATGTGAGATGGCAAGGTGCGTTTTGGTGACTCGCCAATGGAATTTAAAAGGGTCGATTTGGAAGGGTAAAAAAGGCTCACTGTTATTGTTTTCAGATCTCGCGGGACTAAAAAAGTTGTAGGGCAAGCACCCGCAGTAAAAATATATGGTATATTCCAATTCTGGCTGGCGATGCTCGACCACTGAAAGAGACAAAGAGACGCGGCTCAATAGCTTGGCGGCCCTGGAGATACTTTGGCACGGGACTTTAGTTTTCTCCTTAACATTAAGAAATGAAAAGATTGAGGTCTTGATTGTGACGTTACAACTTAAATTTAGATAATGTTTACTGATACGAGAAATAAAACGACTTTTAGTGACTGTAATCGCTACCCTGTCCCACTGTATATATTATGTTAACCTACCGTAAGACTAACTCGAGTAGGGCTCAGTCTCGATCCAGGCCTCATCGTTTTCAGTACTGTGGACAACTCACAACGTCAATGTTTACAAAATGTATTAAAAGGAAACTGTTAATAATCGTAATAATATCGCTATCACTGTAATAGATATAATCGAAATCATTATAACTTCACAATTAACAACTTCAAAATTAATATTATCGACATTATTAGATGTAATTAAAGTTCATCAATGTAAGTATATATTTCTATTATCTTTAAAGTAGATGGGATTGGAAAAATTTAACTGTCATGAAAAATTTAATCTCAATCTCTGTACAAAAAAAATCGTGATGGTGTAATAAATTTATTACGCATTATTGCAACAACGCCGACGTTCAAGATAACTCACCAAGTTGGCAACTGTGATTCCTTATGTGCCGTAGACGTTGAGTTAGCAACCATGTGCTTCTTCTCATAAAATGTCGTCAATACGATTGGGATAGTACATTTGAGCTGGTAAGGAACAAATTTTGCGAAAAATAAGAACAATTAAATAGAACTACGTAATACATGTAAATAACAGTCTTAAAATTTGAGCAATGAGTTATGAAACGCTCTCTAATTTGTTGGTGGTTATTCCACCGTTAGGCGGACAGGAGATGCCCCTAGTTATATCAAAATAAGAATTATTATTATTATTAGATTTTATTAGTATTATAAGATAACACACACACACACACACACACATATATATATATATACACCACAGGTAATATTATCATTAGTATATCAATATTCAAGTAGATATCTTTTTAAAAAACAATTTTTTTTAATAATTTTAAATGCCGGCTAGGTGGCGTAGTTGGTTTGGTGCTGGGCTTGTATGCCCAAGTATGTGGGTTCACCTCCGGTCCAAGTCGGTGAATTTTCATTATGCAAAAAATCGACAGTGTCCATGTCGTATGATTATACGATATGTTAAATATCCCTTGAATACCTGTTTGGATTGGGTGCTCACGGTAAAATTAAATCTCTCATAGTGTTTCACATCGTCAGAGCTCTGGTGTCGTCCTCTGGGAACGAAACTGGGCGTCGAAATCACTTGTGGTGATTGGTATACTACCTATATGGGGCTGCACTAAAAAGAGATTCCAGCTCTCGAAGAATGTACAAGGTCTGCAATATTAAAATCCATTGACACATTAGAAATAAAAAAAAACATATATCATATTAGAATCTAGGTAAAAAATAACAAATGAACAAGTCAAAATTATACTCAGGATACAACGCGCAAAAAAAGTTTTCAATACCTGGTCAATAAGGATTTTATACAAAGATGCTATAAACTGTAAATGCTATTGTAAAATGTTCTATGAAATTAATTGGGGACAAAAGTCTGATTTCTATAATGATGCAATAAATAAAAATTACATGACAGCCATATTTATAGATGGGGACTCATTAAACAAAGTAAACAATTCAATGTGCGCATTTAACAACGTAAACAAAAATGACTGCGAAAATGTGTGTAGCATTTTTGTTCAGCCTCTAATAGATCATGCGAAATATATCCGTTGTGAATAAAATTTCAATTATTTAAATCAATTTATATAAACAAATACCGACTTCATCTTTAAGTTAAAAGCATTCCTTATATATATATATATATATATATATGTGGGAGACAACAAGGGGTCCAATACGTTGGTCTATCTTCTATTTTATTTTAACATTAAACAAAAATTAATTAAAAAGGTAGATAAGTTTTTACAGATAAGTTTGACGATGATATTCAGAAGGTAACGCCTGCTCGCGCACCTCTCGCGTTCTCCTTTCTCTCTCTCTAATGTCCAAAAAGTTTTTGTTTCACTTTCACTAGTTCAAAGTTTCCACAGTTTCGGTTCTCATTAGCTGCGCCTGCGCGCGAAGACTGTGTTTTGCTTTTGGCTGCATGCCACAACGGCCATTCTGACCGTACGCTGTCCGCAGCGGTATTTCCATGGAGACCAGAGGAGAATCTGAAACATACAAAAAAAAACGGAACAGACAAGGACTATACGACAAATATATAGAGATTAAACATATCATAATTTTTCTGAACTAGACAGTTTCTCCATCATGTGAAGGCACCTCTTCGACATCCGGAAGGTTCCACAGGAAAACATTGTGTTTCACAGGCATGAAAACGTCTTTTTTAACAAGTTGATCTTTAGTTGAACGCATCGATATTTTCCTCTGTAGAGTTCTGGACGTCTGTTCAAAACGATTTCTCTTTTTCCTTCGTTTCCACTGCCAGGGCTGGAAGATTTTCCGGAGCAACACAAACCGTCGATAATTACTCTTCATAGGTAAAGGGTTAGGTGAGCGGGAGATAAATTCCACGGAACTCGTTTTCATGGCACCATTGGCTTTCTTACACAATACTATATCAGAACATTTTTCTCTTACAATACTCAATTTTAACTTAGTACTCTTAATTTTATTACATTTATAATCCTTAATTAGAGAACTCGAATCATTTCTAGTATTAAAGTTCTTAACATATGGCAAATCAAAACTAGAGTTTTCTATCACATTTGAAACAGAAACATTTGGAAGAGAAATAGCACTAGAATAAGCATAAGCATGAGCACCTAAATCTGCACTCAAAGAGGATCCGCTTTCACTCAATAAAACATCGCTCTTTGCGTGGCCTAGTTTCTCTATTTCAGAATATACACTGGGATGTATAATAAATTCTTCGGTCAAGGTCGGTGATATTGTCGTTCCAACACTTAAGCTAGGAGAGTGTCGATTAAGAGAAATATTTATGGGTTTAACTTCTACCATACGCTGTTCGCCAAAACATGAACTTAATGTTATGATTTCTTCGGAAGGTGTTTGTACTCTAATTAGTGAGGAATTTAAAACTGGGATCTGGCAACCTGAATCAATCAATGCTGTTACGGGCTGATTTTCCACAAAAATGTTTACGTATTGAAGATTTGCGATCTCACCGCTATTTTGTTTTTCGCTCTCGACTTTCAAAGTATTCACGTTTATTTTATTACGGATGTGGCTGTTAGACTCTTTAGATTTAAAACGCTTCTTACAGTCTCTTGCGTAATGAGATGAATCACCGCATATATAGCAATTTTTATTTTCTCTTTCAAGATATTGGGGATAGTTCTCTTTAATCTTTGGTTTAAAGTTTTGTGATCTATTTTTAAAGGGGTCTTGGGTATATCCATAAGTAATAGGAATTTCTTTATGTGATCCGCTTCTAGATGAAATATAAATATCACACTCTTTAGCTAAATCAATAGGCTTAAACCAATCTTCTGCTTCTCGAATGCCAATATGAGTTGCAGTTTCCTTATTTAAAGTTTCAAATAATTTATCAGAAATTATAAGATCACATAGAGATTCAAAGGAATTAACTTTTCTTAACGAACAGTAATATTGGAAGTTTGCCGTCAACCTTGCAGCAAATTGGATGTATGTCTCGCCTGATGATTTTACAGCATTTTTAAATGAGTTTAAACACTCGCGAGAGGTTAATTGGAATTCTCTGAGTACTATAGATTTTAGTTTTTCATAGTCATTTAATTCCTCTTCTTTAATATACAGTAAGACGTTATGAGCTCTTTCGCCCAGAAGATTTATTAAAATTTCAGATTTATATTCATCATTTATTTTCTTGGTTAAAAATGCGCGTTCTAATGATTGGAAGAACAGATTAAAATTTTCAGATCTGGTGGGAACAGGAAGAGATAAAAGTTTTTATACTTTTATCATATTTTCTATGTTAGTTTCGAACTGTTTTTCTTCGACTTTAGCTGCAGGATTTAAACTTAATGCTTTATTTTTAGCCAATTGTAGTTCGATTTCTTTTTCTAATTTTGCTAACTGAAGTTTCGCGAGCTCAATTTTTGTTCTGAAGTTACCTCTCTTTCGTTTTTGCGATACTCTCTCATCTATACAGTTTTGAATTAAAGTTTTAACGAAATCTGGATCACTTTCAAATGTACTACTGTTCTCAATTTTAGTCTTTAGTTTAACTATAGTGTCAGTACTTTCGACAATACCGTCTAGCTCCTGAACAACTCTTATGAGATCCTCTTTAAGAGCGTTTTTATACATTTTAGAAATGGAAAGATCCTACCTTTTTTTTTTTTGGCCCCCTTGTTGCTCGCACGTACGATGTATCCAATGAAGAAAAAACGTTGTGAATCCACTGATTTCACCTCTTCGCAGGTTATATCGTTAGATGAAAAATAGTTCTTGAAATTGTTCGATTTGTCACCTCTTCGCAGGTGTTTGTGAGTGGTTCCAACCTCTACACAGGCGGAATTTTCGTCGATGAGTTTTCCAACCTCTACACAGGCGGAATATTTGTCGATGGTTCGTTGAAAAATACCTCTACACAGGTTATTTTGTTATTTGTTCCGACCTCTACACAGGCGGAATGAAGTTGAAAAATTCAACCTCAACACAGGTTGAACGAAGTTTCCGAAAAATGGCGGAGCGTCTCCTTCACGGACGCTGTTGTTCATTGTCCAGACTTTGGTTCAAAATCGAAATTTTATCTATCCCGGCCGAGCCCCCATAATTTGTGGGAGACAACAAGGGGTCCAATACGTTGGTCTATCTTCTATTTTATTTTAACATTAAACAAAAATTAATTAAAAAGGTAGATAAGTTTTTACAGATAAGTTTGACGATGATATTCAGAAGGTAACGCCTGCTCGCGCACCTCTCGCGTTCTCCTTTCTCTCTCTCTAATGTCCAAAAGTTTTTGTTTCACTTTCACTAGTTCAAAAGTTTCCACAGTTTCGGTTCTCATTAGCTGCGCCTGCGCGCGAAGACTGTGTTTTGCTTTTGGCTGCATGCCATATATATATATATATATGTAAGGATAATTAAATTATATTAAAAATTAAATTCCCTATATAGCACTTAACTCATCTTTCTCAGTTCCCATCTTCAAGTATCAAACTAATTACCCATTTATTTCTTCCGAACATATGGCTTAGCCAATAAACATGTATAATTCCAGATCGTTAGATTTAATAGTCAACATATGTCAGCATTAACTTGCAAGCAACCTCTTCAAAGCAGCGATACTTATCATATGTTTTTCAAGTGTTATCCACTTGAAACCACCATGGCGTGCTTTTTCCTCCCTGATCTCGGTGTCAGAACAGATGTACAAATGAAAGAATAAAGGTCGTTTTTTCACTTTTCTAACTTTAATCTGATTCTGTCTTAAATATCATGACAGAATTAAAGCCGGTAGGATTTTTATCCGAGGATTTCTATTAACGAAATAATAATAAAATAATAATTTTTTTTATAAAATATTTTAAAATAAAAACGAACGCCAACTGCGACTGTAATAACTGATATGAAGAATTTTATGGAAGACTACGCCGTATGCATTTATTAGCTGAGGACGTTGGATTGCCGGAATAAAAATCTATGGTACGGAAGAAACAGAAACGCGCTAGTAATCCCCGAAAGAACATCGCTCTTACCGCCAAAGAAATAGAATCATCCTATTCTCCTAACAAGATTTCAGAAAGTCATACTTCCGAAATGGAAGCAATGAATGAAATTAAAATTAAACAAGAAGAGAATTTAGATGCTGATGAAGAAAAATTACAACAACCTATAACCATTATTAAAAATGATATTCGATTTGAAGATCTACAGACTTTCTTCCAAAAATATAATTTGGAAATACCCATCCAAACATTCATTAGAAATTTTGAAAGTACGTGCGATTCCTTCAATATACCAGAGAAACAGAAAATCCTATTTATAATCAAGTTAGTAGATGGAGCTTTGAAGATTTACATCCAATCACAATCGATTCCTAAAAGTTTTTACGAACTGAAAAATAATTTAATACGTGAATTTGGACACAAGTCAATCCAGCGGAGATTCATCTTCAATTATCTAAAACAGAAAAAACGTCAAAAGAGACCCACATAGAATATTTCTACAGAATAAAAGAAATCGCATCCCGGATAAACATGGAAGAAGAAGCTGAAAAATATTACATCATAAAAGGATTAAAAGAAAATAGAGCCATATAAATACAGTTACAAAGCTGCAACAACATACAGGAACTGAAGGAAAAAATGAAACTTTTAGATATCCAAGAAAAATCAAAATCAAATGGGAATGAAATTATATATCCAAAGTATCCAATGACAAGAATACCTCACCATACGAATCAATTTGCCCGTAGACAACAATATGGAGGATGGAATTGGAAAATGACCAATCTCAAAATCCGGATGCCATAACCGGTTCAAGATACAATGTATACTCTCCTCAGTTTCTATCACCTTCTTATCATCACCCGTCCTTTTCTCTTCAACGGCTGACCATATATCCGAGAAACCAACGATTTCCACAACGACCGACAGTTTTGCGACCCAATGCTCCAACTTTCTACCCCCGTCAAAGAACACAAAACAATAATACGGTATTCCAACCTCATCAAACATGAGAACTTATGATCATCCAGGGAAGAATCAAAAATCAAACAAGTTGATGTCCTCTTGGATACAGGATCAAGTGTCAATATTATTCCAAAAAATATAATATCACAAATCAAGGGATACCACAATGTAGAGTATATCAAAACAAAAATTGCCACCATCAATGGAGAAATTGAGGTGAGTGAGGCAATTACTTTACAATTGAAAATAGGAGAAATTATTGAAAATATTAAATTCCTCATAGTAAATGTAGAACTGAAATATTTAATAATTTCTAATAAAACTATGAGTATTTTTGAATTAAATATTAATTTTAGTGATTATAAAATTTTTCAAAGAGGAAAATAAATTTTAAAAAATTATGAATCTAAGAAAAATATTAAAGAAAATGAAACTCTTAAATTTAGTAATAATAAAATTATCACTAAGAAAACTGATGATGTGTTTAATATAGAAATAATTCCTAATAGTGATTATGATATTATTATTATGATTATTGATAAATATAAACATGTCTTTGCTAAAAATAAGTTTGATGTGGGCGAGTTATAAAATGTAATTCTCCTAAAATAATACTTACCTCAGAATTACCCATTGCAAATCGACCATATAGGACATCTTTTAAAGATGATACGGAAATAAAAAAGCAATTAGATGCATTGCTTGAAAGCTCAAAAACTGTTAATACTGCCCCCCCTTTTAAAAAGAGGATAATGCTTACACGATTATGTATCGATTACACAATTTTCAGAAAATTAGATGCAAAGCCAATTCCCCGAATAAATGCAGTTTTAACAAATTATTGAATGCAAAATTTTTCAACCATACCTATGCACTTTGACGCTTAAATTAGATCAGTGCTTCTCAAACTTTCAATACTGGCGCCTCCCCTTATCAATTTTTTCGCGTCCCCCCTTATACATTATAGAATGCAATCTTAAATATAAACCATACAAATTAGTAACATAAATATTTAATTTTGTATACTACTTTTAAGAAAAATAAATAAATAAAATAATAATAGGATAATTATTATGTTAATTTTTCCTTTCTTTAATTTTTAAATTGAACATATTGAAAAAATGCGGTGGCTGCTTAGAAGACAAAATATAGATATCTGCTAAATATAGAAAAATAACTCAGAGGGTCAATTTCTAATCATAAGCATTCCTTATAAAACTTTGCATTTGCAAGACAAGCCATGGACGCCAGTCGTTAATACTTATTAAACTTGTTCTTAATTTAGTATTAATTAACTAGTTAAAAATACCCTGTGCAGCACTGATACATTAAAAGTATACCGGCTGAAGTGCCCGCTCTTTGCACGAGTTCATTTATTTATAGAAAATAAAACATTATTGATATAATAGCTGAATTGTAAGGAGAGCAAAGCCAAGTGCTCGACAATGTTTGCAAAAATGTAAAATGATTTTTTAAAATCGTTGCTCAAATTATAATTAGTTTTAAGCGAAATGTAATTTTAAGCCTCACAGAATTAGCATTTATAATTGATGTTAAACAATGAACAATAATATAAATTTCCGATGAAGAATATTTGTATTATTTTTAATATTTCAAATCTTGAACATACTTCAACATGTTTTGTCGATTTTGGCGTGCACAAAGCGGGGTAAAAACTAATTATTGAATTTATAATTAGCATTTATTAATAAAATTAAATCATTCCATGAATAATTTAAGTAAATTTTGTGTACTATAAACTTGTTCAATCAATCGGAAAAAATCAAGGGCTTGCGCCAGACTGCGCTGTCTGTGAAATATCTCAATAATATAAAATATGTGAAGAATAATTGTATGATTTTTAATAAAAAAAGATTCAACATGTTTTAACCCGGGAGTCCATGTGATACGGTGTGTTATTGAGCCCCAATCCTTTATAATTATTTTATTGTACACGATACAAATAATGTAGTGAATCAAACATTTACCTACTTTCAAGAACTTTTCAATTTTTCTTTGGTAACAAATAAACAGTTTTGCCAGAATTAACGATTTCGTAATCTGTGTGTCCCGCGCGACCACTTCGGGGTAAAAATTGTATTTCATTATGATAATATGTATGTTACTACTAAAAAATTGTGTGAAACGTTTTTTGTTTTTTTACATGGAAAAATAAAAATATGCGCAACAGAGAAATACATGTACCGTGGTTTTCAAATATCCCTAAATGATGAAAAAACACAGCAATAAGAGAGGGGTCATAACTAACTGTACCAATAACTTAGAAGGTCAAACAGATTACAGCTATAATGTGCAGTATTTCAAAAATAGTGACAGTGATGAATTTTTTATGTTCCTAAATTTCTTCGATTCTGGGTCTGGGATCTGTTTTTTTTCTCTGAAAGAGTTGTATGTTAGGCTTAAAAAGAAAAACGTAATAAAAAAAATCTCTCATCATGGGATTACAGAAAATCAAATAAAATTTTTTTTTTTGTTATAGGATCAAAGATAGCTAATTATGATTTGAAAAAGTTTTTATTTTTGATGACTTAATATCGCGTGTGCCTATAAATTATATCAGAGTAAAAGTGCATTTTTTATTATGTCTGAAAGTATTTTGTTTTAATTCATTCCAGTAAATTAATTATTTTTAAATCTTTTATTTTGATATGCTCGTTTTTTGAGAAACACTGAATTAGATGCATTTTGAAAGCAGGAATAATTAAACCATCTTATAGTTCTTACGCTGCTCCTATAACATTGGCTTTTAAAAAAGAGGATAATGCTCGCACACGATTGTGTATCGATTACAGAAAGCTAAATGCTATCACAAAATTAAATGCAGAACCAATTCCCCAAATAGATGCAGTTTTAGACAAATTAACACATGCAAAATTTTTTCTCAACCATCGACCTATGTAGTGGTTATTGGCACATTAAATTAGATGATAATGAATCTGAAAAACTTGCATTTACATCAAATTACCGTCTTTTTCAATTTAATCGTTTGCCTTTTGGATATAAAAATTCTCCAGCTATATTTCAAAGAGCTATTAGACAGATTTTAAATAAATACCAAATAAAATTTGCATTAAATTATTTTGACGATATAATAGTATTTTCGGAATCAATTGAAGAAAATGCAAAACATTTAGAGGAAATTTTTAAAATTTGTGGAATAGAAAATATTAAATTAAAATTCTCAAAGTGTAAATTTGGCAAAGATACAATTGATTTCTTAGGATATGAAATAAAACAAGGGTCATACACTCCAAATAATACAAATGTCGAAATAATTAAAAAACTTTTACACCCTAAAATGTAAAGGATTTACAAAGATTTCTTGGTAGTATTAATGTCTATTATAAATTCATTCCTCAATATGCAAAATTAAGAATGCCCTTAAATAATCTTCTTAAAAAGAATCAAAATTGGAATTGGACCCCAGAATGTCAACAATCTTTTCAAAAACTTAAAGACAGCTTAATTTCAAAGCCCATTTTAGCTATATTCAATCCAAATTATCCCTGTCATCTTTATGTAGATGCATCGAAAACTGCAATCTCATGTATCCTCAAACAACAGAAACCCAATGGAAATCAACATCCGATTGCATTCCACTCGAGACGACTGAGAAATTATGAAATTAATTATACAATAACTGAATTAGAATGCTTAGCTATAATTGATAGTTTAGATAAATTCCATTGCTATCTTCATGGATCTCATTTCACAGTTCATACCGATCATAATGCATTAGTTTGGCTTAAAAATTTCAAAAGTCCCACGGGTAGACTTTTTAGATGGTCTTTAAAAGTTTCTATGTATGATTTTGATATAAAATATAAGAAAGGTAGCACTAATGGTGAAGCTGATATGTTAACAAGAAATCCTATTTCTTATCATATAATAAATACACCCCCAGAACCTTTATTAGATATCAATGAAATAAGTCATTTTCAAAATATAGAAAATACATCAGCTCCTAAATGTTTTAAGAGAGATGGTGTTTTTGTAGTTAAAAGACAAGGTTTAACTAAAATAATTCTACCCAAAGCTTTAAGAGTGAAATTAATGGAAACAACTCATAAAAAATTTGGCCACCCTGGTGTAGCTACCATGTTAAAATTAATATCACCACAATATTATTGGATAAACATTATTACTGATATACGAAATTATGTGAAACACTGTGAAACTTGTAAAATAAATAAGAAGTCACATCAGAGAAAATACGGACTGATGCAATCACTTCCCCTTTGTGAAAATCCCTTTGAACTTTTATCGATAGATAGTGTAGGTGGTTTAAATTATTACAACTCTGTTAAAAAATATTTACACATTATTATTGATCATGCAACTAGGTACATTTGGACTTTCCCATCAAAAAATGCAACAACAGATACTTATATAAATTGTTTAAGACAAATCTTTCAGCATCACATACCGGAAAAAATTTTAAGTGATAGAAATACTGCGTTCACCTCTTCAAAATTTAAGCATTTTTTAAAACATAATAATGTCACTCAATTATTAACTACTTCTCACAGGCCACAAACTAATGGAAAGGTGAACGTGTAAATCAAACCTTCATTACCCGCTTAAAATGTGAAATTAGTAATAGTTCAAATAAAGTCCCATGGACAAAAATTCTAGAAAAAGTAACCCATCAGTATAATCAAACTCCACATACAATAACAGGTTTCTTTCAACCTACTTAATGTAAATTTACCTTTCGAAATTTTGCTAAAAGATAATGAGATATATCCTCCCTTAGAAGAAGAAAGAAAATTAGCCAAAGAAAGAACAGAACAAATATTATAAAATAAATAAGATTAGATATGATAAAAAATTTCAGGAAGCTGATTTCAAGGTTGGTGACTTAGTAATGTATGAGGAATTTCAATACCCCAATACAAGGAAATTAAGTCCCCCTTATTCAGGCCCTTATACCGTTTTAAGAAAATGTTCTGATGTATTATTTGAAATTGATAGACCCAATGCCCTTAATAAAACTGACACTGAATTGGTTCATTCAGTTCGTTTAAGACATTTTCATCCATCTGAAAATTTTCAGTTAAATTACATTCAACAAAATACCCATAATAATGAGAGAGAAGATAATAACTAAAAGAAACATCTTACGTAATACAGAAATAACTGAGTTCTGCTTAACAAGACTTTTCGGCGAAAAAGAATAATATATGATATGATATGGTATTTAATTTTTTATAATATAGTTGTGTTATAAATGAGATATTTTCTTTATATTTTAATTGAGAAAACAAAGTATATAGGTTTAGTCATACAAAATTTTGAGAAATTTTAATATACTTCTCATAATTTTATCGTAAGATGTCGAATGAGTTAACAGTTATGAAAGAAATTGATGTTTTAAAGTTGAAAGATATAAATTAAGTTGTTAGAGGAATGACTCTTAAGGTACTAATACTAATGATGTTGATTTTGAGAAGAAACAAAAGTAAAGTCACGTTGCATTCTTTTTTCTCCACTGAATTTAATTGTTTTGTTAATTATTTTATTCAGCAGCAATCTTATTACATGTCATTAAAAAATTTTTCATTTGGAAATTGTGTGTTTTGATATATACCAGCCATATATCAGGATTCACTATTTCTCGAAATTTTCCTTATATCTAAAATTAAAATTAATTTAATAACTTGAAGTTTATTTTTGGATATTATACAGTGGATAAGGGAGAATACAATCATTATAATTTTGTATATGTCTCGAAACATTAAGAGGACAAACTTGTTTATTTTGATATGTACACCTCTCATTGTTTCTTATCAGCATCCCTGAACATCTGTAAGTTGATCACGCAGATTTCTCAGAGAGATGTGTTCAAAATTAAGTAAGGTGATACAGTTTATATTAGTGAATGTGTGATGTAAGAGAGAAAATCAAGAATTTTTGTCTATGAAACGAATTTTTAGAAGTTTACGAAAAGATTCAAAATATTGTATGCGATATTGTTAAGTTACAATGAATATTGAGAAAATTTTCATATATACTAAAAGTTATTATATATTGAAGTGAGTCCACTTTTCCGACTCAAAAATAATAAAAAAGTGCTCTTATATTCTTGTATTCTTTTATTCCTATATTCTTATATTTTTATGTTTTATAACGCATATGAAATAAAATATTGTTTATTGTGTTGAATAGTGCATATAAGTTATGTGTTGTACACCGTTTTCATATTAGTAATAATTTCATTTTATTAGTGTCTATATTTTTTTTATCTTTTTAAAAAATGTATTTCATATATGCAAAATATGTGTAACAATATAAGGTATTACTACGATGGCGCCAGAGTAGATTTTTATACAAAATTATTATTTTAACATTTGTATGATATCATGTTTTTTTTTATATTTACTATCTTATTATTTGATATGATATTATTTTCCAATATATAATTTTTTAAAAATATCTACTAGCTATAATACGAATCTATTATTATGAAGGAATAGGAGGAAACGCGAGCTCTTATTCTAGATGTCAAATAGATTTGAACAAGCTGATCTTCAATTATATGTATGGAAATTCATGTTTATCAATTGATATGTTGGAAGTGTCCTTACTGTGTTTGCTGTTATAGTTTCGTTTATTGTATTGCTTTTTGATTTTAGTATTACTATTACTTAAATATTTCTACTGTGTTTAATATGTCTTTCTAAATAACTTATGTATTGTTTTGTGTTTATTGAAAATTGATTAAGTTTGTAAAGAGAGAAAAAAAACCACGCCATGACTCCCCTTTAAAATTGGGGGGCAAATGTAAGGATAATTAAATTAGATTAAAAATTAAATTCCCTATCTAGCACTTAACTCATCTTTCTCCGTTCCCATATTCAAGTATCAAACTAATCACCTATTTATTTCTTCCGAACGTATGGCCTAGCCAATAAGCATGTCTAATTCCAGATCGTTAGATTTAATAGTCAACATATGTCAGCATTAACTTGCAAGCAACCTCTTCAAAGCAGCGATACTTACCATATGTTTTTCAAGTGTTATCCACTTGAAACCCCACCTTGGCGTGCTTTTTCCTCCCTGATCTCAGTGGCAGAACAGATGTCGACAAATGGAATAAAGATCTCCTTTTAAACTTTAATCTGATTCTGTCTTTAAAATCATGACATGTATATATATATATATATATATATATATATATATATATATATATATATAATTTTATTTGCTAAGATGCCAATGAAATTGCCGATAGGATAACATCTACATTTAATTTAAACAATGAGACCATATATTTTCTTACATTCTTGAAGTACCGCCTTCGTTGGAATATCATTTAAAATTGTATTGCACTGATTCTAATGGAAGTGCTAATTAAGTGTACGTATCAATAAACTTAACCAATGGAACTATAGTTAGACCTTTACTTCCAAAGTACCGTCTTCTTTCAATAATTTCTGAATTTTACGGTTGAAAATTCTCAAAAAAAGTGTTAGTTGCATGCAAATCACAAATGGCACCACAGAGTGGTTTTTATTCTATTCTAAAATAGCACTTTTTTTTATAACCGACACCAATTGTAGAGCTAATTGGACGAAATCATCATTTAACTTAACCAATGAAACCATAGATTCTCTTATATTTGTGAAGTATATATATATATATACTGCCTTCTTTAGAACACTCATTAAATTTTTTTGCTCAGATTTGATGACAGAGCTGATTGGATGTAAGCCATAACTAATTTAACCATTGCAATCATAGGTAGGACTTTACAGTAAAAGTTTCACCCACTTTAAGGGATTTCATGATTTTATTCCTGAAATATTGCAATAAAGCGCTAATTGGATGTTAATCCCTTTATTTTTTTTCAATACAATCGTAGATTGGTTACATTTTCTAATGTATCACCTTTACTTACTCAAGTTTAGTTGCTCAATTAATTGTATTGAAAGCGCTGATTGGATTGAAGTTAGTTTAATTTTAGCCGATGTTATCATTGATCGGCCTCTATTTTTAAAGAGAAACCCCTTCTCTTAGATGATGACACACTTTCAGTGTTTAGAGTCAAATCGAAATTCTCATTGGATATAAGGTACAACTATTTTAACCAATATTATGATAGAATAGCCGTTACCCACCCGCTTCACTGGGTATTTCACGATTTTGTATATATGTATACTGTTTACATATATATTAATTATTGATATCTAGCATTAAGAATTCGATTGTATTCAAAAATATATTTATAGCTGTTACACTCTCGCCCCTTGATATAAAAAGAACATAAATTATAATATCTAATTTCTATTTATATCTAAAATAGAAGTAGAAAGATTTTTTTCGCTCACTTAACCTAATAATCAAGTGGATTTCCACCAAAGCAACTTTCAGTGGATCTCTACTCCATAAAATAAACATGCGTGCTAAATTTCAAGTCTAAATCTAACAGCGCAAAAACGGAATTTTTATCATCAATACCTCGTTGAGAGCACTCTTAGCGGATTTCAATTCAACAAAAGAAGCATGCAAACCAAATTTTATTATTGTAGTCTTAGCAGTTCGAAAAAGGGAATTTTGTCTATCAATACGCCCCAATGACTCTTTCCGCTTCCCCCTGGAGTTGATTTTCGTAAAATCCATTCTTAGTGTAACTCTATTCAACTAAAGAAAAGTGTTCAACAAATTTCAAGTAAATTAGTTAAATTCAAAAACAGAAATTTTTTAATAACACGCCTTAATCTCTCGCAACCCCACTCCTTTGGGGTTCCGTTTTCGCAAAAATCTTTGTAAAAGGAACTTTCTTCCATGAACGGAACATAGCTTCTAATTTTCAAGTAGATGTTTCTATTAGTTGAAAAAAGGAAATATTTATCTATTATACGCCCCTTAATCCCCCTCAGTGACCCTTGGAGCTCAATTTTTCCCAAAACTATTTTGTTGTGGATCTCTACAGCATGAAAGGAATTCGCTTACCAAATTTTAAGACTGTACGTCTTATAGTTTAAAAATGGAAATAAATACCAATAACGCCCCTTAAGCCCCCGCAACGCCATTTAGGAAACGATTTTCACAAAACTCATCTTACAGCGGATCTCTACTCAATGAATGGAATCACCTTACTGAATTTTGAGATTTTACGTCTAAGAGTTTAAAAAAGGAGTTAATTGCCTACACAACGCCCCTTAATTCTCCACAATGCCACTTGGGGTCGATTTTCACAAAACCCATTTTGCTCCGGATTTGTACTCTATGAAAGGAATCCGCTTACCAAATTTCAAGACTGTACGTCTAATAGTTTAATAAATGGAAAAAATTATCTATAACGCCCCTTAAGCCCCCGCAACACAACTTAGGAAACGATTTTCACAAAACCCATCTTATAGCGGATCTCTACTCAATAAATGTAATGAGCTTACTAAATTTCGAGATTTTTTACGTCTAATAGTTTAAAAAAGGAGTTAATCGCCTATAACGCCACTTTATTCTCTACAACGCCACTTGGGAGTCGATTTTCACAAAATCCATTCTGTAGGGAATCTGTACTCTATGAAAGGAATCCGCTTACCAAATTTCAAGACTGTATGTCCAATAGTTTAAAAATGGAAATAATTATGTATAACGTTTCTTAAGACCCGCAACGCCACTTAGGAAACGATTTTCACAAAAACTATTTTATAGCGGATCTCTACTTAATGAATGGAATCAGCTTACTAAATTTCGAGATGTTACGTCTAATAGTTTAAAAAAGGAGTTAATTGCCAATAACGCCATTTAATACTTTACAACGCCACTTGTGAGTCGATTTTGACAAACCCCATTTTTCAGAGGATCTGTATTCTATGAAAGGAATCCGATTACTAAATTTCAAGACTGTACGTCTAATAGTTGAAAATGGAAATTATATATAACGCCCCGCCCCTTAAGCCCTGCAACGCCACTTAGGAAACGATTTTTACAAAGGTCATTTTATGACAGATCTCTACTCAGTGAATGGAATCTGCTTACTCAATTTAGAGATTTTACGTCTAATAGTTTTAAAAACGAGTTAATTGCCTATAACGCCACTTAATTATCTACAACGCCACTTGGTATTCGATTTTCAAAAAACCCATTTTGCAGCGGATCTGTACTCTATGAAAGGAATCCGCTTACCAAATTTCAAGACTGTACGTCAAATAGTTTAAAAATGGAAATAATTATGTATAACGCCCCCCTCGCGCCCTAAGCACCCTCAACGCCCCCTTGCCCCTTGGGTTTCGAAGTCGATTTTCGTAAAACTTATTATGTTTTAGTTCCGGGGCTCAAATCTCTACTTTATTTTGAAAGAAATCTGTGTACCAAGTTTCACGAACTGTACATCTAATAGTTTAGTAATGGAAATAATTATCTATAACGCCCCTTAAACCCCATAACTAACGCCCCTTGGGTTTTTAAATAGAACTTTGCAAAATCCGTTCTTAGCTGACGTCTAAAAATCCACTCTATTAAAATAAAAATAGAGGAACCTACCTTTGAATACAAATTTCAAGTCTATCGGTTTAATAGTTAAAATATATTTTAGCATTAGGAGATATCGTGATTAGTCCTCTAGTAAAGAGTTTTCTCAGATATTATAAATAAATAAACGCTTTTCTCCTTTAAAAAAAAATTTAATATAAAATCTTTTAGACTTTTATTTTTAAACGTTCCGCCTTCTTCACTACACTATTCAATTTTTATTGGTTTGTTCTATTGAAAGCGCTGATTGGAGATACATGGAGCAGTTAGTTTGACCAATGTAATCCTAGTTCGACTTTCAAACTTTTGTCTTCTTTGGAGGAATTATTATGTAATTTTTCAGATTCTAATGCATGTGACCAATGAATGTTTGTTCTTGCATTTTTCTCAATGTTTTTTTTACGTGAATTTATTTACCTAAGAATCAATCGATTTGACTTATTGGCTATTTTATGTATTTTAATATGATGTCAGACCAGTGTTTCTCATACTTTCAATATTCCGAACCAATTTTCAATCATCATCTGCATCGTCCCTCCATATATAAACAAAATATTGAATGCAATAATGATATTCTTTGACGGTAAAGCTGCAATATAACCTTAATTGTAAACCGTACAAACTATCAAGATAAGTATTTAACTTTGTACATGTTACTTTAAGTATATAATAGATATTTTATATAAACTACTTAAAGCTTTACGTTACTTTTCAGGTCTAAGGTAATTCGGGGGAGACGAAAGTTTGTAAATAGTACTTTTATGCGTCGATAGATCGCAACTTTGAGCCTCTTGCGTGATGAGTCTGGTCCCACATTGAGAGTGACTTGTGAATGTATCTGAATTAATCGTCTTTAATTGGCCTTAATTTGTAATCTTGTGAGCACAACTGGTGAGTACAACTTTTGTAATACTGCGTTCCTCCTACATTTAAAGTACATATAAACGTACTTGTTATTTAAATAAGATATTAGCAACATAAGTGAGCTACGCATAATGTTACTTATACGATGCATCTTGAAACGGCCATAACGCTGTAGCAATAAGGAAATAAGCGTGTGTGGCATCTTCTCCTATACTTGGGGGAAGACGCCAGTATAAACCTGCGTATGAATTTTTTTTAATGTAAGAATGTATTTCGGTTTGCTTCCTTTCAGTAAATTAATAACTTTTGAAAATTACATTTTATTTTCGAGTTTTTGATGACCTCACGCCTTGCATGGGGCGTGCCCCACACTTTGAAAATCGCTGCTGAAATGTATACCTCTTGGGTTTCTGCGGCCTCGGTAGACTAGGGGCCAAGGTAACAGACTCGTGGCTAGCTGTCATGAACTCGAGACCAGTACCATTTAACACCCTCCATGTAGGGGGAATGATGGACGTAAAATTTGCCGATGCTAATTCGTCCTCCCATTGGTACGGTGTGGAAGTTAAGAGAGAGGAGGTGCCATCTCGGGTGTCGTCTTAGTCGCTTGAACATGATTCACAAGATTACGAGGTTCTTAGTCAAACGCCTTGAATAGTTGAATACTGCAAATATAATGTTCACTCACTCACTCACTCGGGTTTGTTCTACTTTCACTTTATATTCATTTTTTATGTAGCTTTGTTTTATTTTGAAGGTATGTTTAAATAAAATTAAATAAATATTGTTAAATCAAAGCAATCTAAAATATAAGCAATCCACAACCCCTTCAGTTGACCATGGTAAACTTATCAAACGTTGACCAGTCCGTGGTAATAAAAAGGTTGGGAAGCATTGTCAAACACTAATAATTGGCTTTACATAAAACGTAAAATGCATGAAATACTCCAGAACTTTAAACTTTTAATTATTTTACAAATATGTGTGAACTTATTTTTTAATGTACTTTGTATGCGCATGAAAGTAACGTGAAATAAAAAAATCATAATATTAAAGTTAAAATTGGTATTGCATATATGCACTAAAATAGATTAAATATTGCATATACTATAATGCAAAATGAAAGAAAAAGGTACATTAGACATTATGATTTAAAAATATTTTTGAAGTGATAACTTCTATTGGCGCATTTTGCTGGAGAGTGAACTTGAATGAACGTCACACTCAGGTGTATAAGGCTCTTTCGGCGTTTTTCATCTCGAGTTGGAAATCGTGCTCCTACCAGGTCGTCCGCGACATACACACAACCAAAAAGAAAAGGAGAGAAGTTTCCCCCCGCCCCTCTGAAACGTAGTAGTTTGTCCCCCTACAGTGGCGCACACAGGAATTTTTCAAGGGGGGGTCCAATCAAAATTTCACCATTCTTGTATCATGCTCCTTTTGATATTGTCGATTTTTCGGAACAAAACACATTAAAAAACTAGTTTTTGAATAAATAATTAGCATTAATTAATAATATTAATCACTAATAGCAAGTAGTTAATTACATTTTACGTACTATATACTTAGAATTATAATCAATCGGAAATAAAATCATGGACTTTTGGGGAGGGGGTTCCGGACACCCAGGACCCTCCCTTGTGTACGCCACTGTCCCCCTACCATCACGCCGTAAAAGAAAAGTTCCTAGCTTCGATTTAAGTGATGCTCCCCTCCCTCTCAACCTCTTTCTACAAAAATGTGATTGTGGGATTCTTTCTAATTCTAGTTAAAGAATTAAAATGAAACATTTAATATTTAAAAAATAGGCTTAGAAAGAGAGAGAGAAATCCTATACTAAAAGTTAACAAAATGTAGAAAAAGGACACATTTTTTTATATAACTAAGTAAATAGTATAATTATCATTTGCAATATTGCAGTGAATTTATAAAATAAAAATCTATTCTATAGAGAGTAAACGAATCATAATAGCAATGAACAAGTAGTTCATTTAATCATATTACTTAACTATACTCTTTGAGTCTAAAAATAAAATAAAAACAATTAAAAATTTAAAGCAACAAAATTAAGTATACTGGTATTTTAAAAAAAATCACATTAAATAATTTAAATAGAAGAAAACAAAATATAATTAAGAAGACTTACCTTGCAGCAGCACCGGATATATTTGTACAAAACTGCCATACAATGACAAAAGAGCTAGAGATTATGTGATATAAATCTTCTGATTAAATCCCTTTTTTAAGGTTTTGACCTAAATTCCTCTCTTCCCAATAAACTGCCTCTCTAACTATCCCTTTGCTGAAATTGATTCATGGATAGAATTGAATATTGTTAAATTACAACAAAAATTCACAAAGCTGGATTGGATCTTCTGAACAAATTACCTATGATTTTAAGTGGGGATTTTAAAAGACATACAAAAGACAAAATGTTTTTTAAAAGACACTTTCAAAAGACAAATTTAGGCTTTTAGTTGATTTTTTAAAATCAAAATTCAATTCATATAATATGAAACGATCCAAATGAAAGCCTGAGGAAGTATGGAACAACGCTCCACGTAGTTTTTTTTATAGATATTTAAATAAAATTTTGTATCTAAAGCAGTGCTTCTCAAACTTTCAATACTGGCGCCCCCTTATCAATCACAATTTTTATCGCGCCCCCCTTATACATTAATAATGTACTGAATGCAATAATAATGCACTTTTTTTACGCTAAAGCAATAATCTTAATTATATACCGTACAAATTCATGACATAAGTATTAAATTTTGTATATATTGCTTTTAAGCAAATATATAATATATATATATATATATATATATATATATATATATATATATATTAAGTAATAGGATAATTATTACGTTATTTTTCCTTTCTCTAATTTTTAAATTGGAACATATTGCAAAATGCGGTGGCTGCTTAGAAGACAAAATATAGATATCAGCTTTTTTTTATAAAGAACTCAGTGGGTCAATTTCTAATCATATATATAAGCATTCCTTTGAAAAATTTGCTCTGTAAGACAAGCCCATGGAAGTCGCTAATACTTATTAAACTTTTTCTTAATTTAGCATTAATTAATTAGTTATAAAATATCCTGTGCAGCACTGGTAAATTAAAAGTATATCGGCTGCAGTACCCGCTATTTGCACGAGTTCATTTATAAGAAAATAAATCTTTATTGATATAATCGCTGAATTTTAAGGAGAGTAAAGCCAAGTGCGCAACAATGTTTACAAAAATGTAAAATGATTTTTTTAAATCATTTCTCAAATTATAATTAGTTTTAAGCGAACTGTAATTTTAAGCCTCACAGAATTAGCATTTAGAATTGATGTTGAATAATGAACAATAATATAAAATTCCTATGAGAAATAATTGTATTATTTTTAATACTTAAATGTGAAAAGACTTCAACATGTTTTAAACCTGGAGCAGGCACGCACTCGATACTAATGGTCGAGTGGGGTTATTGAGCCACCCTCATCTTTTTTTTAATAATTATTTTTATAGTACACAATAAAAATCGCAATTCTAGTGAATAATTTAATTAAGAGAAAATATACTCACACACCCTTTCAAGAACACAGAAAATATTTCGGAAAAAAAGTTATCACATTGGGAACTCAGACAAAACAAGTACCTCAAGATTGTAAAAAAAACGTTTGTCACTCCCAAAAAAGAGGGAGATATGTGACAAATAAATTTTAGTTCACACGTTAAGACTGTCAAACAGGAGGATAGAGTGTCGGAGCCATTGGTAACAATTAAACAGTTTTGCCAGAATTACCGATTTCGTGCACTTTGTGCTCGGCGTGACAGCTCCAGAACAAAAGTGTATTAATTACAATATGGATGTTCAAAAAAAATTATGTAAAACGTTTTTCATTATGCTTTTTTATATGTTTGGGAATAACTCATAGAGATAAATCTTGGCCAAGTAATCCTTCAAAGAGCTAGCTCTCTGTGCTTTTCCATAAATCATAAAAATATTTTACAAGAAAAAAGTCGCAGCAGAAATAGTTTGTTTGCAACTTCCCTAAATGAAAAAAACAAATACTTAAGAGCAGGGACGTAACTAACCGTAGAAGTAAGTTCGAAGGTCAAACCGCAGCAACTACATTCTGCTGCCTACAGCTGATGACAATAATATAACAGTAATGAATTTTTTATCTTCCTAAAAATTTTTTCGATTATGGGTCTGGGTTTTGTTTTTTCTCATTTTGGTTTGTAAAGAAACCGTAATAGAAGTAGAAGCTTTAATTTTTTTATGACGTAATATCGCAGATATATAAATTATATCGGTGTAAATTTGTATTTTTTTATTTCGTCAGAAAGTATTTTGTTTTACTTCATTCCAGTAAATAAATTTTTTTTAAATCTTTTATTTTCGATATGCTCGCGCCCCCCTTGTACGTTTATCGCGCCCCCCCAGGGGGGCGCGCCCCACAGTTTGAGAAACACTGATCTAAAGTATTTATAACCTATTTAAGCTACCCTAAATCTAATTTTTCCTTTTTAGAATACAATTAATTCACAATCAGGATTGTATATTTCACATAAAAATATTACTTTATGAGTAGAGATATATGAATAAATAATTTTATAGGACAATACTAATATCCCCTTGTTTCTTATCCTCATCTAACTAATTCCTGAAATAATATTACAAAATTTGCAGTTATCACTTCTATCATGTGGTCTGAAGCACACACACATTTTTTATTTCTAATGGGCTGCGAATTGATGTTTTATCATTGCACACCTAGTACATCCTTCGGAAGCTGGTACTTCTTTTTAGTGGGGCACCATATAGGAGGATACCAATCACCGAAAGTAATTCTGACGCCCTGTTTCCTCCCCAGAGGGAAGCACCTGAGCTCTGACGATACTAACCTGTACTAGGATTTAATTTTGCCGAGAGCACCCTAGCCAAACAGACACTCTAGTGACTTTTTAGATGCCGTATAATCATACGACATAGCTGCTGTCGATTTTCTGCATCATGAAAATCTACCGACTTGGGTCGGGGTCGAATCCGCAACCTTGAGTGCAGAACGCCAACGACAAACCAACCACGCCATCCAGCCGGCTTGATTTAAAAATATATATTATATCGCATAAGCTCAAAATTATAAATCTTAGTTACTATAAATTTAATTTAATTTCAACTTCTTATAATTTCATATTAAAAGTTTTCATTTAAAATTCGGTTTTTGAACAAAACTGACAAATAAACACTTTAAAAAAACGGTAAGAAACACGTTATAATATTTTCCGTCATTTTATCTTTTATCATAAGTGCACACATTTTTAAACAAAGAGAATAAAGAAAAAAGTAAATTAATATTCCCTTAGTCCCTGGGAAACTCAGTGTCAGAAAAGATTGGTCCTGAAGCCGGAAGATTTTTTTTGTGGTTCAAAAATAAATATGTAGATGTCAAAATAAAATTTCATTAATTCCACTGATGAACGAATAACTCCAGTTGTGTAAGAATTCAATTTTCTAAGTATATGAAAATATATTTTTCGAGAAACATTTATCCAATCTGTTCATACTTGGAAGGTTGTACACAAGAAGGTAAGAATATCTCTCTGGCACTGAGAGATTTGCGTTTCCTTTTTAATTGAAGGACATATTTTCGAAAAAAAAATCGGAATTGGATAAATGAATTACTTTTTTGACTGAAGCAATAAGCACAAAGTAAAATTACGTACTTTATGAAGGCATAGAGCATTTACTACATGATAATGAATATATATTATACAACAATGGTTAAGCTGTAATTCGCGGAACCCTGGAGGTCCCCAGTGATGCAACGTACACCCCCGCATTATCAGGGGCGGGGTCTTAGAGGACCCAAAGCCTGATTGGCATCAAATTGCAATCAATGGGCGTAACGGACCCCCGGCAACCCCCACATCACGGAAGGGGAAGGGGGGCTCAAACCTAACTTTACAGGGCACTCTAGTATTCTCCGTTACGCCACTGGTTGCAGTCCTTTGTAAGATCCGACTTGAGGCCCAAAATTTGTCTTTGCAGGGGGCCTCTATAGTATTCTCCGTTACGCCACTGGTAGCAATCCTTTGAAAGATCTGACTTGAGGTCCAAAATTTGACTTTGCAGGGGGGTGAAGCTAATATTCTTCGTTGCGCCACTACCCAATTCCTTTCTGGGAAGGGGGAGGGGGGTCCGCGCTATTCGCTCATATAATGTTAAGATTTCCTTCTTTTGCAGACTCTGAAAGGACTCTTTGAAAAATTAATGGGACTGCCTAGACTAGATTGCAGATTGATCACTTAATTAATAATTAGACTAGATCCCTTACTAATCCACAGTTAAAAACAGTATTTACATATTTGTATTTTAAAATTAGGTATTTACTGAGTTATTGAAGTAAAAAAATAAGTATTAAAGACACAAATGTGTAAAGTAGCAGAGTTGGTCTTGAAATTATTGAGGAATCTTTCATTCGCTCAGTCCTGTAATAGAAGTGAGGGAGGGGTGTTCAAATCTTGAGGGTCCGCAAAGTCAGGCTGATAAATTAAGGGGAGCCTTGGTGATCGAAAGTTTAAGAATTGCTGGTACACAGTAATTTACCTGATCAAACACACCTTGGAAAAATGTTTTATGAAAGCACAAATACATTTATAACGAAAATTAAGTACTCGACTTTGCAAAATCTAGCTAATTTTTTTAAAAAAAAGACATGCGTAATGCCTTGCTGTGTGTGTGTCTTACGTACTGTACTTTGCATTTTGCCTCTTCACCACGAATGCAACCAAGGAACATTAAGTCCGTTAGCGACGCAACTTTAGGAGGTATAATACGGTCTCCTCAAATTTAACGTTTTCATCATTTACCCAAATTTTTTCTCTAACTGTGACGGCAGCTTTAATTTCTGCATGGGACACCCTGCAAACGCGTGGCTGAGTTAGCCAAAATTTTTATCGTTCGGGTTACTTTATGGAGTGCTGAGTTTTGTGGATGCTACTGTATGGTCGCAGAAATTCGACAGCGGCCATATCGCGAGATTTTTCTTCATGCAATGATTCCTGGAGTGTCTGTTTGGCTTGGTTGTTCTTGGCAAAAATAAGTCTTGGTAAACGTTAGCATCGTCAGAGATCAAGTGCCTCCCTCTAGGGAGGAAAGTGGCGTCAATATTACCTGCTGCGATTGGTATCCGCCTATAGTGCACCACATTAAAAAGTGATACCAGGTTCCGGGGGATGTCCTAGGTCTGCAATGGCTTATAACCAATTTGCAGCCCATTAGAAATAAAAAAAAAAAACTGTATAATTTATATTTTGTTGTTGTTTGTAAAAATAGATGGTGGTTCATCAGGAATTAAAGATTTGAGTGTGGGTTTGTAAAAGTAATTTAAAAAGTATAAATACCGTATAACGCACACTTTGAACACAAAAAATAAGATCGAAACTTAAAGGTGCGCGTTATACGCCGGGTATAACAATAATAGCTTTGAAAACAAAAAAAGAATTGAACATAAAAAAAAGAGAGTGTACTTGTGACCACACGATAGAAGTGATAACTTCAAATTTTGTAATATTAGTTCAGGGATTAGTTAGGTGAATAAAATCAAGGGGATATTAGTATTGTCCTATAATTTTTTTTTATTTATATGTGTCTGTACTCATACAGTAATATTTTTTTAGAAATATAAAATCATATTTGTATAACATCATATATGTATTTTCATAAAACATTGCTAACCCTAAATCGCTGGCCTAATTCAGCGACAGCTTTAGAAATCATAATATGTCTCCAGTTTAGTCGAAAGCCTTTTTTTGGTATCTGCATCTTTTGTGTCTCATGAACTCCAATTTCTTCCTTCTTTGGCGTTGTAGGTTTTAGAACTTTTTCACTTATATATTCTATTATACTATATATATGTATATATGTATATATATATATATATACTATATATATATATATATATATATATATATATATATATATATATATATATATATATATATATATTCTTTGTTTTCATACAAATGTCTACAAAATTTTACTTCTTGCTGCTCCTTACCGCATTAAATTTTCTATAGCATCTGTAACAAATCATGTAAAAGTTACACTTCACCAAACCTCAACTATCTACGAAAAACTACATTTGAAGTCGAAACTCTAAGAAATCCTATTATAAATCAATATAATTAAAAGCTTAAAATTTGACCACTAGATATTTCTCTTAAATGTACAGGTCCATTTTGGAGTAGCAGCATTTTAAATTGCGCATGAACTTATCCTTTCCAATTTCTCCAATAAATCATGTGCTGCGAAATATGTTTTGTGGGAATTTTGCGAAATAGCTTAATAATTAAAAGTGGAGAAGGTTGTATGATGAAACTTTTGAAACCCTTACAGGTGGAGCCCTTTATCGAATAATACAGAAAAGGGGTAAAAGAACTATGAGCAAAAGAAGATTTTTATTAAGTAGAAACGTAAATCCAATTAAAATATTTGAAAACAAAAAAATGTCACAAGCGATAAAATCATGAATAAATAGATACAGTACAAATAAAATTAATTAAAAAAATTTAAAAAATATGGAAAAAATACATTTTAAAAAAGTAACATATATATAAGCAAATAAATAAGGAAATAAAAATACAAAAAATAACTAAATTTTCAAAACAATAAGACGATTACTATTTTATGTCTTTGACAAAATTTTAAGAAATAGAGATATCCGTAAATTTATATTATGTAGAAATAAATTCGAATCACCTAAGTAATACGTTTAGTTAATGTTTTGAAATTTTAATATATTAACATCAAAATGCCCTAACTTGTACAAATACCCTTTCGACGCGAACAAATTAACACTAGATTGCACAAAAAAGTCATTTTGACTGCTTTTTAATTTCAATTAGAAAAACAATTACATATATAATGTACAATTTCTTAGAGCTTTTAGAAAATATTTTTTTTCCAAGTGAAGTAAATTTTTATATGGATAATATTTACTAATACGTTGTTATATGACTGTAAATAATATAAACATATTTAAAGTTAATTTTTTAAACAAATTTCTTTACAGCTTAATCATTCTTTCACAATGCAGTCATTTTGAGTGTTTTTGGGTAGTATAGGTATAGACTAAGCTTTAATCTTTCTAGTGTTAAGGATTAACAAAACAATGTTTAAAATTTTGTGATTAGAAAATGTAAAACTACGTTTGTAATGTGTAAGTTTGTACTGAAAATATGCTTTACCACAAAGAAATATGAAATCAATTAATTATAAAATGTATTTTTAAGGTTTATTAACCATTTTAAGTAATTATTTTGCTATTTAATATTTAAACATGAAGTCCACTTGGAAACGAAAAAACATATTCCATCTGATAAGAATTAAATGGAAAAAAATTCTGGTAACGTGTGTGTGTGTATTTTTTTCCCAATTTTTATTAAACGCACTACAATTTTGCTCACGAAAATGACTACTATGCTGACAATTCTAATGCAAAAATTGAAAGTGTATATTTTCTCCACATGAAGTCCACTTGGAAACGAAAAAACATATTCCATCTGAAAGAATTAAATGGAAAAAAATTCTGGTAACGTGTGTGTGTGTATTTTTTCACAAAACTTCTAAATATTGCTCACGAAAAATGACTAATACACAAAACTTCTATGCTGAGAAAGGAATTCTAATGCAAAAATAATGAAAGTGTATATTTTTCTCTCAAAAGTACTTTTGTGTGTGTGTATCAATAGTTTCTATTAATTTTTTCATTGAATATACTGAGTGAAATGCTTGATAACAATTAAAAAGTTAGCTACTTCCACTAGGATTACAATATTTGACAAAAGTTCAATACCGGTATTCGGTATTCTTTACATCTTAATACCGGGATACCGCTTTTAATATCGGTAGTATAAGTTTTAGAAAAAGAAAGAAAACGCATGTTATCTTTGTTTTATCGGCCAGTTTTTTTAGAGAGTGTAAGTATCACAAAAAATAGTTTTTAACTTATAAATTATAACAATATGTAAAGAATCACAAAAAAGTAAAAGGAAATTCCTATTTATTTAAATCACAAGAAATTATATATAAATAACCAAGTATTTACGTCTAAATCCCTCATCTTCAAATAAATAGATTTCTCGTCGGTTGATTGAATATTAACGTCGCACTGTGCAGCTACACGAGGGCTCTTGGTGACGGACAACGTAATTTTGAACCATGGTCAAGTGACGTGGACGACACCTGAGCTGGCACCACCCTCTCCTAACTACCACACCACCGGAAGGAAGTTTCAGCTCTCGACAGATTTAACGTGCATCGCTGCCCTACACGGCCGGTCTTTAGTGGTACTGGGCTCGAACCCGTGATAAACAAGCCACGGTCCGATACCTATACCACTCGGCTACCGCGGCCACAGATTTCTCGTCGGATGGTGTTGGATATATTTGATTTTTTTAATTGTACTTTGCTTTCTTGAAATTTTTTTAGCTGCCGCTGATTCTAATTTGTTTTCAAGTGACAATTCCTTTTCTCTATCGACATAGTGTCTTCATTATTTTTGATAACTCTACCGAATTCTTCTGAACGTGAATAGGTTTGTGGGTAAACATATTAAGAAAGTTTACTAAAAACTTGATCAAATTGGAATTGGTAGTCTCTTTTCTTCTTTTTCTATCTTCTGTGTGATTAGTTACTGTTATACATTATTATGTGTTATTATGTGAATATATATATATATATTTTATATATAAGAAATCTGAAAAATATTTGGAGCCCTAAAGTATGATATACCAATGCTATTTGGGGCTGCGGTAGCCCAATGGTTAAGGTATCCAACCATGGCAGGCATGTCATGAGTTCGATCCCAGTACCACTAAAGACCCGCCGTGTAGGGCAGCGATGCACGTTAAATCTGTCGAGAGCTGAAACGTCCTCCCGTTGGTGTGGTGTGGTAGTTTGGAGAGGGGCGTGCCAGCTCAGGTGTCGTCCACGTCACTTGACCATGGTTCAAAATTACGTGGTCCGTCGCCAAAAGCCCTCGTGTAGCTGAACAGTGCGACGTTAATATTAACTCACTCACAAATGCTATTTGAATAACAAACTTACCAATTGAAACAAATATCGAAATATTGCGTACTTTCTTCATAATTACAACCTTGTTTTCACAGATACGAATATAAAACCACGAATCCTGTTTGTGCAGCATCGCTCTGAGCTGTAATAGGATAGTTTTCGCCCCCCTCCTTGGATAATTCACATATTTTATCACATGCCTTGTTTGTACGATGCTACTTTATATTCTCAGTCCAATTAATTTCGCCCGTTGGAGGGATATAAAATTAAAAGGTATACTATTTTTTGCTATATTGCCGATCCCTGAGCATATAGTGGAGACAAAATTTTAAAAATTTCTATTCAATACCGAAAATGCGGTATTTAAACTTGTGAATGCCGATATTACAAAATTGTAAAAATAGCTCAAAATACCGGTATTCGGTATCCCGGTATACCGGTATTGCAATACTTAACTGCCACTAAAGCAGGTGTAATCGTATGAAATAATTAATGTCAGATTGAATATAGATCCAATTTACGACCATCAGGTGTGTGAAAAACTCAGAGATGGACTATAACTACATTATGAGTTAAATCAACAATTGACAACTTTTTTTTGTTTTGCGATTGATTTTACAATTAATCAATCACAAAACAATAAATTGATTAATTATGTAATTAATCAATTTCTTTCGTGAATTTAAGTAACTATCAATAGGTTATTAACAGAACATAACGTATTAGTTTTTATTAAGATTAATTTACATTTGCACTAAATTTTCAATTCATATATAGAATCAACAACATTTTATTTCTTTACATATTATTAATTAAAATATAATAATGTGTACCTAATGTAGCGTTTCTCAAACTGTGGGGTGCCCCCATTTCCTAGCGGGCGGGTTATTTTTATACTTAAAAATGCAATATCTGCCTATTCAATTAAAATTATAGCGTTATAATTTACTACTAACCACAAACAAATTTTGAAAATTCGTCCAAATGATGTAGTGTGAAAGAGAAAGTTTATTTGCTTTACCAGAACTGATAAAAGCATTTATTTTGAAAAAAAGATCAATTTCTTACTAATAAATGTGCATAATAAAAGCCTAAAAAACATTCAAATAAATAGAGATTTATAACCTCTCCCTTCAAAACTTCGTTTTATTCTGAAATAAAAAAAAAATTAGGGATTATGCTGATAACAGGAATTAATTAGAAGCTTGCGCCTTGCGTAGCCAAAACAAAATTGTTTCTTCACAAACAAAATATAGATATTTGCTGTCGTGGGATTTTGCAGTGCACGCCAGAATTGCTTGCAGATGGCAGAATTTGTTCCTACTTACCTGATAAATATCGTTATATTTTGGACGCTTCACACAATATCTTTATAAATTATATCCTATGCTATAAATTATAGCCTATGTTCTGTTCTGATGTATAAGTTATCATACTGTTAAAGTTTCATTAAAATCCATTCAATTGTTTTTGCGTGAAAGACGGCCATACATCCTCACAAACTTTCGCATTTATAATATATTATTTAAATTTATTGAAAGGAGTCAAAACAAAATACATTCTCAGGTAATGAAAAAAACCATTTACAATGATATAATATACTTATAAACATATCGGTATTGTGCAATGTATTTGATCATTAATTGATCAATACTAAGTTAATAACAAGTGCTAGTAGCACCATGCAATTGTCATATACAAAGTTATACGCAAAATTTAATACTGATCTGGATAATTTGTTGCAGATTATAATTAAAGTCGTATTGTAGTTTTAGCGTCAAAGTACATTATTATTGTTTGGAGGGAATCAATATGAAAATTATAACTGAAAATTGGATCGCAAACATTGAAAGTTTGAAAAACACTGACCTATAATGGTTAAGTGGTAATATATGTACTCACGCGTGCCTGTGTGTGTGTATTCCTCTACTCCGAATAAAAACTTAAAGACAGGTATTTCAATAAAAATCCTTTAAGAGGGTCCGGCACGTCCATAGGAGCCCATGTTACATTGCCTAAGTTTATGTATCTTTTTCTCAGAAACTACATACTTCTCATGGATAAAAGTTTCACAGTAGGTTATGCGTACTATTAATAACACTTTAATGAAGTATTTTTGTTCAAAATTAAATTAATTATATATTTTTTTTAAATTGTCCAATTTCCCCCTCTAAAATTTAGTTTAAAAAAGTCATATCTAAAACTGTTTGCGAGACATATCTAATTCCCTCCATTGAAATGTGTACACATATTAAAAATCTGCTCACTGAAAATTTGAGTATTATATGATAAGTAGTTTTTGAGAAAAATATACATAAAATGAAAAATATTGCTTTTTGAGAAAACAGGCTTTTAAGTGTAAACTTGTAATTTTTGTTGAGCATTTTCTTTTTTTAATACTTTCCAGAAGCATATGAAGCTTTTTTTTTTACTCTCTGCTTGTACAAAAGACTCTTAGTTTCTTTTTTTCATTACTTTTAACAATTTTGTCTTTTTTGTGGATCTTAAGATGCTTTCGTTGGGCTGCACGAATGCTATGTGTATCTAGTTTTTTGAAGCATGTCACGCATTTATAACTTGGTTCAATATCCCAATGTTTTAAGATCATTCATTTTACTGCATGATTCACATAGAACTGTGCATTACTCGTATTTACAATTAATATTTTAGAGTTTTTAATTCCACCAATGTAGATCTTAGAATCACTCACTAGGTGGTGCTATTAACTGACTCATTTGGGTTCTGGGTCTTTCCGCGTGAACAGTTTCTAAATAACATAGACACAGTGGCACACACAAGGGGGGGGGGCTGGGGGTCCGAACCCCTCCCCCCCAAAGCCCTTGATTTTTTTCTGATTGATTATAATTCTAAGTATGTAGTACGTAAAATTTAATTAAGTATTTAATACTAATGATTAATTTTATAAATTAATGCTAATTATTTGTTCAACAACTAATTTTTTACTGTGCTTTGTTCCCGAAAATCGACAAAATCAAAAGGAGCATGATACAAGAATGGTGAACTTTCGACCCCGCATCCCCCCCCTATAAAAATTCATGTGTGCGCTACTGCATAGACGTAATCTACATCCCTAAAAATTGGCTTCATTTAATTCAGTATGATATGTAGCACGTGTGTATGTGTTTATGATCAAAGTTCATTTCGTTACATTCAGCTTCTGTCTTTTGAAATTTGCACCAGACATTTATAATCGTAGGATAAAGTCCATGTTGAGAGCTCTCGTTTGAAGACAGAAGATGAAAATAAACAGTCCAAAAGTAGCAGTTCTCATGCTGTGAAGATCATTGATATTATTTCTAATAGTCATACTATGATATCTTTGAATTTTTGATATTAAAATGCAGGTGAGTTGATTACTTAGGTATTTTCCATTACTTGATTTTTATTTCTCTCTTTCGCTTTTAAGATCCAAAAGACGTATACCCATAACACCTTTGGATAAGCCCAATGCACTCTAATTTTTCCACTTGGGCATCATATGGATTTGCGCACATCAGAAACTAATGCAAGGGGAATAACATAGATGCTCTTAGCAGAGCTTATTTGATGCGCATCAAGGAGTAGCTTCATTTAAAAAAAAAAAATAAAAATATTTGAAATTATCATATTTCCTCATATTTTATATCATTTTAAACAGAAATATTTAAAATTTTAAAAAATATAAAAAAGTTAAAATCGATCATTTTTTGAAAATTCAAAAGGGAAAAAATAAATTACCAGACCCTATATTTCTACTTCAAAGCACCTTATTCAGTCTAAAATGCATTATATGCCTCTTATAAGTGTTTATTTTTTTTTCCGTGCTAAATGAAACAAACCAAGACAGTAAAAACAATCAATGGTGATTTTATCTAAAATGGAACACACATTTGTTTTTTGTGAAAAGCAGAACAAGAAGAAACGTGTTTGTGAACATAAAAGCAATTATCAAACATTAAGCCATTTTGGGAAAGAAACTACCGATAAATCACTCCGAAACGATGATAATTCCGTTGCCTCAAAGAAAAATGGCAGTGAAATTGCACAGAGAAATATCTAATGGCCTCATATCCGAAATATGAAAACTGCTCAATTATCATAATAATAGAATAAAAGCAGCTAGCTCATTTTACGATGCGCTGGTAATTTGTTGCATTTGTGACGGACGAAATAAAGCCTTTTTCTTGAGACTCCTTTGCAACAACTTTTATATTTCTTACTTGCTGATGTTGTCAATAAAAAGCAAATTAACTTTTTGAGACTGCCTAGTATGATTTAATGTGTCAATATTGTTAAGCGATGAATGTGTTATGATATTCAATATCATCATGTTGATAAAAACTTATTTTTACGATAGAATTAGGATTTATATACTCATACTTACGAGGTTTACCAGAAATATTTCCTACTTTTATTTGATTTTTATTGGCTACTTTTATTGCTTTTATATATTTTTAATAATAATTATATTGCTGGCCTAATTATCAGAATGCGTAACTGCTTCTGGGGTGCTAATTTGACATAAGCTACGCGCCAATTCTTGTTTATGTTCACCAAGGTGGGCGATAACATAACAATATGGTTACCTTGATATTTTTAACGTGTGACAATTTGGTTGCTATGGGGATAACGTATATTGGTCTTTTTTCTCCCGATGAAACCCTATTAATTACACGATTTTAATTCTATCTCCCAAAAAAATTGAACCATTTCCATTGCATATGTTCAGCAAGCGAATATTTTAGTCTTCTGTTGTATTTTATGCTATTTTCGAATATGGATATTTTTTATTAATATTACAAATGTTATTTATTTATAATTATTATTTTATCATATGAGCATTACTATATATAATAAATGTATTATATAAATTTTATTATATGTAATAATTATTATTATATAAAAATATATGAATATATATATATATATGTGTGTGTATATATATACATATATATTATCATATATCATAATTATTATTTAATTATATTATATTATAAAAGAATATGTTACATAATATTATTATTATTCTATATAAATTTATCTTACATAGATATTCATTCTTATTTGTATAATGATACATATTTATATTTTGATATTCATTATTACGTTATTTGTAATTATTTTTATAATATATGGGCATAATTATGCATAATAATTATATTATATGAAATTTATTACAGATAATAATTATTATTATATAAAAATTTATGTATATATATATATATATATATATACAATTGCAATTAAATACGGAATGCCGATTGAAGCTTTCAATCAATTTAGATCTTATGTAGCAACAGAAATTCGGGAATTAGATTTCACTGTTGAAAATGAAATTATGTATAAAGATCTTAAATCGTCAATAGTAAATATCCAAAATGACTTCGTGATTACATATGTTGATAAGGTCTCTGCTAATTATGCCATAATTTGTAAATACTTTTACAGTAAAATATTAAGTAATCACATTTTAAATAACAATTCATTTCAAAAAATCAATTCCCAATAATAGAGAAGTGATAATCGTCTTTTAGCTTTGAACAAAAGACTGAATATTCATCTAAATAATATTAAATATCCAAGTAATTTTTAACACCAAAATTTCATAAAAGCCCTTTAAAATTCCGTAGTATCACTAATGGATACAATACATATATCACGAAGTCTGGGAAGATCTTACAATATCTTCTTCAAAATCTAATTGATAACTTACAAAACACGGCAATAATTAAAAATAGCTTAGAGATTGCTAGAGTTACTAAGGATATGTAATTTTTTTTCCATGCATGGCTTTGATTTCTAGGACCTTTTTATTTCTATAGATATTGACGATATGATTAAAGTTCTACAGTTAATTTATGATATAAATTTGAATTATATACTTCAATGAAAAAAGAAAAATTTGATATACTGGTTAACCTGGTAATAAAAGAAAATTTCATTGCATTTGATCAGAATCTTTACAAACAGATCAAAGGATTACCTCAGGGTGGTCCAGCTGGTAATTGTTTACCGAACCTATATTTACATTTTTTGAAATAGATCATGTTGTAAATGATTCTTACTTGATTTATCGTTATATAGATGATTTAATAATTTTTGGTAAAAATAGTGAATACAGATCAAATATTACGTTCTACCCTGATTATCTCAAGCTCCTTAAAACTAACTTCAACTCTAATATGGTGTAATTCTTGGATTTAGACTTGCATCTTATTAACAATAATGTAGTCAGAAACATTTTTGACAAAAGAGATTCGCTTAAGTTCCATATAATTAAAATTCCTATATGGAATAGTAACTTGCATATATCAATTTACAGAAATATCATTTTGAATTTTTTGTTTAGAAATGATAACTTAACTACCCTCAAAATAGATAAATACAATAATATCAACACATTTTTTCAATTTTGTTTAGATCATGAATACCCTTTTAATTTTTTAAGAACTTATATTCATCACAAATACATTAACCGTCTTGCTACTTCTAATTCCAAAACCACCACACAACAATAGGATTTCAAAGTCAGCATGTTAGTGGTCTTGCTGTGAAGATTATATCATAACACTCATATCACAGTTTACATTTTTTCCACACACATCTTGAACATCTTACACATTTTTGACAACCAACCAAATTAGAGCCTAACAAATTTACATTTTTTTACAATCAACCAATTCAAATTCTATCATATTTGATTGTCGTCTTTTTTGATATCTGTCTTTGCTGGCTGGTTTAAAAGTTAGCTCAAAAGATGTGTTTATGTATATTCGAATTTTTTAACTTGGTGAATAATTGCTTTTCATTGATGTCAAGATGCTTGATTCTCTTCGTAAAAGCTCTGTGAGTAAAGAAATTTTGTTAAATTACTTTTTGAAAAACACTTTTCTTATGTAATTGTTTTAGGATTTTTCTGCATTTTATACGTATTTATTTTGCGATTTTTCTGCATTAAGAGTTTGTTACATAATAGTAGAGAGTGGTTTTATCATACTCTCTGAGTTTTCCATTCTCTGAATTTTTGTTTATTTTATTTTATTTGGTTTGGTTTTCCTACCAAGTTGCAAAGGGGAAGGTTGGCGCCTTCAAACTAGTTTAACCCCACCTATTCGGTCCTAAGCCCGAAATTGCTTTCTGACTCGCTAGGTTCTTCTTTTTTTTTAGTTTCTTTTTTATTTCTCTATAATTTTGTTCTTCATGTTCAGCTTTTATATTTTTATTACGCTATTTCTTGTTATGTTCATTATCTATTATTTCTTGTTTTTGATATATAATACATATTTCTTTCATATATATATATATATATATATATATATATATATAATATATCATAATTATTGTTTAATTATGTTATATGATAATAAGAATATATTATTATTATTATTATTCTATATAATTTTTATATAATATTGATATTCATTATTGACTGATATATTGGTTATTTTTAATCTATTGCTATATATATATATATATATATATATATATATATATATATATATATATATATACATTTTTTTTATTTGAAATACATTTCAAAACAGTTCTTTGCAATTATTTTCCTGACGTTTTGTTACTGCTAGGCCGCCATCTTGGATTCAATGCAACTTGACAACAACCATTGTTTGGCGCGACTCCTTAATCGCTTCAAAGAGAGCTTGGCGCGCGCGTAGTACTCCTTTATCAATTTTGTTCCCTTTGTAGAGTTACGCATTTTGATAACTAGGCCGATGATATGTATATGGTTGATCAGTTAAAAATTTTAAAGGAAATATAATTATATATTTTTAGAATCCTTCAACTCTCAATGATTTTGTTGTCAGAATAGTTCAAATATATATCTAGGGCTTTCTGTTTTGATTAAATGTAGAAATACACGAAAATTTATCTAAATTGGTGAGAAAGAACGCTTTTTTTAAAAGAGAAATTTATTTTTTTCCTTGGGAGTGAAATTAATTGATGTCGTATTTAAATAACTAGTTCATATATTTTTGATGTCCTTCATTTATCTTTTCAAATACATCTTTGAAATTAAAATAGACTGAAAAAATCTTTTAAATCTTAAGTTGACCACTTAGTACTTTCATTACAAGATGTTACCAAAATGTGTTGTATAAATACTGTTGTCACAGTAAAATGTAAAATAAGTGTAGTTATTTAGAATTTACATTATTTTATTATTTATTATATAATGGTAGTTTTATAAATATAACTACTTATAATATTTCTTCAATTTCATCATACGTTATTTGCACGATTGATATATTCAAATTTTGTGTTAAATTAACTAAATTATCCATGTGAAAAAAATACTTTGTTTTAATCCATTTTGCTTAACTCTAATTATTTTAGAGTATAAACTATTTTAATGGAAATTTGAAAAGTCGGATATTATGGGATACCAAGTAATCCATAATACCCGACACGCCATTTTGGAAGCAGTTACTCAGAAGGATCAGCTAAAAAAGAACCACATTATTATAATTCCTTAAATATACATTATGCTTAACTTCAATGTTCAAGTCACATGTGTTCTTGTAAGTAAAAATGCTGAAAGCTTGCTTGAAATAACTTTTTAAAATTGCAAAACACTTTTTGTTCTGTAGCAAGTCGTACAACAACAACAATCGTTCAACTCTCACTGTAATACTTCATGAGAGTGTTTCTTCAGTAGTTCAAAGTTTTCCCACATACATTAGCAGTGATAAGAGACTGTAAGGCTGCCGGTTTTTTGGTAATTTCTATATTTGCTTCTCTGAGACCGGATGTTGGGACATTCTTTCGAAAAGGAACTGCCGTACCCCTTCGGGTCAGTGGACCTATAAATTCCATAAAATGTAACTCTGTGCGATTGGGAAATATCCAATCAGAGACTCAGTTCGAAAGACAGTAGTGAGTCCGACCCCAGGAGTTGTAGGTGATCCGGTTCAATATTTAAAGAGACGCACACCAATTTCAGGGGACAGATTTTTCTTAAACTTTTAAAATTAACTTTGTAAGTGCGGAACGAACCAACCGCGGAGACCCCCGCCGAATATGAGCTACCTCCTCTCTTGGAGCATACTAAAAGCAAAGTTCTTAATAGTTTTCTTTTTTTGTAAATTTAAATTTTAACTGTGTAATAATAAATTTAATTTTAACGTTTACTAGAGATCGTTTAATCTATGTGTAGTTTAATCTAGTTAATTTAACATTGGCCATGATGTGAACAAATTCCAATTTGACTTGGGTTTATTTAGTTTTGAGAATTGTAATTAAATGGTGTCGCATCAGCAACTAAAAACAAAGCCAAGACCTCGGTATTCCATAATACCCGACTCTCATCTATATGTTTTTATACACAATGAGAACGTAAGAACAATACTATTTGCGCTCGAAAAAATACTTGAAAAATTTTATTGGTTTAGAAAAACTACCAATAATCTCGTTCTATAGGAAATCATAAATTTCATCGTCAAAATATTTATATACGAACCTCTTCGTTCATCACAAAAATGCAAATAAAAAGAAAAAGTGTATTCTATTTTTTTCCTTGAGTTTTTCTAAATAAATGCATATATTTTCAACTAAGTAGAATGAAGGGAAAAAATCGAATAAATATTCAGGAAAAAGTCAGTCGCTAAAGAGGTAAGCAAGTTTTGGTTTGAATTTGAAATACGAATTCAAAATTTTTACGAAAAATGAAAATGCATGATGAAAATGCTTTCAATTAAATGATTTGCTAAACAAAAACTCTAGAGTTTAATAATCCATTTTGTTTTGATATTATATAAAATTGTGCTTTTGGAGAATTTTTTTTCGAGTCCAAGAATACCCAAAAAGTATAAAGATCAATTTGTTATAGTAATTTCAACGAAGAAAATTCTCTTTCTTTAGATTTAATGTGTCTTCATCTTATCGATGATGAATGGACCTACTTTTAAATGAATAAATATTTACGGAAAGACCAGTCTGTTTTATTCAATAAACCATGAGTTATTACGAGAAACAGAAGCAATAAATAAAAAAAATACTAATGGCATTTGTCTTTCGTGGTTTTTATCAAAAATAAATGGGCTACGATTCGTTTGAGAACCGAAATTTCATGACATTGTTTCAAAAATATAGTTTATTAAGAATATATCCAGTAAAAATATAAATATTGGAGGCTAATTCACTCTGATGATATCAAGTATCATTTTATTGTATAGTAATTGAAATTAAAATACTTATTAACTATTCGGGTTTCTTATCAAACATAATGGAATCTTTGGTATGAAGTCAATACTACTATATTGCCTGGAGAATATAATGTAAGTGAAATAGTAAAGAGAGAGATGATAAACTTGAAATCTCAAATTTACCTTCCAAGAGTTCCAATGATACCTTGCGTTATTTTCTTGGTTTCTTAAAATTTGTAAATATTTTGCTGTAAATAAGTTTTATTATAAGTTTCTTACCATTTATCACATAATGAGTTTCTAGGATGTAGTCTTTTTGAATAATGGAAAACAGGAAAGAATATGTGTTTCCTTTAACTGACGGTTTCATTCTTTACAGTTTAATGTAAGAAACATGTGTAAGTTTACACACGAATAAATACTGCGTTTTGACAACTACTTTATTTAACGCACATTTTGTGCTACTTTAAGTAGACTATTAAAGATTAGGACACTTCTGGTGCCACGTCTCAAACATAGAAAATAAACACTCACTCACACACAAAACATGAACAATTTCTCATGCGATAGGAACGCCATCTATGGGCAAGAACCTAAGACAATATGTTTGGTAAAGATCTCTAACACTGAATTTTTCTTACAATGCAAAAACATATTTTCAAAATAAAATCTTTAGTAAATTTAAGTGATTCGTTTTTATGTGCATCAGAGAATTTCAGCGATAATTCCAAATCATTAAAAATAATTTTATAAAATTGTTAAATATCCTAAAAAATAATAACACTAACAATACTACTTCTACTACTACTAATAATAATATTTATGTTGTAAATGAACAATATTTCTTCAAAATTTATTTAAAAGTATATGTAATCCTTTTGTAAAACAATTAGAAACATTTTCAGATTAATAACAAAATATCACTGCAATGGGATTCTAAAAAGTTTTTAATCCTGGATTGCGAAATATGTGACCGAGTTTTCAGGAAATAATTGGTAACATTATTTTATAGCAAGTTTATGAATTTGAAGCAAAGAGCAATGGCGTAACATACATCCTCGCATTGCGGGGGAGCCCAATGAACTGGGAGGGGGCTAAAGCCTGACTGCGGGCAAGTACTCTTTGTGAACAACTTGGAGGGCCCCAAACCTGACTTTGTAGGGGGCCGAAATTACGCCACATGTGGAAAGGTTGACTATACCGAATCACGCCAATGTCAACTTAAATCGAACAAATTTTACACGAAAAACTATTAAGAATTCAAAAACAATAGCAAAAACATTTAAGTTTACGTGATCATTATAACATTTATTAGAGCATGTAGGATGGGTAAGATAGATTTTCATTCTAAATTAGATGGACTGATTTAATTTTTAGTAAACGTTTTTCCTGTTTAAGTTTAAATATTCAAATTTTCATAAAGTTAATTGCTTTATTCCAAGAAATTTTACAAATGTTTGTACATTTTCCGGCAAAAATGTAGAATATAGGCGGCCTCCTGGATTTGACGAGGTTCATTTAGATGCGAAAATTAATTCTGCCTTTCATTACTACGGCTTCGCTTCATTACTCTCGAAATACCTTTCTCCACACATAGGTAGTTTGGCGACTGATTCTGATCACCAAAAAATTGGTTTCGCAAAGGTGCTAACTATTCTATACTTTAACCTGTTTACTTATAAAATAATGCTTAGATAGGTTGAAAAACTTGTAATTAGCTACATTTCCCGAGTATGCGATTAAAGAATTTAATAAATAACAATATTCTCTCCACAAAGGGAATTCAATTTTTAATGTTTGTAACTCAGTGGTTCTCAAACTTTCACTACTGGTGACCCAATTTTCAATCATAATTTTTATCACGCCCCCCTAAAAATAATAATGTATTGAATGCAATAATAATGCACTTTGGAGCTAAAGCTACAATACGATCATAATTATAAACCGTACAAATTAACAAGATAAGTATTAAATTTTATATATGTTACTTTTAAGTAATATATATTTTCATATTTTGTTTTTAACTTTTTAGTTCGATTCACTATAAAAGCGAGTTTTTTGTTTGTTTTAAAACTATAATTTATTTTATAATTATTTTTACTATACACGATAAAAATCACAATTCCAGTGAGTAATTTAACTAAGAGAAAATATACTTACCTACTTTCAAGAACTTTTCAATTTTTCTTTGAATATTTGAGACAAAATCCAATAAAACTACGGAAAATGTTGCAAATGTGCGTGTCCTTAATAAAGGACGTAAATCACAGACACTTTTCGCTAACCCAGGAACGTTATTTTCCACAGCAAAACTGTTATATTTTGTTCACTTTCTTGTAGTTTTCTATAGTTTGATGATCTACAAATAGAATTTTGAACTTTTTCTTCCTTGTGTCTTTTTGACAAGGCGAAGTGCTACATAATGGCTTCACAGTTTTCTTCATAGACATCTTTAGGCAGCATTTGAAAATTTCAAATCAACTCAAATGTTTCATGTCTAACACTTTTCTGATATTTACTTTCGCTATCTTGATTAATATGCATTATTTCAGTAGGTTCTTCAATAGCTTGATCAGTTTCAACTTATTTCAATAGGAATCACAGATGCCCATTTTTTTAATATTCTGCTCATTTACATTTATAAACCATAATAAGTCGCACAAAACTGCAATCAAAACCACAAAATTGTTCATGGGGAAAGTGTAGCATGTGTTCTAAGCAATAATTTTGTAAAACGTTTTTCATTATGCATTATATGTATGTTTCAAATTACTCAAAAATAAATCTTGGCCAAATAATTCTTCAAAGTGCTCAATATGCTTATCCAGATATCATAAAACTCTTTCACATGGAAAAAAAGAGAAACAGAAATATATTATTTACAACTTCCTAAAAAAACGACGGAGATAACCATACCAGTAAGTTCTAAGGTCAACTAAAGTAATATTTAATGTTAAAAGAGACGTAATAAAAAATCTCTCATCGTGGGATTACAGCAAAGCAAAAAAAATATTTCTTTAATTTGGTTATAGGATCAAAGATGGCTAATGAGCGTTTGAAGTGGAATTTTTTTTTGATGATCACCAGATGATAAAGAATTTTTTTTTGATGATCCCCAGATGATAAAAATAAATTATATCAGTGTAAATGCGTATTTTTTATTATGTAAGAAAGTATTTTGTTTTACTTCATTCCAAAAAATTTTTATTTAATCCTTTTATTTTCAATATGCTCGCGCCCCCCTCGCAGGGTTACCGCGACCCCCAGGGGGGCGCGCCCCACAGTTTGAGAAACACTGTTGTAACGAATGAAAAGGAGATGAAACATTAATAGGTACACAACGATTGTACTTTTAATTTATGATTAATCTTTACAAAGTTCAGTGCAAGCTGGTTTATTATTTTTATTTTAATTGAAATATTTTTTTTCTTTCTGATAAGGCTGCGGATTGGAAATTACCAATACAGACCTAGTATATTTCCTGGAATCTGGTATCACTTTTTAGTGGTTCGCAAGGAAGGTGGTTATTAATTGCCTCAATGTAATTTATGTCCAGTTTCTTTTCCAGAAGCAGGTACCTGAGCTCTCACGATGCGAAAAACTGCACTAGGAATTTAATTTTGCTGAGATCATCCAAACAAATAGGCACTTAAGAGATCTTTACCAAGCAACATAATTATATGATATTGCCACTGTCAATTTTTTGCATCATGAAAATCCACTCGAACCGGAATCGAGCCCGCAAACCTTGAGCGTAGAAGGTCAGCGCCAAATCAACTGCCTCACCATAGTGGCGAAAAAACTCCTAACTTTTGAGCTATCAGACACATTTGTTGGTCTCATTTTTCTCAACTAATCAAATTGTCCCTGGCGAATTTAACTCTAAGTTAACATTTTAATAAAATTTACACTGATAAATTAGCATAAAACAGATAATTTCACTGATCGGTTTCCTGCTTCATATAATCGTTGAAAAAGGAAACAGAGCTTTCTCATTTATAATAAAAAGAGCAGTCCTTGAAATAATTTTTCTCCGGTAAATTTTTAAGCAAATCATAAATAATCGATGAGTGACTTAAAAATACATTAGAGTCATTTTTTCTAATTTGTTGCTTTCAAAAAAATTTGAATCCCAAACAGAAATTAATATTAAAAAAATATTTTGAAAAAGTAATATATTCAGTGATTGAAGCGAAGATTCATTGAAACGAAACACAACTCTTAGCACAAAAACAAACTTTGAGATGAGTGAAGGACAGTCTAATCTAAAAGCTTGATTGAAAACTAATTTGAACAATAAGCGACTAATAATTGGCGAATTATTTTCAGATACGTATTTGACACAAAAGAATTATCAGCACAGTACTGTTTGCAGAAAGACACTTGACTTTTTCAGACGTAATATGGAAAATTCATAATACTATAGCGTTTTTTCTACATTAATGAAGTCAAGGCACAGTTTAAAATTGAGAAATTTTCAACTCAGGAATATTTTTTTATTATTACTATTTTGTTACTTAATAAGAGGTAGGGTCCTGATAAAAAAGATCGAGTCCACATAAATGCTGTTAAATGCAGCGTTTCTCAAATTGTGGGGAGCGTCTCCCGAAGGGGGCGTGATAACTACGAAGAGGGCGCGAGAATATTCAAAAATCGAAAAAGAATATTTTAAAAAGGATTATTAACTGAAAGTAAACAAACACACGAAGCACATTCTGGCATAATGAAAAATAAAATTAACATTTGTCCAGATATAATGCACTTATAAATGTACCAGTAATGCCCAATGCATTCGATAATTAAAATAACAGTACTAGCTTAAGAACAAGTTTAATTATTACCAATGACCCCATGGGCTTGTCATATATAAAATTATATTTAGCAATTAACACTTACCTTGATAATTTGTACGGTTTATTATATACCGTTTTAATTAATTCCTTAATTGTCGATTAAAAGTTAAGCTCTACAATGCCACCATTTTCCACGTAGGCGATCCTATGTAATGTATTCGAAGAAAGAGAAGGAAATAATATGCAAATCCTCTGAAATGAGTAAATTCTTCGCAATCATTGCCAAAGTCCATTTATTACATTTTAAAGTCTTTGGAATAATTTTATGAATAGCAGTGCACAGAAAAGATCGTACTTCAGAAAAACGTATATATACGTCCGGACCAATTATCACTTTGACTGAACGAGACGTTTATATACGCCGGTGGCACTTAAGAAGAAGTCGTATTGCAGCTTTAGTGTCAAAGTGTAGTAGTATTGAATTCAATACATTGTTATTTGTATGAAGGAGGGGGGGGGCGTAGAAAATTATGTTGAATATATATGGCGAAAAATAAAATGCATTAAAAAAGATGGAATTTTTAGTCATATGCAGTGGCGCACACAAAACTTTTTCAAGGGGGGTTAAGTTCGTAAGTTCACCTTTCTCCTATAATACGTCTGTACGCCACCAAACATGTTGTTTTAATTTTGTCGATTTGGGGAACAAAAACATTAAAAAAATACAAATTATTAATTATTGAATAAATAACTAGCATTTTAATGAATAAAATATAGTGTTAACAACAATTACTTTATAAATTTTACTTACTATATGCATAGTATTATCCTCAATCAATCAAAAAAATTAAGGACTATGTGGGTGAGTGCAGATCCATGGACCCCCCCTCCCTCACCACTTGTGTGCCACTGGTTATAAGCAAATAATTAATTGAAAAAATAATAGTTTTTTTTCACATTTATCACAACAGAATTTTCAAATTTGTCCCATTTTATGACTTCGAACTCATATTGATACATGTCCCCAGACAACACACATCGACGTACTCTAGTACACGCACTCCTAATCCTAGCATGTCCCTCCAAACGTTTAAATTAAAACCAGTTACGCGTATCTAATGAAGAGGTACCTTGATCATAACCATAACCGGCAATTTAACAGGAAGAGTGGGGGAGGAGTCGGTCCAGGGAAATCTTTGCACATGGCCGATTTGAAGGATTGAAGGCAGGGTCGAGTATGACAGGCGGACCCCCCGTGATGAATGAACGATAACGCAAGGCAATCGTCTGTTTCGTAAGGGACGTTCCCTCTTATTTGCCACGCCATTCGTCATCTCTTGGAAGCTCTCATACCCATACACATGCATCACGAGTGGATGGATTTGCCTATTGTGCGGTAGGGTTAAAAAAGAGGAATGGCAGTTGAAAGTAGGGTGTAAGGGTGTGGGGTTGAGATGCTCGTGATCTTTGAAATGCACGTGAATTCGTGATTCTCAAATGGTTTTATTAGTTTTAGAGTAGTAGATGTATATAAATGTATATTGCATTTGATAAACTAAACAGGAACTTAGTTACATGTGCAGAATTGGACATATAATACATTTTTTTCTTAAAAATTTTTTGTACTAAAATATACGATTAAAAAACTCATTGAAACTAGTTCATGAAAATCAAAGATTTATTTTCCATTAATGATGCTTACTTCTGTATATTTTAGTTTGTGTTGTAATAATATCATTGAGTTTGACTATGAATATTGGAGGCGAATTTTGCGATTTAGAGCAGCAGTTGAATGAAGATGCTTCTTTTTAGAAAGAAATATGGTCATAATTACAACTGTGTGTAAGAATTGCCCCTTTTTTATTGTAGTTATAATAGACATAATGTTATATACTCAGGCCAATTATAGAACTAAAATATTTGTATTTATTGTAAACCAATAACACATTATAATTGTTGTGCTAAATATAAAACATTAAATGGTGTATTTAAGAAAAGGAATCTGAACTTATATGTTGCTAAGTCAGAAATTCATTCTTCTTTTTTTTTTTTGTTTTAAAATTTAAGATTGGGTTATGAAGTAGTTAAAAGAAATTATAAAAAATATTCCAATAAAATATTTGTTTGTTTAATAGTTGAGTTCAATAACATGAACTCGTACAGGAACGAAAAATTAGTACAATTTCTCGAACGAATTAAAGACTGAATTTGCTAAATCAAAGATTATCAAACTCTTAATCATTCTTTTTCTTAAGAATCAACCAATTTTATTGTTAAGTATGACTCTCGTTCCCTAACGGTCGAGTAGGCATTAAGCTGCTCAGTGCAGTGTTTCTCAAACTGGGGTGCGTGATAACCTTACGAGGGGAGTTCGAGCATATCGAAAAAAAAAAGATTAAAAAAACAATTAACTGGAATGAATAAAAACAAAATACTTTCCGACGTAATAAAAAATGCACTTTTACTCTGATATAATTTATATATATATCATCTGGTGAAATAACTTAATCAAAAAAAAAAACTTCTTCAGTACCTAATTAGCTATATTTGATCCTATAAACAAATAAAAAAAACTTTGATTTGATATGTTGTAGTCCTATGATGAGAGATTTTTTTTTATTATATTTTCTTTTTAAACCTAAAATACTACTCTTTCAAAGAAAAACAAAACCCAGACCAGAATAAAAAAAAATTAGGATGATAAAAGTTCTTCACTGTTATGAAATACTATACATAAAGCTGTAGGCAGCAGAATATATTTGCACAACATCTGTTTGACCTTCTAAGTTATTGGTACAGTTATTTATGACTCCTCTCTTATGTGTTTTTTTCTCTTTTAGGAAAGTTGTAAATAATGTATTTCTGTAGGGGGGTTCCCTGTAAAAGTGTTTGATATTTGGAAAACCGCAGAGAACACACACACAAACACTTTGAAGGATTACTTGGCCAAGATTTATTTTTATGAGTACTCTCAAACATATAAAGCATACGGAAAAAGGTTTTATACAATTTTTAAGCAGAAACATCCATATTATATACTGAACACGCTTTTAACCTCGAAGTGATCCCGCAGGACATGCAAATCAGGAAATCGTTATTTCAGGCAAAACTGTTTATTTGTTACAAAATAAAATTGAAAAGTCCTTGAAAGTAGGTAAGTACGCTTTCTTTAACCCTCTGACTGGATGGCCCGCTAATTGAATTTCACTTCGAAAGCGATCTACTTTTTTAAAGCTAGCTACTTCGAAAATGCTCCGATAAATTTCGCGAACTGCTTCAAAAACGAATGGCAGTTTAGTGCTTTCCCCTGTTAACGCCGCAGGAGGTCCCGATTGGTTTTGCAGGGAAGGATTTTATTGCTTTTCGGTCACTGTGTTCTTCGAAACGGGAGGTTTCTCATTCACAGCTGTGGCCTAGGGCGAGGATTGTGAAATGGACATTTTCTACACTTCACGGCCAACAAAGAGTTCACGCAATTTATTGCAAATATATATTTCATATATTTGGAAAACATGCTCAATTTCTGATCTAAAAACCAATTAGGTTTTAAGAAATTTTAATTTTCTGAGTTTTGATTTTAAATTCGGTTTCATTTTAAAGCATTTTTGCATTCCTAGATTGAATTAAATAAAAATATTTTTTAACACAATCCAATATTTCGTGTGAAACGGCAAATAACTACAATTTTAGTTTCTAAAATCATTTCTGTTTGCTCATGTTTTTAAGTTTTTGAGTTTTCTCACATTTACTTAATTAAGATTGATTTAAAGACCAATATATTTTTTGATACATAGTTTATATAATTTAAAAGCTCTTTACTTTGTTTTCATTATTTTTTTTTTCCTTTTGAAAAATGCCATGACCAAAATGTACGCAGGCTACTGTGATAAATAATACTTGAAAGGGATGGAATATGACTGAAAATGGTAAATCTAAAATGCAGCCTTTTCAGGTAATATTACAATTAGACTACAGAATACAGATGTTGCAGAATGAACTAAATATTTCCCTGATGTACCACAAACTACATTATTATAAATCTATTGTAGTACTACACTGCAGTATTTTAAAGTCATGCAACAAAAACTTAAACTTGCTTAAATGCCACGATGGGGAACTGAGAAAAAAATAGATATTGTTTACAAACTTGGTGATTTCTGGATTACGTTTGTATTACTACTAATTTCTATATAAATATTTTGCATTTAAAACTCTTGTGAATATATAAGGTTCTGATAAAAGTGAATAATTGTCAAATTAACAGTTGTTATCAATGTTATGTCTTAGAATATTTTGAATTAAAAAAGATATTTCAGTCATATTTATTTCAAGTAGAATTTTCATGTAGAGCATAAGTTGGATAGTAACAGATTGAAAAATTAATGCTTTACAGGCAATGGAATTTTTTTTTTTATGCCATTACAAATTTTAAATATGTTTTTCTCAGATTTTTAATTTTGAAGATGAGAGTGTTTTCTAATCCCTAAGGCGTTTTTCCTGTTCAAGATAGAGTCTTGAAATATCTTGTAAATGTTCCCTTACATATGTTCTATAACAGTTCATATGGATTTAGGTCTGAGAGCTCTAGTTATTTTTTAAAAATATCTTAATGTTAATATTTAAAAAAAATTGGGTTTTTTCCAGGTTTAGCCATAAAAATAATTATTAAAATTCAACAAAGAGATATATTTTAAATTTTATACTTTTTGTTTCCAATAATCTAAGAAATATTAATCACTTACAATAATTAAATATTTTTAATAATTTAACATTTTAGAAAAATTTAAAAAATTTCAAAACTGTTCAATGCTTAAAAATTGTGAAATAATGGCTTGTCAAACTAACCTATTATTTTCAGAATCAATATAATAGTACAATTTGAATATAAAACAAAAATTAATTTTACTGTGACAAACTGTTTACGACTTCTACTCATATTGTAAAAAGAATGAAAGATAAATATATAACATAGTGGCAGCCAAAAACACATTCATAATATGTTAAAATCCTGTCCCGATACAAATTTCAATGCATTTTCCAAACTGTAGCTAAAAACAATTATATGTTTATTAGGACATAAATTATTTATATTTAGATATATTTTTCCTTATTAAGTACATAATGAATAATGGCAAGATAATTTGTAAAATCCTGAAAGATTTTAATGAAGAAAAAAGCCAGAAATAATTTTAGATAGTTAGAAATTTAATTATATAATACACAAATATGCATGTTTTAAAAGAAATAAGTTGGCTAAGAAAATGAAATTTACTAAAAATTTCCTGAATAAAGTAAATCAGATTTCATCCTCAAATACATATAATTGTAAGAAAAGGTTTTATTCAATTTACAATTAGTTACAAAAAACATTTTATAAAAAATAATTTTAACAGGTATAAATAGCAAAAAATATGAAAGAAGTATGAAAAGACACATACATGTCGTTTACAGAAATGTCACAGTGTGATATTTTTCGAAACACGGCACTGCACACAGTCCAACATTACAGTCTTTACATTGAAAACGAGTTTTTGATGTTTAACGACTAAATCGTAAATATAAGAAACAACAGTCCAATATCTCGAGTGCAGACGGCGCTCGCTGATATTTGAGTGAGAAAATTAAAGCAGCATAAAATGCGACCTCGTTTGAATTATATCTAATGTGCATATTTGGAACTGTTTAGCGTACTCGAATTAACTCAAGTGCACACGTCAAGGGTTTATATTGCATCTAAGTCAATACGGTGGCTACTGACGAGAGCGACTACGTAATTTTGAACCGCGGTTAAGTGACGAGGACGATACCTGAGCTGATAACTCCCCTTCCAAACTTCCACATCACACCAACGTGAGGACTTTTGACGTCGACGTGTTTAACGTGCATCAGCTCCTCTTCAATGCTAAACTTTTGTGGTACCAGGGCTCGAACACTGGACACGAGTTCATAACCACGACCATCAGGCTACCGTGGCCGCAAAAGAAAATAGCAAGTTTGAAAGAAATGTAATGTAGAAGTATATTTGAAGAAATAACTTCAAAACTTAACGAAAAACCAAAATATCAAAATTTATTTTAGGAATAATAGTGAATATAACTTCGTACACCTAAAACCACTTTACGCAGTGTATTTTGAAAGTGAACGTTTCCCCTTTAGAGAAACTTACTATAATTATGTCAAATTCCTTTCATTTTGCTCTAAGGGGATCCCGAAACAACGTAATTTATTTGAAACACAAAATTACTTATGGTTGAATCTAATACAATTCCCTACAAAATGAATGAAAACCCTTTTTTATCATATAAATTGTGTTTGAATAGGAGATGGCTAGTTAATAAGAACATTTAAAACGTGTCGGCAATCTATGGACCTGTGGCACGTGGTACAATTCTTAATGGCACTCAGCACTACTCTACAAATTTGTCAATTCTTGAGTGGATAGAAGTTGATAATAGACCTTATTTGACAAACATCTTCTGAGTTATGGACATTTATGGAACTACAAAATAATTTGAAAGATAATTCTAAGGCTAAATTTACATTTATTTTGTAAATAATTGAGTGTTATTGCTAGGGGATTTAATTGTTGAAAAAGAAAATTGCATGTACTCGGCTTTCCACTTATGTGATTCGGCATATCAAAGTAAAAAATCTTTCCTAATATGAAAAATATTTCGACTCCGCAAAGAAATTGTTTAACAACCGAATGCTCAGAATCGTGTCATGCATTATACCCCTGGTTTTGCGGTATGAAAGAAGAGTCGAAAGATTTAATTCGCATTACAATTTTATTTAACTATAATGAAGGGAATCATTTATATTTCACTTTGTATATTTCTTATTTAAGTAAATATGTTGGAAACATACATTTTTAATTTTTTTTAATCTTTGTTGAAGAAATAGTAACATTTTATATTGTTTATTTTTATGTTAATAAATGTATTTTATTGATCCATAATTAATATAAAATAAAACTGTAAATCTAAATTATTTACCTCTATTCTTTAAATCTGCAAATATTACCGTAAGAATCGAATGATTTCAAAAATTTCCTACTATGTGGCACGCTGAATGATACTGACAGATTGGTTTGGCACGTCTTAGCTACACAGTTGCCGCCCCTGATATAAAATGTTGTGGGTAAGATAACCCTTATATTTTTAAAATTTTATAAATATACAAAAGGAGAGCTTATTGTATGGCATCTACGATCTATTTATTTCGACTTTCACTTACCGCTACAGCCATCTATTGCAAAACGGCGGAAGCAAAGTTGCACACCTATTAAAATATGTATTACTTAAATGTAAAATATATAAAATTTAATATACTTATCTAATTAGTTTATACGGTTTATAATTAATATCATATTGTAGCTTTAGCATCAATGTGCATTATTATTGCATACAATACATTATTATTGTATGGGGTGGGGCGATAAAATTTATGATGGAAAAGTGGGTCGCTAGTATTCAAAGTTTGAGAAGCACTTGCTTAATGTCATTTTCTAGTGACCATTCTTAAAAAAGTATGGTGAAAATCTAAGCAATGAGCAATTATAAAGCCGAATTTTTTAGAATAGTTTATTTCCGTCATTTCAAACTTCCTAATGCATACAGAGTTTGACTATGCACAACTGAAATTTTATTTGGAGAAATTGCTTACAAAATGCATGATACATCGTAATGATGTATCATCACTATAGTTTAGTTGATAAATACATATTATACCATCTACCACCTTTTTCAAATCAAAAGACGTTGACAAATGATGCGATATCTATTCAATAGTGGAAATTTATTCCCACGTATGTCCTAACACAATTATAATGATGACAGCATTTGACGACGTCTTTTGAATTGGTGAATTTTATTTTTGATTTCGCAAAATTGTTCAATGGTGTAATACGTAGGTACTATTGATTTAAACCTTGATGTAGAATGAAGATATCTACAATATTCATTGTAGAGAATAATACACTGTGTGCTAAAAAATTAGGGAAGCAAGCAAAAAAGGGAAGAGAGCGTTTCACGATAGACATGCATGTGCATAAAATGGAGAGTACAGGTGAAACAAAACTCAATACGGAAAGAAAAGAAGGAAAAAAACCCCCAATTGTATTGGAACATCAATTCTTTGGATTGGTATAAAGGACATAAAATGCTGGTTCAAGTCAGCAATTTGGTTATATGTGAATGACAAAAAATATATATAAAAAATTGATACATGATTTTTAATATGGTGTGTGTCTTTTCTGATCTGTTAAGACGACTACCGCGCTGATGTTTAACGTGGATGCAAAAATGTGATTGGTGAGACTTTGGGGAATACTGCTTCATTCTTCAAGATAGTAAGTTCCCAGATAGTAAGCGAAGGCAGTGATCTCGTTGAATACGTCGTCCGAATGAGTCTCAAGCATTCTGGGTTGTAAGATTTAGGTCCGTAGAATATGCTGTCCATCCCATACTCCGCATTTTTTCAACTTCAAGCAATTTTCTCCAGATAACGCGCTGTACCATCTCTGGCATTATCCTGCATAAAAAGAAATGTATCCCCTATGACTGCAGCGTAATGCATAACATGGGGTCTTAGGGCTTGTATAACTTTCATTTGTATACCTTTTAGCCTTCAAATTGCCATTCAGTACGATGTGCAGGTCAGTACGTCCACCTAGGTTGATACCATCCCATACCATCAAACCATCTATTTGGTAATGTGGACTGAAATAATATAGGGTTGTTTCAAGTGCCTCTTTCTCGCAATACCAGAACACGTCTAGCAACACACTCTAAACTGAATCTGGGCTTGCCAGTAAGCAGTATTTAACTCCCCTTACTTTGCATCCAATCTCGATGTTCAGCAGCCCATTTTCTTTGGGCCATTTGTATCTTGTGGTGAATGGAATACACACCATTGACTTACATGCATACATAATACATACATTAAACCCATTTTGAATTGTTTGGCTTGAGATCTTTTGTTCTACTGTCAAAAGGAACTGTTTTTGAATCTGTGTCGCATTGGTTGTTTTGTCTCGAAGAGCTGTTTACGGGATATTTCGGTTATCATTTGTTCTGGAAACCCAAGGAACACCTTGTCCTGGCCGATATCGTACACGCCCTGTATCTTAGAATCAATTTCAACGTCTTACAATGACCCTCCGATAGTGTTATTTACAGTTCTTTGTGTTTGTCCAGATTCCAGGCTTCCAATAATAGACCATGTCATGGATTCCGGTAAATTACGTTTTCCTGTCATTTTGCAATCTCCTTTTATGAAAAGAATAGCCGAAAGGTTGAATTTCACCACTGAGATAACAAAAAAACAACATCTTCTACGAATTTACAATTTCTGCCCTTGTTTTCTTTTTCTGGTTTTTGAACCCATGTACTTTGAAATGCACGAATGTTTCTTCTTCTGTTTTCTGTTATATTTTAGCCTATGAATGTTTTGATTTTATTTAGTTATCAGAAGAAATGTTTGGGTAATTTAGTAAAATTCATGTGCGCCCCCTAATTTTTGGATCATTGTATATATGATACCATAGTTAATCATATGATACTTTTTTTCTGAGTACAAAAGGTATCAAGTGACTGCTACATAAAACTTTTTTTTCTACTGAATATTACATACTATTTGAACCATCTTTGTTACTTATGTGTGAGGTTCTGAATATCTTAGGAGCAAAAGTTGTTTGTAAATCACATGACCAAAAATAATTTCATCTAAGGATTATTAATTACTTTTATGTACATATTTTAATATTATACTAATTTTTAAGCTCAGATATTCATTGTTCTTTCACTTGAAACAATAATGTTATTAATTATATATATTTGCACGGAGATTTCTTCTTCTGTGTTTTCTGTTACATTTTGTGACGGGCTCACGCGTCTTTTCTTTAGCATGTCTTTTGGGTTCTTCGGACCAGAATTAATGTCAACTCATTTGCAACCAAATCCAAGAAGTGAAGCGTGAATGAAAGATGCAAATTAACAAGCTTTTAAGTATCGGAACTTAGAGAAAGCGAGATGGCAATTTGTGGCAGTAGATGGCAAGTAGAGGAATGCTAATATAGTTCGTGGTTCAAGTTTGGATAAGGTTACGTGGCGGTGATTAGAAGTTTCAAATGATAAAGATACAGAGAAGCAAGGTCCATACCAGTGCATGCAAATAAATACAAGAATGCCTTTATGATATTAGTGATTGATTCTCCAGACTATAACAAGGTAGGATTGAATATTTAACCTTTAAACGTCGGCGGTACAACTGTCGTACCAGAAATTTTTTGTCACTCGCATCGGCGCTGGTACGACTGTCGTACCAAGGCTTTAGAGAGAATTCTTCCCCCACCCTTTTTTTTTTTTTCTGCACATCCTTTTACGATCTTCCCTGACCCGTTTTATGACTTTTTGCTTCTATTGTCCATAACTGGGTGGGTTATTTTTCGCCAACATTTTGCGCATTCCTTATCATTGGCGACATTTAGGAACAAGTTTCGACTTTAAAATATATATATATATATTTCGATGACTATACGTTGTCTGAGCAACATAGTTTTCTTTTTATCTTGCTGTTCCTTCTATTTTTTAGAATGCCCCGAAAATTTCTTACACAAATCGAGATCGAGAATTTGATGAAAAATTTAGATGAAGAAAAATTTTGATGATAGTGATTCAGAATTTGAAGATGAATTTGAAAATAGTATTTTGGAAAATAATGAGATTGAATTAGATGTATCAGCTAATTTTGATGAGGAATCTGATGGCTTATTCTCATGGAAAGGAGTGAAAGCTCGGAAATGATAAATGTATTGCCATTTTCTAGCAAAGTTGGATTGAAAGTTGATGCTATCAATTTCAAAACTGAAAACGATTTTTTAAACTGATGTTAACAGACGAAATTTTAGCAGTTCTGGTTGAAGAAACTAATAGATATGCATTTGATCTACTTAATCTTCATGGAGGATCATCTGATAAAGAAAGCATGCATCTTCATGGAAACCAACCGATAAAAATGAGATTTTAAAATTTCTTGGCCTTATTTTATTGATGGGACATCGAAAAAGATAGCATACAGGATTATTGGACAACTGATAATCTGATAGAAACTCCGATTTTCAGAGAAGTGATGCCTGAGATCGTTTCCTAATGATTTTAAAATTCTTACACTTTTCTGATAATAGTTTAAAAGAAAGCAGAGATTCTCCAACTTACGACAGATTGTGGAAAATACGAAAAGTTTTGATTCTTTTAACAGGATATTTAAAGTGTATGATCCACAGAAAATTTATCTTTCGATGAAGTTATCATTAAATTTAAAGGAAGAGTGTTATTCAAACAATACATTCCAAAAAAAAAAACGCAAACAGTGGGGTTTGAAAATGTATAAAATTGCAGATGCCACTGGCTATACTTATGATATGAGAGTATATCTAGGTAAAGATAAAAAAGAAAACCTTTCAACATCTGCTTCCTATAACGTTGTATATACAATGACAGATTGTATAAAAAGGTAAAGGTCATAAAGTCTTTATGGATAATTTCTTTTCCTCGCCGGAACTTTTTCGAGACCTTTTAAAAGAAAGAAGTATTAACTCCTGTGGAACTGTGCGATCTAATAGAAAACATTTTCCAAAGGATCTGGCTCCTTGTAAAATGAGACAAGGTGATGTTGCCGTGAAATTTTGTAATGGAATGACAGCATTGTGTTGGAAAGATAAGAGGCAAGTATATGCTGACCAATATGCACAGCCCCCGAAACGAATTAATCACTGAAGAACGAAAAGATTTAAAAAATTTGATGGTGACGTTTCTCTATGCGAAAAAGAAAAATTAACAACTACCAAGCCAAAAATTGGCAGATTACAACAAGCATATGGGATATGTCGATTTAGGAGACCACATGTCATCCACCTACTCTTTTGCTAGACGAACTAGAAAATGGACAAAAAATTATTCTTTAGCCTCATCGATATTGCTGTTCTGAATGCTTTTCTAATGTTTAAATCATGCCGAACTTCGTCAAAATTCAGTTTAAAAGAATTTAGAATGAATTTAATTATATCTCTAATAGGAAAAATAAATCATAAAAATGCAGAGCATTCAGTAACAAAAAAGTTAGGACAAATGATAATACATTTTCTCATTGGCCATTTGACGAAAAGAAAAAGAAGAAGGTGCGCTTATTGTGCGAAAAAAATGTACAAAAAAAGAACCACTGTAATCTGTAAGTCATGCAATGTGGCTCTTTGTATTGACCAGAACTGCTTCGAAGATTATCACACAATTTATTTAAAACTTTCTTAACACATAAACCAATAAAAATAAAAGACCAGAGTTCAAAATATTAAAACTGATACATTTTTTAAAAAAATAGAACGAAAATAAAAAAAGGCTCTTTTAAGAGCCAAAATTTCAAAAGTAGAACTCACTTTCACAAACAGATATTTCAAAAACATGCTTACAAAAGCTTTCAATTTAAGATATAAATTTCTCTTAGAAACAAAAAAGTACCGTAAAATAAAATTAAAACAAATTAATACATTTTTTTCAAGATTAAACATTCATAAAATCAGTTGTTAATTCTGTCGAGGTTCGAGTGAGTGAAGATTAACGTCGCACTGTTCAGGTACACGAGTGCTTTTGGAGACGACCCTCATAATTTTGAACCATTCTCAAGTAACGAGGACGACACCTGAGCTGGCATTCCCCTCTCCTAACTACCACACCAACGGGAGGACGTTTGAGCTCTCAACAGATTTAACGTGCATCGCTCCCCAACACGGCGGGTCTTTCGTGGTAATGGGCTCAAACTCATGACATGCCTGCCATGATCCGATGCCTGGACCACTAGGCTACCGCAACCCTCTGTCGAGGTTCGAAGTCACCATGTTGGTATGGTGTGAAAGTTTGGTGAGAGGGTCAGATTTCTGAAGTACAGCCCCAGTAGCCTTTATATTGCTATATAATGCGATGTTATTAAAAACTCAAATCTAATTAATCACAAAATATTTGGAGTACATTTATTGTTATTATTTTTCGTGCAATAAAGGGCGCTAATTCAAAATTAAAATGTTTAGAAAAATGTCCTACATGTTGTTCTTAAAGTTTTTACATATTTCATCGAATAGTTTTGAAAATTTGAGAAGTTTTTTTTTATTACATGGTTTAATTTTGTTATTAAATATGTAAACTGCTTTTTTTTTAGAGTGAAGTAAAACATTTAATATAATAATGTTATGCTTATTTTCTTAAAGTTTTCTTCTGTTAGAGATTCTGTCGAATAATTTTGAAAACATGGGGTGGATCTTTTTTATAACATGATTTTTCATTGTACTTGAATATATAAGCAGCAATAATTATACCGAAGGTAGCATGTGTACACTTACTTTTAACAGATTTATTACATAACTACCTACTTACCTATGTTACAAAACATATATATAAATGCAAGCATCGATATTATTGCGAGTTTATAATTGAAATATACTACTCTCAGAGGGTGTTGTCATTAAGCTCTGATTATAGAAGCTATGAATTAAATATTCGGCGTATTTAAATAATATTTTAACGTTTTTACTAGAACAAATATTTTAGTAATATATGATTGTCAACTTTTAAAATAATTTACGTAAGACACAACTGTAATGATATCTTAGTATTTAACGCTAAATGATTATTTACTGGTTTTTTGGAACATGAAAATATTTTACATAACAAAGGAAATATTTTACAGAAAAAAGTTTTAAAAACTTTTTAAATCATTTTTATCATACAAATGATTATATTGTAAGACTTTCCCTTTTTTAAACTTTCTATAATAGTTTTCTCATACTAAAACAATGAATACAATAAAAAATCTTTTTTCTTCTCTCATAGTACTTCTGAAATGCTATTCATCAAACTCCTAGAAAATATCTATTTTAATTTCAGATTTTACTTAAAAGACAAGAAAAAAAACAACAAAATATTCATTAGAAAATTTACAGGCCGTTCAATTCAAAATGGGTATTTTGGATTTAGAATTTAAAAAAATCTATTTTGATATAATAATGTGCCAAATATTGCGATTTTCCGTACTCTGAAAGATCCCTGACTAAGAATTTGGCAACCCTTCCCTCTTTCTTTGCAAAGTGTGAAACCTTTTACAATACCAGGAGGGGAGAAAATGGTCAAGCAGGACCTTCCCGAGGAAGAAAATTTCCTGCTCGGATTCAGATACGCCGAATGGAAGGGAAATTTTACCTCAGCGAATGCCGAATTCTAAAGGTTAATATTATAATCAGTGATTGTATTGGAATTGAATTTAGGCGATTCAGTTATTGATAGTGGTCGAGTTAAGTTAAGTTGTTATTATCTATATATATATATTGGGAATTCCGTTTTTTGCCATCGTAAGATTCTCTCACATTAATTATTATAATTTAATTAGTTAGAACTTTAAGTTGAAAATCTTACTAAGATATATTAAGATTATGTTTCATTCCAGTTCTTCCCGTTAATCCTACACCTCTAGCTTCCGCTGATACTGCTCAGAGATATTCTCATAAGGGGATATCCCACAATTTTAGGCTATGAATGTTTTGATTTTCGTCAATTATCAGAAGCGTATATGTTTGCGTAATTTCGTTAAATCCATGTGCGCCCTCTAATTTTTGGAGCATTGTATGTATAATACTATAGTTAATCATTTGATACCTTTTTTTTTGAGTAAAAAAGGTATAAACTGATATCTAAAACTTTTTCTCTAACTGTAACATACTGTTTGAACTATCTTTGTTACTTATTTGTGCGGTTCTAAATATCTTAGGAGCAAAAGTTATTTGTAAATGACATGACCAAAGAGGATTCCGTCTAAGGATTATTAATTACTTCGATATACATAGTTTAATATTATACTAAATTTAAGCTCAGATATTAATTATTCTTTCACTTGAAACGATAATGTTAATAATTATATATATTTGAAATTGCATTCTTCGTATGTTTTATGCATTTGCCTGAAACTAATTTCCCTCGATGTATAACTTACGTAAAATTAGAAATGTATTACAAGATGCTAATTTTGATCTTCAAATTAAAAAAAAATCGAGGACATATAAACTGGTATACTCACATTGCTATATTAGGCTAAGGTATTACTTAAAATATAATACCTAAACTTTATTTTTCCGTTATATGTTATAAAGGGAAATTTTCAGTTTTTTAACACGAAACAGTCTAACACTTTCTTACACAGCTCTAAAACTAAATAACAACACTGTAACGTGATTTTTTAAATCTCGAATTAATTGAAAAGAATGACGTGAAATTAAAGTGAATAAGTAAGAAATATTTCAAAAAATATAACACGTTTGAAAATTTCGCATGCCTTTTTTCTTAAAATAAAACTAAAAGAAAATGATTACTTAAATATAACTGGAAATGATTATTATATGTCTTATTGCTTCATCACTAAGATATGAAAAGTCTATTTTATGCATTGTTTGTGCATGATGTAAACATACTATGTACTATATATTTATAAAATTCATAAATAAATGCGTGTTTTTACTGGAAACGTATTAAAAATATTAATAAAAGTATTTGCAAATATAATATGAAGTTATTTTAAATAATTAAAATTCGTAATGAATTCAGTCAGCAAAGTAAACAACAATGTGTTTTATGCATTAATTAAGTGGACTGTAGCGATATTATTTAAAGAATATCCAAATGAATTTAGTTTTAAAGTCAATTCCTTTTATTGACACATTTTCGAAGAAACTGAACTCTTTTAACAACATGCAATACAGTTGAGGGCAAAAAATTTCTGCTGCAACATAATGTGTTACCACAGTGTTTCTCAAAGTGTGGGGCGCGCCCCTGGGGGCGCGACGACCTACAAGGGGGCGCGAGCATATCGAAAATTTAATGATTTTTTTAAAAAAATAACCGGAAAGAAGTGAAACAAAATACTTTTTCCATAATAAAAGAAATACACAACAACACTGATATAATTTATGTTTATCATCTGGCGTTCGTCTGTTTTAACATAAAATATTACTCGTTAAAAGAAAAAACGAAACTCAGACCCTGAGAAAAATTCTAAGAAGATAAACATTTCATCACTGTAATTATTATTGAAATACTGTATATTAGTTGTAGAAAGAAAAGGAAGACATGATTCACTTTTCAGCCAGGCAGCATAATACATTTGCTGGTCATTTATTTGATTGACCTTCAAACTTGCTGGTAGGGTTTCTACATTAGTTCCATCCCATCTTTTATGTATTTGTTTTTCGCATGGGAAATTGTAAATAATGAAGAGTTTTACTATATTTGGCAAATAATTGATTGATTTTTGAAGGATTATTTGGCTAAGATTTATTTTACGAGTAATCTCAAACATATAAAGCATAGTGAAAACGTCATAATCCTTTTTAGAGCATCCGTATTTTTCTGAATACACTTATAACCAGGCAGCGGTGGCATCTGTGATCTGTATTGAAGGAAGTTGAAACTGATGCATAGTATTCATGATTGAGAAACACGATGAACATGAAACGAAAGGAAAATTTTCAATGGCTTCCTAAAGAACTCCATCAACTGAAATATGGAAACCATAGAGTGAACCACAAGGTTCAGTTCGACTTGTCAAAAAGACACATGAAGAAAAAAGTTCAACTTTGCTATTTGTTGATCACCAAAGGTGTCACGAGTTCGAGCCCAGTACCACTAAAGACCCGTCGTGAAAGAGGAGAGGTGCACGTTAAATCTGTAAAGAGCTCAAACGTCCTCTTGTTGGAATGGTGTGGTAGTTAAAGAGAGGCCAGCTCAAGTATCGTCCCTCGTTATCCATGGTTCAAAATTACGAGTCCGTCTCTAAAAGCCCTCGTGTAGCTGAACAGTGCGACGTTAATATTCACTCACTCGATCATGAATGCTCATTAAAACTACAATTACTTGAACAAAATATGACAGCTTTGCCAGCAAGTAACATTTCTGTAATATTAGTGAAAAGTATCTTTGCTTTTCGTCCTTTATTAAAAAATATTTCACTTGTCAATCATTTTAGTTCAGTTTTACTGGACTTTTCTCAAATCATCAAAGAAAGAATGAACATTCCTTGAAAGTCGGTAAAATATACTTTCTCTTAATTAAATTATTCACTGGAATTCCAATTTGTATCGTTGTAGAGTAAAAATAATTATAAATGAATGATTGAGGGTGACTGAGTTCCCCGCACTACCATCAGCGTTGGTATCGATTGCGCGCCTGCTCCCGGGTTAAAACATTTTGAAGTCTTCTCAGCTTTAAATATTAAAAAGTAACACAATTATTCTTCATAGGAATTTTATATTCTTTTTCATTACTTAAAATTAATTCTAAATGCTAATTCTGTGATACTTAAAATTACAGTTCTTTTAAACAGTTATTTACAATTATAGCATTTATCTAAAAAAAATCATTTTACATTTTTGTACACAATGTCACATTGCACGCAGTTTTACTCTCCTTACAGTTCAGCTATTATATCAAGAATAATGTTATATTTTTAAAAAAATTAACTCGTGCGAAACCGGTGTTTCAGCCGGGATACGTTTAATGTATCAGTACTGAAGAAGGCATTTATAAATAATTTCTTAATACTAAATTAATCTAAGTTTAATAATTATCAGTGACTTCCATGGGCTTGTCTTGTAGAGCAAAGTTTTTCAAAGAAAGGTTTAATATCAGATATTGACACTGAGTTATTTTTCTTTATTTAGCTGAGATCTATATTTTGTCTTCAAGCAGCCACCGCAAGAAAATCCTATTTAACATAGGTAGGATTTTCAAAATGTAATAGTATACGAAGTGCTTGTTGTTTCAGTGCAGAAATTATGATTGAAATTGGGTCGCCAGTATTGAAAGTTTGAGAAACACTGGTACTATAAAAATAATTATAAAAAAAGATTGGGGTGACTCAATAAACCCGCTGGACCATTAGTATCGAGTGTGCCTGTTCAGGTTAAAACATGTTGAAGTCTTTCTCGCTTTAAATATTAAAAATAATATAATTATTCTTCATCTGAATTTTGTATTATTGTTCTTTATTCAACATCAATTCTAAATGATAATTCTGTAAGGCTTAGAATTATAGTTCGCTTTAAACTAATTATACTTTGAGCAATCATTTAAAAAAATCATTTTACATTTTTGTAAACATTGTCGCGCACTTGGCTTTACTCTCCTACAAAATTCAAAGCGATTATTTCAATAATGTTTTATTTTCTTATAAATGAACTCAGTAAGCGGGCACTTCAGCCGGTATACTTTTAATGTATCAGTGCTCCATAGTAGTTTATAACTAATTCATTAATACTAAATTAAGAACAAGTTTAATAATTATTAACGACTTCCACGGGCTTGTCTTGCAAAGCAAAGTTTTTATAAGGAATGCTTATGATTAGAAATTGACCCACTGAGTTATTTTTTTTTATTTAGCAGATATCTATATTTTGTCTTCTAAGCAGCCACCGCATTTTTGCAATATGTTCAATTTAAAATTAGAGAGAAAGGAAAAATAACATAATAATTATCCTATTATTTTATTTATTTATTTTGTTCAAAAGGAGTATACAAAATTTAATGCTTATGTTACTTATTTGTATGGTTTACAATTAAGATCGCCTTTTGTAGCTTTAGTATCAAAAGTTCATTATTATTGCATTCAGTGCATTATTAGTGTATAAGGGGCGCGATAAATTGTGATCAAAAGGGGGCGCCAGTATTGAAAGTTTGAGAAGCACTGTGTTACCATTATGCATTTACATTTTATAAAACTTATTTTAAAGTTGATAGATCGCCAAAATATGTCACAAACAGGACAAAACAGTTGTTCACATGGGCTTTAAAAATATGGATACAATTATTTAAAAATGTTTCTTCTTTTCCCTACAGATGCAATTCAAATACTAAACTTACGTGTCAGAAATCAACTTGCCCATCCAATTATTTACTTACTGCAAAGCTTTCTTTAATTAAAAGTAGAAGCAGATATAGTTAGAAAGAAATTCTTAATTAGTGATTTAAAGGTTTTGAAAATTGCTTACAATTTTTTTATAACAGAGAAAAAACGAAATTTATAAATTTCTGAAACTGTACACCCTGTAATTATTTCTGAACGATATTATTAATTTTGCAGTCACCAGTAAGTGCATGTGTCAGTTGAACTCCCTCCCCCCCCCTCCATAATTTTTTGAAAGGTATTATCCCTAATGGGACTTTTTTTTTTACATTGTGTGTTAAGGTATCCGACTACGTTCAGAATCGTGATTTTAAAAATGCGTGTAAATGGATAATTTTCGTGATATTTAGCGTCACTTAGATTAGAATATAAGCATCAAACTGTTTTAAGGACATTTTGACAAGAAAAAAATTACATAAATGCAATATTTTGGCAAAAAATTAACTTAGAATAACGTTTTATTTTTTTCAAAATGTTCTCCTTTTATAAAAAAATGCTTCTAAATTAATAATATTTGCTTATATAAAGTAAAGACTTCTCCAGAGAGTGTAAACTATTTATTTTAAAAAAATTCACATTTTTTTCAGAGTTACAAACAATTGAAATAATTATCGGCGTTTTTTTTCTTAAAATTTCTCTCCTCTGTTGTCGTAAAATATAGATGAACCCATTTCTAAGTTATAAATTTCAAAAATTCTAGTTTAGCATCTGTATAGAGCTCAGCAGAGCTATATACAGGCAAAATATTAATATAATTGAAGCATTTTTCACAAAAGGAGAATATTTTGAAAATTAGTCATTCTATGTTCATTTTTTGTCAAAATATTGTGCTTAAATAAATTTTTTTTTGCAATAATCTTCTGAAAACAATTGTATATACATTTTCTAATCTAAGTGACACTAAATATCATAAATAATACCATTTATACGCTTTTGCAAAATCATGTTTTCGAAAGTAGTCGAATACCTTAAAAGTTTTGAATACTTCGTCTAAAGTTGCATCTGGCAAAATTTCATTCGGTTCTGAAAACGTGAAGCAAATCCACAATTTCACAAAAGGAAAGAAATGTAATAAATAATTTTTACTACGCGTCCATTTAAAATACTCAAATTTAAAGATTAAACGTTAAAAATAAAAATAGTGAAGAATCCAATTTCACACAGAAGGCATTATGTTTAACTTAAAAAAAAAAAAACTTTACAATATTTTGAAAAGACTTTAAATTTGTGTTAAACAAAATTTAAATTGTAAGCAAAAAAGTATACTTAAACTTAAATCATCTTTTGAAACCAGAAAATTATTCTTTTGATTTATATGTTTTAACAAACATTAGATTCTACAAGTTAGTATCATAAACATTGGGGAAAGCGTCTGTATTAAAATTAAATCATTCATGTCAATTTTTAGCTAAGCTTTAAATACTTAAATGCACCGGAGGTATTAAAATTATTATATATTACAAACCTCAGAATAAATTTATTTTAAAAAATGTTCATAAAATTTAAAACATTTCAGGAATATATATATGAATATATATTTTCTTTCAAATACTTAGTTCACCTGGAAATATATTATGTAAAAAATAATGAAATTATCAATATTACTTTTAATAGATGAATACTGTGACGTTTGAGATAAATAATGTTAGCGTGATATTGATTAATTTAAATATTTAGTTTATTTACGTCACAGTTATTATTTACAGTTTATACATTGAAGTTATTAACCATATTAAAATATTATTATAGCTCAAAACAGTGCTTTGTGAGAGGAGGATTCCCTTTCTGCGACCGCTCAAAGGATCTCTCTCGTTCTTTTCTCTTCTCCCCCACTTTTATTAAATATTTTTGCTGAGTTGTGCCCCATTCAAGCCTTGAATTAATATTAATATAATACGAATCGAAACTTTTGCAAAGCAACTCTAAAATTAAATAAATTATATGAAATGTACCAGTGAAGGTTTCTATCTTTGCTAATAATAAAATTTTAATGAAAAATTCATTTTAAATGCATATAAATGTGTTGTTAACGAGAGTATAAAATATAATTAAAACCAAATGCAGTGTTTTAAACAGTTTCGAATAATTTAGTTTCATGGATTCATTAATTTTTTTTTATTTAAAGTGGTATCTTAAACAAAAATAAAATAAATAAATAAAAAATAAGCCTACGAGTAAGAAGAGAAAGTTTTAGATTTTTTTTTCGAAGCATGTATCCATAAAATCCATATAACCAAATAAATTTTTAAATTACTTTGAGCTTATTTAAACTAAAAATAAAAATGCATCATCTTTTTTTCTTTCTTTGAAAACGAGACCAATGTTATTTGAAACCAATATTCAGGGTTTTTCTTTTAAAAAACTCTTTCTTTCAATAAAAATGTAATATTTAAAGCCTCCAAAGAATTTCCTATTTTAAAAATGTATTATTGAAAGATAATTACATTTTGAATCTTTGTTCTGAAAAGATGAATTGTATCTTGAGGATTCGAAACCATTTTCCTTCTGGCGTCGATGCATATTTAAATTATTTATACAAAAATGTATTAAAATATAATAATAAAACGTATCTTAAAATAAAATAATTGGATTCTGAAATATTGTGTTATTCTGAAAACAGAAAATTTCAATTTCCCGTTTCTTTTCTTGTATGCTGCTTTTATATAATTTGAGAATTTAAAAACATGAAATAGTAGCAACAGTTTTGACCTTTTTCTTATGCATTGAATATTTTATAAAACATTAAAACCTGACTTTTGCTTAGTTCACATTAAACATGTTATATCTTGCCACTGTTTTACTTAAGTTCGATGTTACTTATGTATTAACTCTGGTATGTAATATTTTTAATCATAAATAAAACACGAATATTATAAATTGTATATTCAAGCAATTTCAACACATTAAATTTTATTCTTTTTTTTAAAGTATATTCAGCTAGAATATTGAAAATATAACAACAGACTTATTGAGACTAATAGTTTTAACCCCTTGGGTGACAGGGGTCGCGATCATATTGGAAAGTCGAAAGCAAAAAAAAAAAGATCATTTTAAAAAATTATCAATTTATTGAAAGTAGACAAATAAAATACATTTTGACACAAATATAAAATATACATTTACGCTGATATAATACACTTTTAAATATATCAGTAATGCACAATGTATTTTATTATTAATTTAATAGTACTAAGTTTTTTTAAGAACAAGTTTAATAATTACCAGTGACCCAATAAGGTTGTCATATATGAAATTAAAAACAAAAATTATCACTTATCTTGATAATTTGCACGGATCTTTTAATCCCTTAAATTGCGATTCAAAATTCCGTAAATGGCTTCCCAGTGCCACTGTGTAACACGCAGGCAAGCGTATATGGCGTATCGAGGGGGGGGGATAGAAAAAGAAATACATAAGCAAATCCTCTGAAATAAGTAAATCCTTCCAAACACTGTCAAGGTAATTTTATTGGATAACAGTGGACAGAAAAGATCGTACTTCGGAAAGACTTATATATACTTCCGGGGCAATTAAGACACCGGCTGAGTGAGAGAGTGAATATTAACGTCACACTTTTCACCTACAGAAGGGCTTTGGGCGACGGACCACGTAATTTTGAGCCATGGTCGAGTGACGTGAACGACACCTGAGTTGGTACCCCGTCTCCTAACTACCCCACCCCACCAAAGGGAGGACGTTTCAGCTCCTGACGGATTTAACGTGCATCGCTACCTACACGGCGGGTCTTTAGTGGTACTGGGCTTGAACTCATGACATGTCTGCCATGATCCGATACCTTAGCTTCTGTGCTACCGCATCCCTGGTACTGTCTGAGAGAGACGCTTATATACGTCGGTGGCACTTAAATTCGTACTGCAGATTTAGCGTCCAAGTATAGCATTAGTGAATTAAATACATTGTTATTGTATTAAGACGAATATTATTATTGAAATTTGGGTCGCAAATTTTGAAAGTTTGAAAAGCACTCTCTTAACCTGTTTGTTCACCCACGTTCCTGCACTGATATTTACTTCTTTCTATCTTTGATCTGCACATGTTTTTAATACTTATTGTAAGATTATTAGTACTAGTGTTTTTTTAAAGATACAATTTGTCCATGGTATTAAAATACTTTTCATCCGGTAGTTTCTTTGTTTTGAAGGCGGGAATTTTTTATTTAGGGCATGGATTTATATTCTTGAAAATATTCGATTAAGAACAGGGATTATCAAGACAAAATTTATTTGGCTACCTTAGAAAAAATGAAAATGGAAATGTAAGCCAACAAGGGGTCGATATATTATCGATTTTCTCCCATTGAAATGTAAAACTATATATCACATCCCGTTTTAAATTGTGTGTGCATATATATATGTATGCACACTCCCACAAAATTCTCAACCATTTGAAAAAATTACGAACATGGAATTTTTAGTAAGTATACGAGGCATTATCTAAGGATGAGGGAAACATTTTTCATAGCAAGCAGGATGTACTTATCAAAAAGCAATCATTTATGGTTTTTTGAATTGCACAGTTATAAAATAAAAAATAGCGGGGAAACTTTAAGTTTGAAAAAATTAAAATAAAATTCTTCCACTTCCGTATTCTGTTAAATATTATGCTTCGTTACATGCAATAAAATATCTGCCCTTTTTTTGGAAAATTTTGGGCAAAAATCTTGACCGTTTAAGGGGTTAACTATACGTATTACCATATCATGTTGACTTCAAACAGTAAAGTTAAAAATATTTACCCTTTAGCTGTCATGATCGCTATTTGGGGGTTTTCGAATTATATGTAAAGAGTGTTTTTTTCCAGGTATAGAAGTTTAAATTGGCATTACTTTCCAAGATGGTGACCGATATAACAGCTGTCAAGTGATTTATTCTCAGTTTGGTTGGGCAATTCATCAAAACGATCATCAAGCAAGGCGTAGATTCGTCGAATGGGCCCAAAACGAGATTGCCGTTGTTCCCGATTTTCATAAGCGAATTTTGTTTAGCGATGAAGCGCACTTCTGGTTGAATGGTTACGTCAACAAACAAAACTGCCGCATTTGGAGTGAAGCTAATCCACAAGTGTATGTCGAAACACCGTTACATCCAGAAAAACTGACTGTTTGGTGCGTTTTATGGGCTGGTGGAATCCTTCTTCAAAAACGATGAAGGCCACAACGTTACAGTCAATGGTGATCGGTTTAGAGCTATGATTACTAACTTTTTCATTCCTGAATTGAACAATCATGATGTTCAGGAGCTGTTGATCCAACAAGACAGCGCAACATGTCACACAGCTCGTGCCACAATCGATTTATTGAAAGACACGTTTGGTGACCGCCTAATTTCACGTTTTGGACCTGTGAATTGGCCTCCAAGATCTTGTGATTTAACACCGCTAGACTATTTTCTGTGGGGCTATGTAAAGTCATTGGTCTATGCGGATAAGCCACAAACGATTGACCATTTCGAAGACAACATTCGCCGTGTTATTGCCTATATACGACCACAAATGTTGGAAAAAGTCATCGAAAATTGGACGTCCAGATTGGACTACATCCAAGCCAGCCATGGCAGTCATATGCCAGAAGTCATATTTAAAATGTAATGCCATAAGATTATCTTTCGAATAAAAAAAATTCATGTCAATCGAATAATACATCGTTGTTTTATTGCAATTTAAAATTCTATACCTCTGAAAAAACACCCTTTACAGCACTGTGTGTTGTTATAGTATAGTACAATAAAATGCTATTTTTTTTAAAAATGTCACATATTTTCAAAACAAAAAATAAAAAACAATTTAAATATATCAATACTGTTATACAACCTTCTGTACATATATGACTAATCTAGCCAAAACTTTTTTTTAAAAAAAATGCTCTGTTAATGTGTTAATAATATAGAAAAAAAAGAAAAAAAAATAATAAACGAGGAAAAATCAAATGAAATTGTGATTAAACTTAAGAATATTTTTATCGTCGTTTTTAAAGTAATTACTTATAAATTGTGAATAAAACTTTAAATGTAAGGAAACACTATTATGCTATATTTTAGATAGGCATTATCCATGAGCAAATCGATGCACCGTACAACCACACAATTTCCATTTTCAGGTTATTTTCAATTTGTCCATCAGAATTAAGAGTCCCCCTTTTTGTTTCTTTTTCATTATTCAAATTAATTTTTTATGTCATACATATATTTTTATATCTTATATTCTCTGTAAAAAAGCACATTTTCTAGATTTTAGTGAATAGTTCTCAAGATGAATTTATCTTTATATTTTCAATTACACAAATCCTTTTATATTATAGAAGATTTTCTAATTATAGAATGAAAGGTTAAGAGAGTTCCCGGTACTTTACGAAATTGTTACTTAAATACTACACTAAGCAATCACAATCAATACTAGGGAAAAATGATGGGAACCACTTATTTCCCCGAGAATCAATAGTAAAAGTTCATTATAATAAATTACTCTATTGGATCACGATAAACTCAATACTATTAATTCTTTTAAAGGATAATACATCCAATTATCCGTTATATAGATTTCGCAAAACTAATTCATCGATTATAATATCGATAAGGTAACTAGGAATCGGAAATGAATGTTAAGGAACTCAACCACACAAGCATGCCTTTATTTTCATTGGATTAAAGTTAGATAAAATACAATGCATGCTAGCTCTATTTACCCATACAATATACAACTTCAAGTAATAACACTTATTTTGCTTCCGGTTATCGTTAAATTGGAAATAATATTACGATCCGTATATTATTGCCTTTTAGTCTATTGGTATAATAGTTCATTAGGTAAGTATTATCGGAACCATTTTAGCGACATTCAGTAGAGAGAGTAGAAAAGAGAGATCTTCGGGTCAGCCCCACCCCCTGTTTCGTAGCCCTATGTTTTTATTTTAAATTAATTATAATTATATGTATATAGTACGTAAAATTTAAATATTTGTTATCAATCATTTATTTTATTAATTGATGCTAATTATTTATTCAATAATTTATTTTTTACTGTTTTTTCCCGAAAATCGACAAAATAAGAATATATTTGGCAGTGTATTAGGATTCGATACGAGAATGGAGTACTTCAGACCATCGACATCCCCTTGAAAAATTCAACATTGGATAAATCTACTTGAATTCTAATAACGGGATAACCTGCCGGAATTTATTTAGAGTATGGAGCGCGTAGTTGAAAAATACTGAAAAAAATGATAGGTAGTATATCAATAATAAAATAATTAATAAATAAACTAAAAAAAACACACACTTTTATAGAGAATCGAACTAAGAAATTGCTGACGTATGCCCCCTTTTCCACATAAAGATAACTTTTTGTGTTTGTTTTATTAGTTTTATTAGTACAGAGATTTTATTAGTCATCAATAACTGATTTTTCATTTAGTTTCTCTTGGGCATCTAAATCTTTGATAACATCTTGAATATAAACATCTTTGATTTCAAGTTTGGGAAGTACTTGTAGTTTCTTGTGATAATATTGTTTCTGAAAACATACAGTTTAGATTCAAAAGCGCGAATGAGATCCATCATGGGAAAACTGTTTTATTCAGGCCTTGAAGTTTTACGTTTAATTCATTGAAATGTTGGCATATGTCTGTTAAAAACATCAATTTTAAAAGCGACATAATATCCATCAACTGTGGGTATTGTTAAAATGTGCTCTCATTTTGTAGAAACAGTCTGGTTTCTCCCAAGCAATGAACAAATCTTTGAAGTACGTTCTCGCGGCTCAACCAGTGAACCTAATTATACATTAGTAAGCCATTATACACCAAATTGACTGAATCCAACAAAGCATAAAACTTTCGCTTATTTAAAGCCTGCAACGATATGAGGTTGACTATTTTTGTGACTAATGTCATTACATTATCAAGAAATGTTAAACCATTCTTTGCACATAAGGCTTGTTGGTGAATAATGCAGTGGTATTCAAGAATCGAATGTCCCACGTCTGTTTTAAATAATGAAATGAAACCATTTTTTTTTGCCTAACATATTTGGAGCACCATCAGTGGTTACTTAATTTTTTTTTTTCAAATCAACTGCAATCAACAATTTTATTCATACTGCCGTACAAGTATCTGTGCCCTTTGTAGTTGTTAACAACGATATTATCACAATTAATTCTTCCTTAATGACGTTTCCTACACAATATCGAGCAAAGACAGCTAAACGTGCAGATTTAGTGATGTCAATATTTTCGTCAAGACATAGCGATATAAAAGGAGCGGAGTTAATGTCATTTTTTTTTGGTTTATATGTAACATTTTCTGCCAGTTTCAAGATTTTATCTTTTATTGTGTTTCTAGGTAGAAGAATATTTGTGATGCGCTAAATTATCTTACCTTTATTATCAAAATCATCAGAAAGTGAGGGTGGGCATGCCAACCAAGCTTCCTTCAAAAACTCTCCCTCTTAAAAAGTATTACCATGCCGAGTTATGGCATTTGCAGCCGAGTAACTTGCGGCACATGTGTGACAATTTTTGCTTGCATACATTATAGACGTCGACTGCTTATTTCTGTCTTTTATTGCACTTGCAATTAATTCTTTTTGCTCTGGTTTGCTTTTTTCACAAAAGGATTTGTGATTTGTTTCAAAATGCCGTTTTACAGACGATGCTTTGCATACCACTGTTCCAGAACATAAAGCACACACCGCTTTGTCGTCTTTACTGATCATGCCACATTTCTCAGTCCACCAAGTTTGAAATTATCTGCTACACTTACTATCTTGCACTTTTTTTTTTTTTTGCTGAACTAGCCATGTTAAATAGCAGCTAAAAATCGTAAATTTAACACAAATTAACTTTAAATATTCAATTGTTTCGACAAAAATGACTATTCTATGTGCTATTGCCTGATCATACCCCCTCCCCCCGAAAAAAAAAACTTTTTTGCTGATTGCGGTCGCATGTGCAGATTTTTTTCTTTGGAAATTGAGTACCCTGTACGAGATCTCTGCAGTGTCTGCTCTTTCATGTTTTTTTTTACTCAGTTCTTTAAAAATTTTAAAAATAAAGCCGTGATGGTTACTTGATGAATCAGACTTACAAGACAAGAATTATATCCCATTGACAAATTAGTTGTATACAAGCTGAACCATTAATGTAAACATTAGAATATATTTTTAGACAGCTTGAATATATATAGAAATAGTTACATACACACCTACTATGCGTTGAAAAACTTTGCATCACATACTCGACGTAACTACGCAAGACATAACAAAAGAGTCTGCTCCTCGACGCGTTGGAATCGCGACAAATCACTCGTGTTTGTTCATAATATTTTATATAATATTTTATATAATATTAATATATAAAATGCAAATCCATTTTAATCGATGGTGTGCCCAAAATATTCTGCCCCATGCCATCATTGGCACACGTGCCATTGGTTCGCCTTCTGTATCCTATACTATCAGGAAATTCTTAAGAAATTAAGAGAGAAATTGACTGACTTTTTCTTTAATAAAGGGTCAAACAAGATTTAAGTTGTATAGTACACATATTAGAAGAATTTTTACTGAACTTCGATGCCCAGCGTCGTGTTTTCTTCTTTCTCTGTCCCTTTTATGGCTAGGTCAGACTAATAATCATGGTGACGAGCTATAACTGGAGTTGTTTAAGTTAAAGGCTCAAACGTAATGCTTCTGAAGACCCACGTTTAGAGCCTGGGTATCCAATGCGTGGCCTACAACGAAAACGAATGTATTTGCGGCCCAGGCAGTATATTGGCACACAATAACATATATTATGATATCAAAATTTCTCCTGGAAAAGGAAAGATAAAAGCAGAGAAGAAATGTCACGCGCCAGGACGTAAGCATAATATTTCTTGTTCTGTTAATTATGTTTATCATTGTGAATTATTCGACATAAACTTACTTTTCTATCGATGGTGATTTTTTTCACAGCCCACCTTAAGTTAAATATTGTTTGTTTGGCCCAAGTCAGCCTTTGAGTTTCACGCCCTTGTCACAGAAGGGCTATTGCACACTAAATCTGTTGACTTTCAAAGCCATTCCGTAGGCGTGGTGTGGAGATACAGAAATGGGATACCAATTCAAAAGTCAAATCAAAACGAATTCAGTCCATTTTTTTAATTTTCCGAGTAATGTTGGCATCAGTGAAAGAGAGTCTTTTTGTGATATCTTGCCGCGCGCATAAATATCATGAATTGATTAAATGTTATGGTATCGTTCTACGTTCGGAACCATGATTTTGCAAAAGCATATAAATCAGTGCTTCTCAAAGTTTCAATATTCGCGACCCAATATTCAATCATAATTTTCATCGCGCCCCCTTCCTACAATAATAATGTATTGAACTCAATAATACTATACTTTGTTGCTAAAACTACGATACGATTTTAACCTTTTAAGTACTACAGAAGTATATAAACGTCTCGCTCACCAAAGCGTTAATTTCCTTGCACGAATATATACGTCTTTACAAAGTAAGGTCTTTTCTGTGCACTGCTATCCATAAAATTATTTCGAAGGCTTTGGAATGCAATAGAAGGACCTTGGCAAGATTTGCGAAGGATTTAATTATATCAGAATATTTGCTTTTTTATTCCTTCCTCCACCCCAATACATCACATATGCGCGCTTACGTGGAAAACAGTAGGCATTGGTAAATGAGTCGCGAAATTTTTAATTGGCAATTCAGAGTTTAATTCTAAACCGTACAAATTATCAAGATAAGTGATAATTTTTGTATATAATTTTAAATATGAGAATCCCATGGAGTCACAGGCAGTTATTGAACATGTTCTTAACTTAGTATTGTTAAATTAATAATAAAATACATTGTGTGTAGCACTGATAAAATTATAAGGGTAATATATCAGTGTAAATGTGTGTTTTTTTATGTCAGAACGTATTTTGTTTGTTTACTTTCCATAAATTAATAATTTTTAAATAATCGTTTGTTTTTGACTTTCCAATATGCTCGCGCCTCCCTTGTAGAGTTGTCACCCCCCCGAGGGGGGAAGCGCCCCACAGTTTGAGAAACGCTGGTATAAATGGTTGATATTTATGATTTTTAGTGTCACATAGATTAGAAAAAGTACATAAAATTGTTTTAGGAATATAATTACAATAAAAATTATTAAAGTACAATATTTTGTCAAAAAATGAACATAGAATGACACATTTTCAAAATATTCTTCTTTTGCGAAAAAGGCTTCTATTTTTCTTATATTTTGCCTGCATATAGCTCAAACATCTCTACAGAGGCTCAACTAGAAGTTTTGAAATATATAACATAGAAGTGGGTCTATCCATATTTTACGACAACTGAGGGCAGCAATTTCAAGAAAAAAATGCCGATAATTATTTCAATTGGTGGTAACTCTGAAAAAAATGTGAATTTTTCAAAACTCTTAGTTCAGCTTCTCTGGAGAAGTGTTTACTTTATATGAGCAAAATATTATTATTTTAGAAGCATTTTTTATAAAAGGAGAACATTTTGAAAAAAGATTACTGTAAGTTAATTTTTTTGCCAAAATATTATATTTAAATATTGTTTTTTTTTGTTAAAATGTCCTTAAAACTATTTTTATACATGTATTCTATTCTTAGTGACACTAAATACCATGAAAAGTATCCATTTATGCGCTTTTTTAAAATCATGGTTCCGATCGTAGTCGCATACCTTAACCGGTTACTATATATATATATATATATATATATATATTGATCTTATGCTTAACCCATTGATATTCCCATTCTGATGCGATGAATGATTTTTTTTTATCAGCAATACTAATGATTATTTGTTGTTGATAAAATAACTGGTGGTATTGCTTTTATCGTAGCTTTTTTATGTGTTGCAAGTGATAATGATGGATACACCATTCAGGTTCAAATTATTTTTGTGTATAGAAGCACTGTTGAATAATATTTAAAGCACTTTATTAAATATATCATTATAGTTGACCAAAAAAAATGATTAATATTTTTTTTATCAGCAATAATATATATATAACTCTAGCGATATCCTATAGAATGCTCGGAAGCTTATAAATAAAATAAGTAAAACTTTACAACTCAAAATTTGATAGTAAATATTTTTCCGAAGTAATATTGAATAATGAGGGCAATTACTTTACACAATATAGACAAAAAATAATAAAATACAGAAAGTTAATTAAAATATCTACATAGAATAGAAAAGATACATCGAAGAATGAAACAAATTTTTAAATTTTTAATTTAGAACAAAATTTAAAAAATAATGAGAATTCTCAATTTTTTATCCACACAATCACCAGATACAAATGGTAGTTCCTCTCAAGGGCTTGTAACGTCACGTCTCGAAAACAACAACATCTGGTGTCGGTTTCTTTGTAGATTCGACGCCCACACGTGCAATTTCCGATCCAGCGCAACCCCGGTTTGACCCCCCGAGGAATCTAGCGACCCGACCGGAAGATGAGGTGAGAGATGCTTTGAACTTGCGGGAGCGGTAACCAACGAAACCTCCTCTCACAAAATAGTGGACTCTAACAATCTAATTAATTTTAATAACTTTAATGTATCATTTTGTAAATAATTTTCAATAGTTGTGACGTAATAAATTCCATATTTTAATTCACCAAGAATACGCTACCGTTATTCTTTCAAACGTTACAGCTTAGAGTTTTGGTGGCAGCGCTTTGGGATAAAAGTTAGCATTCAGGACCCGTGAGAGGAGGAAAATTTTGGATTTTTACGGACGGACCGCAACGCAGGGAGAAAAAGAGATCTTCGGAAGCCGTGCTGCAAGTAAATTCAGCTTCGGAGAAAGAGAGCGTCCTGCTCATAAAAGATCAAACTGATCTATAGTGTTAACGGCTAGTGTCGAAGGGAAAGCGATTTTCGGAAGCCGTGCTGCAAGTAAATTCAGCTTCGGAGAAAAGAGCGTCCTGCTCAAAGATCAAACTGATCTATAGTGTTAACGGCGAGAGTGTCGAAGGAAAGCGATTTTCGGAAGCCGTGCTGCAAGTAAATTCAGCTTCGGAGAAAGGGAGCGTCCTGCTCATAGAAGATCAAACTGATCTACATCTGGTGTTAACGGCGAGAGTGTCAGAAGGGAAAAGCGATTTTCGGAAGCCGTACCACTAGTGCACATAATTTGCTTCTGACAGCAAGCTGAGTACTTCAAATGGGTGAGTACTGTTATATTTTTGAGTTGCAAACTGCATATTGTATTAGAATTTTGGTTAAAGTGTTCTTTAGAAATTTTGAAATACTTAGTGTTTTTCTTGCATGGGAACAGTGTTATTTTGTTTCTAGAGAATTGTAATTGTATTTCAAGCATTGTGTGCAATTTTAGCTTAAGATTTATTGTGTTTTAAGTCTCTTGAATGATTTTGATTATTTTTAGTGTTAAGTTTTCTTTGTGTATTTCTGTGTATGCATGGGACCAGTGTTATTGTATTAATAGAGAATAGTAACAATAGTGCAAAATTTAGCGTGACATTTATTTGATATTGTTTAAAAATGAAACTTTCCTTGGTAAAGGGAAAAAGCAAGACATGTTGCAACTTGCTGAGAATTAGGAATATATGCCACTTTAAATATGACTGTCCCTAGCATAAAAATTGCAATCACTAACAGTGAAGGTTATGAAGAGGAATTTGTTAAAAATCTGTATGAGACTATCATTGCAAACGGAAAAGATTGGAAGAGTTAGAAAGGGCTGAAAAAATGAGATTAGAGGGAGTTAGAAAGGGCTGAAAAAATGAGATCAGAGGAGTTAGAAAGGGCTGAAAAATGAGATTGGAGGAGTTAGTAAAGGAGCAGGCATTAAAAGAGAAAGAATTACAGCTGAAATTTGATTTAGAAGGTTTAAAATAGAATCCGGATTTAGGGTAAACGATGAATCAAACGATTCTACAAATGCATGTTCTGTAACCTCTAATTTAAACTTAAAAATTGATCCCAGATTTCGATCCTAAGCAGTCAGATATTAGTTTATATCTAGTGATCTTTGAACGCCAGGCTAAAGGGCGTCAATAGAAAAGAAGAGTGGGTGGGGCAATTATTGGGTTTGTTACCCCTAGAGATCGTGCAATTTATTGCTCGCGAACCGGAGGAACAAGCCGAAAATTACGATTATGTAAAGAAATTATTACTTAAAGATTCAAGTTAAGTCCGGAGGTCTTTCGGCAAAAATTTGTCCAACACCAGAAAAATCCGATAGCACCTGGAAGGATTTCACTTTTGAAATTACGAATTATCTAGATGAGTGGCTGATTGGCTTAGAAATAAATACCTTTCAAGATCTTAAAGATCTAATGGTGGTAGATCAATTAAAAAAACGCGCCAATGCTAGTATGAAAGATCATTTTTAGATAATTGGGCAAACCTTAAATCAGCTACTCAAATAGCAGAACTCTTTGATAATTATGAGGACGTCCGAAGGTAAATTCGAAACCCATGGATAGGTGGGGCAGAAATGATAAAATTTTTGACATACTCAGGGATCAAGGAAAAGAAAATAGATTTGGGAAAACTTCCCCCAGATTAGGAGCTTCTGTTCGGAGAGTACTAGAGAGAACTTTTGAAAAACGCGTGATACAAAGATGTTATCATTGCAATATGCCTGGACATATAAAAGCCGGTTGCCCTAAATTAATAAAAAACAAAACGACGGAAACTCTCAATAATATTGAAGGAAATGAAAACCCGGATTTTCTTAATTCATATACAACAAAGGGCTCTGTGAATGGTCACGAGATAGACATTCTTAGAGATACGGGCGACAATAGATTTAGTATGTGCAAAATACATAAATCCTTCTTCTTTCTCTGGTGAAAATGTTTGGGTAAAACAACCGTTAAGCCCAGAATTAGTTTGTTTACCTTTGGCGGTCGTGGAAATTTCCGGAAATTTTGGAACGGTGCAGACTAAGGCAGCGGTTTGTGGAAATCACTTAAATCAACACGGTCGATATTTGCTTGGAAATAAAAACGGCCGAGCTAATAAAAGGAAATTTAGGCTATAATTTCCTGCCAGTCGAAATATTGAATGCTGTCCAAACAAGGTCTCAAGTCAAAGCGGCTAGAGAAGAAAGGGGAATAGATAGTGGTGATGCTAAAAAGGGAAAGATGAGGTTATAATTGTTTCTTCGGATGCAGCGGACGAAATTTTAATACCTGCACTCAGGAATATGTTCCGGAATTAGCGCTGCTAAAGGGTTACGCGAGAAAATTTAATCAATGCTCAAAAAAATAGCGAGGAGATTAAACCCTTATACGAACAGGCAGCCAGTCAAGTGCAGGTTACCAATCAGGTTTATTCGCTAGAGAAGGAATTATTGGTCAAAAATCGTGAAGATAAGTTAGGTAACGTGGTGAAGTTAATAGTAGTGCCGGAAGGGTTGCGCGACCCTATTAAATCGTTGTGTCATGAGGGAACATCTGCACCTGGGAATTACGAAATCAAAGACAAATTAAACCGATATTTCTACTGGCCGAATTGCTATAGAGATATGGAACAGTTTGTAAAAACTTGCGATCAGTGTCAGAGGGCTGGGAAGCCCAATGATAAAAAGCTCCACTAAAATTGGTCCCTGTTATTCAGGAGGTTTTTACTAAGCTAAATATTGATGCATGTGGGCCTCTCCCGATCACATCTAAAGGGAATCGATATCTTATCACGGCCATTTGCATGTCTTCAAAATTCCCTGAAGCTATTCCGGTGTCTGATATTAGTTCCGTTAGTGTCACAGATGCGCTGTTAAACATCTTTAGTCGGATGGGATTTCCCCGTGAAATACAATGTGACCAGGGTACTTCTTTTACTAGTGCTCTGACTACCGAGTTTTTTTGAAAGGTTCGGAATACTTGTCAGGCATAGTTCTGTGTATCATCCACAGAGTAACCCTGTTGAGCGATTTCATCGAACGTTGAAACGACTCTTACGAGTCTTATGTTTAGATGCAGGCTCGAATGGGACAAACATCTTCCGTCAATTCTTTTAGCGTTACGAACTGTATCTCACGAAAGTACAGGGGTATACACCGTCAGAGTTGGTGTATGGGAAAAATTTGCGAACCCCAGAGACGTTAGTAATGGAACATTGGATGGAACCGGATGAAGAGGTGATCTCGTCACTGAATATATGTTTAAGTTAATAAATAGATTAAAAGATGTCAAGAAGTAGCTATAAATAAAATGGAGGAAATGCAAGTTAAGCGGAAAACTTGGTATGACAAAAACGCAGTAAAACGTGAATTTAAGGATGGAGATTTAGTCTAGTGTTAGCTACATCCAGAGCAAATAAATTAGCAGTGCAGTGGATAGGTCCTGGGACAATTTTAAATAAAATTTCGGAAACGAACTATTTAGTCGAAATCCCGGCAGACGCGAAACATCTCAAATCTATCATATAAATATACTAAAACCATATTACAAAAGGCCAGAACACGTTAACGTAATTATTAATGATGAAACAAAAACTCTCTCGCAGACCAGGAGTTAGAAATCCCATACTTAGAAAACAATTCTCTCATTTATGATTTCGAGGACGTAATCAGGCTAGCGAGTTGAACAAACACCTTCACGACAAACAAATGGATCGACTGCGCGAATTATTAAATAAATACTCTAAATGTTTTCAAACAATCCCGGTTTAACTAATCTGGTTGAACACGAAATCCAGTTAGTTAGCGATCAACCAGTTAGGACGAAGCCCTATCGAATGTCGCACCGACAAAATGAAATCTTAAAAAACGAAATTAACCGAATGTTAAAATTAGGAATCATTGAGGTAGGAGAATCGGATTACATGTCTCCTGTGATTTTAGTTGAGATAGCTGGGGAAAGAACCTCGTCCATGTATAGATTACAGGAAATTAAACGGGATCATTAGAACGGAATATTTTCCTCTTCCGAATATCGAAGAACGCGTAGAAAAAGTATCGGCGGCTATTACCGTCTTTGACTTATCTAAAGGATATTGGCAAATACCTTTGAGTAAAACAGCACAGCGATACGCAGCCTTCTGTACTAGCTTTGGTACATACCGACCCCTAAGGATGAGTTTCGGATTAAAAATGCTCCATATTTCTTTAGTAAACTCATGGCTGAATTACTTAACGGACTAGAGGATTTCGTTGTCCCGTATCTAGACGATATCGCAATTTTCTCAGATACTTGGGAGTCGCATATTAAACATATGGAAACGGTTCTGCAGAGAATAAAGAGAGCTAAGTTAACGATAAAACCTTCAAAGTGTAAGTTTGCGCAACAAAATGTCAAATTTTTGGGTCACATTGTGGGTCAGGGTTTTCGCACTCCTTCCGAGATCAAAGTTCAGGCTGTTCTAGAGTTCCTACCCCTCGCACGAAAACCCAAATACGTGCTTTCTTAGGTATAGCGGGTTATTACCAAAAATATATAAATCTGTTCTCGGTAATTGCTGCTCCGTTGACGGATGCGTTGAAGGGAAGAGCAAAGAAGGAGAAATTAAGTGGACGACCGAGTGTGAAAACGCATTTCGAGAACTAAAAGGGAAACTAATTGATAAGCCCGTCTTGTACGCGCCAAATTTTGAACGAGAATTCATTGTTCAAACGGACGCTTCGAACGCAGGTATGGGAGCAGTTTTAACAGTAACTGAACAAGGTGAGGAGCATCCCATCGTTTACCTGAGTAAGAAATTTTCAGAGGTAGAGAAGCGTTATTGTACGACGGAGAAGGAATGTGCTAGTATTGTTTTCGCAATTAAAGGTTACATTATTACTTAGATGGAAATTCATTTTTAGTTATGACCGATCACAACCCGTTGGTGTGGTTGAATAGAAATGTTAGTTCTAACCCTAGATTGATGCGATGGGCTTTGGCTTTGCAACCATATAATTTTAGAATTGTACATCGGTCGGGTAAAAGTCACAAAAATGCAGATAGTCTCAGCAGATCGGTGATAGATAATTAGGGATTGTTAACAATGTTCTCTTGCTCATGAATAATAATTGTTGCTTATGTTTTTAGTTAAGGGTTAATAATTGTATTAAATTTTATTTATTTACTAGTACTGTATATCATATCAATGGCGATGCGTGTCAAAAGATAAAGCCATGAAAAGCAAATGTATTAATATGCTTAATTTTGTGTACAGGGTTTTAAAATATACATGAGTATTTAGGTTACGCAAGAGACATATTGTGAAAAATATTTGGTGTGTAAGGTTGTACACTTCGCATATCATATCAACACATGTCGTTAGTATAATTTTATTTAAGTATTGTGGCGAAGAATATTTTATGTGCAAGGTCTTACACTAGCATTTGATATAACATGTTAGTATAATTGATACTAGGCATTGTGATAGGAGTGTTTGTATTTTTATTTAATGTATAGTATGTTTTCTTACATTGATTACATTGCTATTTCGTGATATAGATTTGTGTAAGTTCCCTAGCAAGAACACTCACTCACTAGAAATAAGTAATTCCAAATTTAGTTCAGCGTTTTCTTTAGTAATTAAAATTGCAGCTCAGAAATATAGTGGTGCTTGATGAAGGGATGTGTCGGTAATCTGTCAGTTGTCTCATCGTCATCCCATTAAACTTTTCTCAACGGAAAAGTTCCATAAGAGAGGGCGAGAGCTGTAACGTCACGTCTCGAAAACAACAACATCTGGTGTCGGTTTCTTTGTAGATTCGACGCCCACATGTGCAATTTCCGATCCAGCGCAACCCCGGTTTGACCCCCCCGAGGAATCTAGCGACCCGACCGGAAGATGAGGGGAGAGATGCTTTGAACTTGCACGGGAGCGGTAACCAACGAAACCTCCTCTCACAAAATAGTGGACTCTAACAATCTAATTAATTTTAATAACTTTAATGTATCATTTTGTAAATAATTTTCAATAGTTGTGACGTAATAAATTCCATATTTTAATTCACCAAGAATACGCTACCGTTATTCTTTCAAACGTTACAGGCTCCATGCATGTCAGATTGGAATCGCTTGCTCACAAATGTATCTTTAATATCGATTGAAATCGAGTCTCAGATATTCGAAATAGCTTTAATTCTTAAGTAACATGCATAAACCTGGAACTAATAGAAACATTTACAGGATGGGAAAATACATTGAATATTGAAATAAAAATGCGATTAGTTGTCTTAGATATTTTATTCTAAATATTATAAGTAAAAGAATTAAAAAACGCTAAATGAATTAACTTATCTGTAAACAAAAATAAAACTAAATACTTACCTTTTTTCATATTCTGACTTACAACTTAGTCACATATAAATTGGCAATTATTAATTTGAAAAAGTTAACGGTGTACTTATTTGGGAATGAAGATAAATAAAAAAAATGAACTGGCCCCAGAAATTTATAAGTTAATCATTACTGCAAATAGATGTTTTCTATGCTCCGAATAGTTTTTTAAAATAAAGCTTTCTCAACTTAAGAACTAATTTGTTTCTCTACAAATGTCTTATAAGGTCTGTCCTGCCTTATGCATCAGATGTCTGGGCATTGACTTTATATCAATGTTTCTCTAACTTTCAATATTGGTGACCCACTATTTAATCATATAATTTTCATCGCCCCCATATAATAACAATGAAAATAATGTAATACTAATGTCACCCAAAGATAAAAGCAAACAAAAAGCCCACACCCTGTCGTAATTTGTGAATAACTCAAATAATGAAAAGTAAAACAGTATTAGTCATGTTTCGTTCTCATCATTTACCCGTAACAAAATTCACAATTAACTTTTATATATATATATATATATATATATATATATATATATATATATATATATATATATATATATATATGTAGGATTTTCCGTTTAAAACATTTTGTAAAAGGTTGAGTCATATCCTTTTCAGAGGACTATTAATGTCAATTTTGTTTATTGCCGCAATCCGAAGCAGCGCCATCTGGTGAGCTTTCGGAGAGCCGTCTGGTGAGCTTTTGGAGCGCCGGCTTGAATAATTTTTTGGCTTAGGCCTACTAACCAACGCCGGTTCAACACGTCACATTTTTCGCGCCTTTCGCAACCAGCGCGGTTCCAGTCCAAGCATGAGATGTGTAATTAATTTCTCCGTCTTCTAAAGGTATAACCCAACTTTCAATTAATCTAATTTCTGCATGTTTCTTTTCCTTTGTAAATATTCCCCTTGTAAATTTTCCCCTTTAACTTGAAATAAATTCTTTTTTTTACTTAAATGAAGGATCTGCGTTGAAAAGACTTTGATTCAATTACAATTTAAAATCCCAAATTCTAAAGAGTCTGATTTTTATTCGAAGATTTAATTCGGACTCCCATATATATATATATATATATATATATATATATATATATATATATATATATATATATATATATATATATATATATATATATATATGTGTGTGTGTGTGTGTGTGTCAGCCAAAGCCAAGCAGTCTTCGCGCGCAGGCGCAACTAAGTGAAACAAAAACTGAAACTATGAGACAGTGAACCTTTAGAGAGAAAAGCGAGAGGTGCGCGAGCAGGCGTTACCTTCTGCATATCATCGTCAAACTTATCTGTTAAAATAGCTACATTTTTAATTAATTTTTATTAAGTTTTAAAATAAAATAGAAGAAAGACAAACGTCTTGGACCCCTTGTTATCTCCCACAAATTATGGGGGCTCGGCCGCGATCGAAAAAATTTCGATTTTGAACCAAAGTCTGGACAATGAACAAAAGCGTCCGTGAAGGAGACGCTCCGCCATTTTTTGGAAACTTCGTTCAACCTGTGTAGAGGTTTGAACTCAGCATGAAAATTCCGCCTGCGTAGAGGTTGGAACTGTTGAATAAAATAACCTGTGTAGAGGTTATATTTTTCATCGAACCCTAAATATTCCGCCTGTGTAGAGGTTGGAACTGTTGAATAAAATAACCTGTGTAGATGTTATATTTTCATCGAACCCTAAATATTCCGCCTGTGTAGAGGTTGGAACTATCGTCGAAAATTCCGCCTGTGTAGAGGTTGGAAATATCACAAACACCTGCGAAGAGGTGTCAATTCGAACAATTTATCTGTTCAAGAACTATAGTTCAACTATATTACCTGCGAAGAGGTGAAATCAGTGAAATCAACGTTTTTCTTCAATTATTGGATACATCGTACGTGCGAGCAACAAGGGAGCTAGAAAAAAAAAGTTAGGATCTTTCCATATTTTTCTAAAATGTATAAAAACGCTCTTAAAGAGGATCTCATAAGAGTTGTTGAGGATCTAGACGGTACTGTGGAGAGTACGGACACCATAGTTAAACTAAAGACTAAAATTGAGAACAGTAGTACATTTGAAAGTGATCCAGATTTCGTTAAAACTTTAATTAAAAACTGTATAGATGAGAGGGTATCGCTTGAAACGAAAGGGATTTAGAAAAACAGAAAATTGAACTTGCTAAACTTCAGTTAGCAAATTAGAAAAAGACGAACTTCAAACGGCTAAAAATAAAAAACATTAAGTTTAAATCCCGCAGCTAAAGTCGAAGAGAAACAGTTCGAAACTTTAAATAAGGAAACCGCAACTCATATTGGTATTCGAGACGCAGAAGATTGGTTTAGGCCTATTGATTTAGCTAAAGAGTGTGATATTTATATTTCATCTAAAAACGGATCACGTAAGGAAATTCCTATTGCTTGTGGATATACCCAAGACACCTTTAAAAATCGATCACGAAACTATAAACCAGAGATTAAAGACAACTATCCCCAATATCTTGAAACAGAAAATAAAAATTGCTATATATGCGGTGATTCATCTCATTACGCAAGAGATTGCGAGAAGCGTTTTAAGCCTAAAGAATCCCACATCCATAATAGAATAAACGTGAATACTTTGAAAGTCGAGAGCGAAAAACAAAATAGCGATGAATTCGCAAATCTTCAATACGTAAACATTTTTGTGGAAAATCAGCCCGTAACAGCCTTGATCGATTCAGGTTGACAGATCCCAGTTTTAAAATCCTCACTAATTAGAGTGCAAACACCTTCCGAAGAAATAATAACATTAAGTTCATGTTTTGGCGAACAGCGTATGGTAGAAGTTAAACCCATAAATATTTCTCTTAATCAACACTCTCCTGGTCTAAGTGTTCGAACGGCAATATCACCGACCTTGACCGAAGAAATTATTATACATCCCAGTGTATATGTTGAAATAAAGAAACTAGGCCACGCAAAGAGCGATGTTTTATTGAATGAAAGTGAATCCTCTTTGAGTGCAGATTTAGGTGCTTATGCTTATCCTAGTGTTATTTCTGTTTCAAATGTGATAGAAAACTCTAGTTATGATTTGCCACATGTTAAAAACTTTAATACTACAAATGATTCGAGTTCTTTAATTAAGGATTATAAATGTAATAAAATTAAGAGTACTAAGTTAAAATTGAGTATATTGTAAGAGAAAACTGTTCTGATATAGTATTGTGTAAGAAAGTCAACGGCGCCATGAAAACGAGTTCCGTGGAATTTATCTCCCGCTCACCTACCCCTTTACCTATGAAGACTAAACATCGTCGGTTTGTGTTGCTCCGAAGGATCTTTGAGCCCTGGCAGTGGAAACGGAGGAAAAAGAGAAATCGTTTTGAACAGACGTCCAGAACTCTAGAGAGGAAAATATCGATGCGTTCAACCAAAGATCAACTTGTTAAAAAAGACGTTCTTATGCCTGTGAAATACAATGTTTTCCTGTGAAACCTTCCGGATGTCGAAGAGGTGCCTTCACATGAAAGAGAAACTGTCTAGTTCAGAAAAATTATGATATGTTAAATCTCTATGTATTTGTCGTATAGTCCTTGTCTGTTCCGTCTTTTTTGTATGTTTCAGATTCTCCTCTGGTCTCGATGAAAAAGGAAAAAAGGGACGTACCGCTGCGGACAGCGTACAGTCAGGCTGACCGATTGTGGCAGCCAAAGCCAAGCAGTCTTCGCGCGCAGGCGCAGCTAAGTGAAACAAAAACTGAAACTATGAGACAGTGAACCTTTAGAGAGAAAAGCGAGAGAGAACGCGAGAGGTGCGCGAGCAGGCGTTACCTTCTACATATCATCGTCAAACTTATCTGTTAAAATAGCTACATTTTTAATTAATTTTTATTAAGTTTTAAAATAAAATAGAAGAAAGACAAACGTCTTGGACCCCTTGTTGTCTCCCACATATATATATATATATATATATATATATATATATATATATATATATATATATATTTAAATATATAAAATCAATCACAATAATCAATTAATTAAAATATATGAATCTTATAATACTAAATCCCATTTCAAAATGTCAATGGCAAATATAAAAAATAAAATTCCATCGTTTTCAAACAAAATTAGAAAATTATAAAATAAATGGCGCCAACCTTCCCCTTATTGCAACTCGGTAAGTTAATTGGAAAATATCCAAATTTCAAAAATTTAAAAATTAAATATTAAAAAGTTAAAAGTAAACCATAATACTTGAAAAATCAAACTATTCGCCATCGCATTCTGAAAGATATTACAACATTAAAATATTAAAATTTAAAAACAATTTAGTGAATAATACAGTGCTTCTCAAACTTTCAATACTGGCGTCCCCCTTTTCGAACACAATTTTTATCGCCCCCCTTATACATTAATAATGTACTGAAAGCAATAATAATGCACTTTGATGCTAAAGCTGCAATAGGCGATCTTAATTATAAACCATACAAATTACTAACATAATTTTTAAATTTTTTATATTACTTTTAAGCAAGAATAAATAAATAAATAAATAAAATAATAGGAAAATTATTATGTTAATTTTCCTTTCTCTAATTTTTAAATTGAAAATATTGCAAAATCCGGTGGCTGCTTAGAAGACAAAATATAGATATCTGCTAAATATAGAAAAATAATTTAGAGGGTCAATTTTCTAATCATAAGCATTCCTTATAAAAACTTTGCCTTGCAAGACAAGCCCCTGGAAGTCGTTAATACTTATTAAACTTGTTCTTAATTTAGTATTAATTAATTAGTTATAAAATATTCTGTGCAGCACTGATACATTAAAAGTATGCCAGTTGAAGTGCCCGCTCTTTGCCCGAGTTCACACACACACACACACATTTGTAAGAAAATAAAACATTGTTGATATAATAGCTGAATTGTAAGGAGAGCAAAGCCAAGTGCTAGACAATGTTTACAAAAGTGTAAAATCATCTTTTTAAAATGGTTGCTCAAATTATAATTAGTTTTAAGCGAATTGTAATGTTAAGCCTCTCAGAATTAGCATTTATAATTGATGTTAAATAATGAACAATAATATAAATTTCCGATGAAGAATAATTGTATTAATTTGAATATTTAAAGCGAAAATACTTCAACATGTTTTAACCCGTGAGCAGGAGCGAACTTGATACGGTCGAGTGGGGTTATTGAGTCACCCATTCTTTTTTTTTAATAATTATTTTATTGTACACGATATAAATCGTGATTCCAGTGAATAATTTAAAGAAGAGAATTTTTACTTACCTACTTTCAAGGTCTTTTCAATTTTTCTTTGGTAACAAATAAACAGTTTTGCCAGAAATAATGATTTCGTAATCTGTGTGTCCCACGCTACCACTTCCGGGTAAATATGTATGTTACTGCTAAAAAATTGTGTAAAACGTATTTTTGCATGGAGAAAAGCGCAACAGAGAAATACATTACTTTCAACTTCTCTAAATGAGAAACAAACACGTAAGAGAGGGGTCATAACTAACTGTACCAATAATTTAGAAGGTCATACAGATTACAGCTATAATGTGCAGTATTTCAAAAATAATGACATTGATGAATTTTTTATGTTCCTAAATTTCTTCGATTCTGGGTCTGGGATCTGTTTTTTCTCTGAAAGAGTTATATGTTAGGTTTATACAGAAAGCGTTCTAAAAAAATCTCTGATCATGGGATTACAGCAAATAAAAAAAAAAGTTTTTTTATTTGGTTATAGGATCAAAGATAGATAATTAGGTATTGAAGAAGTTTTTATTTTTGTTGACTTAATATCACACTCGCGCGCCTATAAATTATATCAGAGCAAAAGTGATTTTTTTATTATATCTGAAAGTATTTTGTTTCAATTTATTCCAGTAAATTAATTATTTTTAAATCTTTTATTTTCGATATGCTTGTGCCCCCCTCGTAGGGTTATCGTGCCCCCCCAGGGAGGTGCACCCCAAAGTTTGAGAAACACTGCACTACACATTGACAAACATCCATGCTTTATCCGTGGTACGAACCCAGGCCCTACGGCACCGCCCTCAGCGCCACTAACCACTATACCGGATGGGTGGGAAGTACTTTTATCTTAAACCTTTTCTAAATCTGTTTCGCAATCCAGTTTCCAAAGTTATTAATGAAAAAAAAACCCGGCATTTTAGTAAAATTGAGAACAAGCGATAAATATAAAATGTAATATTTGAATAATTTTAGAGAAAAATGCATTACTGAGCCAGAAACGAGATAGATTTCCAACTCTTTTCTGCCTCCTTACAGGTTCTCATTAAAAACTGTTGCCTGGATTTTTTACCAGCATTTTTTTTTTCTTTTTTCCAGTCTAACAAAATATATTTGTGTTTTGAGTACATTTATTTCTAGTTTTCTTTTCAAAATCTCTCTTTAAATACTTAGTTCTTGTTTCTTTTACTCATTCATTTGCTTTGGAAACTGGCTGCACACACACACATATCTACTATTTAGATGAATATTATCAAAAGAATGTGCTCGCAAGGTATTATGTGATTTTTCTGTGAGACGTTAGTTAATGCAGTTTTGATTTCGGAATTATAATGCAATGGATGGAAATAGCTTCTGAAAATTGCATTGTGCAATTGGGTTCAACGATAAAAAAGAATTATTATTTTTGTACATACAATAAAATTCGGTGTGGAACGTGCACTTTTATCACAAGAAATATGATCGAAATTTACAGGCGCGTTTTATTCGCCAGATATAAAAATGAGATTTAAAAATATTAAAAAAAATGTGCATAGAAAGAAATTAAGGCTTCTACATATATCGAAGCACTGTTTATTTAAAAAAAATGACATTTCTTATGAGTTCACAGAATTGTAGTTATAGAAATATTCTAATTTTTACTAAAACTTGGAATAATACTTTGAATAAATTACTTCAAAACATAAAACATTGCGCACGTACATTCCAGATTCTTTCGTAAAAAAGGGGATGCGTATTATACAACGAATATACCTTAAAGTTAAAAATTGCAGCTTGAAAGTGTAAGTGCACATTATACGGCGGTGCTCGTTATACGCCGGATTTTATGGTTTATTTATTTTTTGATAAATGAAAAACTGGGAATAATCATATTATTTATGGTTTTAAGGAACTATAAAGATATACATCTTTAAGTTGAATATTTTAGCATTTTTTTAAAAAAATAAGTTACTTTTATATAGGGGAGTGATTTTCTACTATCAGAAAGAAAGTATGCACTCATATTAATAAAAAAATTATTTTTAACTGTTAAAAACTCTAAAATATTTATTTAAAACTAAGTTGGTATATTGCGCAATGAATGTTACAAAATGGTTGAAATTAAAATTAAACTATAACTAATGAATGTTGAAAAATTGAGAAGCATGTTACGAAATTAAATAGGAATTTATTACATACTTAAGTAAAAATGTGTTAAGAAGAGATTTTAATGTGTACTTTGCCGTTGAAAACTACCCTTGAACAAAAAACTGATATAACAATCTGTCTATCATTTCATTGCACGAATGGCTATTTTCAATGCTACACATTGAAGAAAAGAGCGATATATATATAATGGAAAATTTAAAAAAATAAATGTATCCAAAATGGGCAGTAAAAGCATTAATACCTAGAAAAATTATGGAGAAAAATTTCTTTGCCATTGCTCTCTGTATTCAAGATCGCTGTTATATTTCTTTCCAGAGTATGAGTTTCTGAAAAGAAATAAGGAATATTTCGGCTTATGTACATAAAATTATGATTTTAATATTAAGGTATCCGACTATGATTGGAACCGTTATTTTGTAAAAGCGTGTGAGAACGAATATATTTTTTTTAATATTTAGTGTCACTTAGATTTGATTAAATATCTATATACTCGTATAAAGCTGTTTTAATATTATTATTATAATAAAACATTATTTACCGTATAATGTTCAGTATTTCAAAAATAATGACATTGATGAATTTTTTATGTTCCTAAATTTTTTCGATTCTGCGTCTGGGATCTGTTTTTTCTCTGAAAGAGTTGTATGTTAGGTTTATACAGAAAGCGTTGTAAAAAAATATCTGATCAAGGGATTACAGCAAATAAAAAAAAAGTTTTTTATTTGGTTATAGGATCAAAGATAGTTAATTAGGTATTGAAGAAGTTTTTATTTTTGATGACTTAATATCGCGTATCTATAAATTATAACTGAGTAAAATTGCATTTTAGTTTATGCCTGAAAGTATTTTGTTTTAATTCATTCCATTAAATTAATTACTTTTAAATCTTCTATTTTCGATATACCCGCGCCCCCATCGTAAGGGGTTTGACCCACAGTTTGAGAAACATTGGCATAATATAAGTGAACCATTCAACACCTAAAATGATGCACCTATCTTTAAATTAGTTGTATAGGTAGAAAAAATAGTTTCATATGTATAAAAAATGTTTGGGATTCAAAAGTTCAAATTAAAAAAATATTTGATATCCGAAAGTTCAAATATAAAAAAAATATCTAAAATCAAAAAGTTCAAACTAAAAAATCTGAAAGTTCAAACTATATATATATATATATATATATATATATATATATATATATATATATATATATATATATATGCTATATATATATATATATATATATATATATATATATATATATATATATATATATATGTACATATTAGAAGAAAGGTGACGCACTCTCAAACATTTATCACAAGATCCTCCGAACTATTAAATCAAAAACATGAAATTTGGTAACCAGGTTTCTTTTTTTTTGTAGAGATCCACTAAAAACTGGTTCTATGGAAATCCACTCCCAAGGGTTGTTGGAAGGGAGAGAGAGAGAGGGCGTGAAAATATAAAAAAAATATATCATTTTCAACTACTAGACCCCTATTGACTTGCAACTTGACAAATCTATTTTTTCGTTAAAGATATGCTGCAAATACAAATGGTGAACTTTAAAGTGAGGTCTTAAGGGGTTGTCAAAATATTCATACTTCCGTTTTAGACATTGACGTTGAGGCCATTTAAATCAAGATCTGAGGGCAATAGGAATTTGCTTTCTTTTAGAATTTAGATATGACAATAATATATATATATATATATATATATATATATATATATATAGCATGTTCAGATTTAGAATCAGACTTAATTTTCAAAAGGATCTTTATTTGATGAAATCTATACAAGCTCTGACGCTGAAAACGAAATTGGTTATCATTTAAAATACAGATACGGTAAGTATCGCGGAATTTTAGAGTTAACTTGAAAGTTAATGCTGGCTTATAGGGCTATTAAATATAAAGATCTGGAATTACACATGTTTATTGGCTAGGCCATATGTTCGGAAGAGATAAATGGGTGATTAGTTTGGTACTTGAAGATGAAATAACAAATATGAGTTAAGTTCTAGATAGGGAATTTAATTTTTAATCTAATTTAATTATCCTTACACACACACATATATATATATATATATATATGTATATATACACAGGGTGTTTATAAATGAATATCGGAGTTTTAATGCTTTATAGTATTTATTGCATTGAATTTATTAGTATAACTCATACATCGAATGAAAAAGCAACTGAAACAATTTTGTTTGCAGGCATGTGTGCATATGTGCGAGGAAACGTATATGTTAATTTTTTCCCCTTCCTTGTCGAACAGCGTGCTAGTTGAAAAATGACGAGTTGTGAATAGAAAGCGCATTGTGTTCCACAGTATGAAAAGACATAATCTGCTATTACTGTGCAACAAGTGTTCCGGTGGACACCTCAGTGTACATTTGTTCACTCATAATGCGTATATCTGGAGCTAAGAAAATCCTCACGAGGTGCTAGAATAGCAACGAGAGTCAACTAAATTGAATGGGTTTTTGTGCCATATCTCGGCGGAGAGTGTATGCGCCTTTCGTCTTCGGAGAACCATCTGAAATTGTTTCTGCCTATCCTGATGCTCTTTTACAGGGGTGGGGGGATTTTTTCAGTGTACGGGTTACTTCAAATATTTTTAAGGTGTTGCGGTGTGGTGTAGATGTGGTCATTTTGTTATAAAACTGCATATTTTCCTTTCTTAACACTTGTTTTTGACAGAGTGCTCCTTTTTTAAAAGATGACAGATTACTATTTTTACTACATAAGTACAAGTACCACAAAATTGCCAAGTTGAATGCTTCAACAACTACGAGTGACGTGACTGCTAGAGTGTGAACGTATTCAATGCAGATAGCAGGGAGCATACGGGATCCAATGAATCTGAAACCAAAGGATGCACTAAATTTGTTCGCTGCTAAGTTCCGCGCCATCGTAGAACACGACATCAACACGAGAACCCCAATCCCGTGAAAGCGCGGTGTGTGGAATGATATCTCAATAGCCAATCCCATACTATCTCAGAAAGAACTGGTCATCAACATTTTTCCTCCCCTTGAGTAGGCTTGTGGGGAAAAATACATGGATAGTCTAGAATTGCAGTGATCTCTTTTCTCGCCAACAGCGGCAATTGGCATGTTAAGTGTCATCGTTCACTTCCAATGAAGGTACATGTGTCATCTACACATTTATCGAATAATTTATAAAGTAAACACAGTGGCATGATAGTGAAAAACCGATTATCCAGTATAGCCTGCGCCAGCGCAAAATAAATCTTTCTTTTAGCATGCTCGTCTTAGGTCTTAGTAAAGACGGTTACCCCAAAATGTCTTAGCGGGCAACTGGTAGATCGAGATCAACCTAAAGCCAATCCCTTCTCTATAATTATGGCTATTTCTTCAATTGAAAGAAAGTGAACCAGATAACTTCATTTGGCGGCACAAGGGTACACTGACTCACTGGCATCTTTCAGTACGCGATTCTTTGAACTTTACTGAATTCAATCAATGGATTTTCCACAAAGGATCTCACGTTAAAACTTGTTTCGCATGGCCTTCACGTTCCTCTGATCTGACGCCATGTGATTTTTATCTGTGGGGGTTCATTAAGGATTGCGTGTACGTACCTCCGCTACCAGCTGACTTTCCAGACATAAGGCATAGGATTGAAGTAACTGTTGCAATAATTACCTCAGACACACTGAACAAAGTTTGGGGAAAACTCGATTGCCGACTCCATGTGTGCCGTGAGAGAATGGAGATCACATTGACAATTTGTAAGCTTGTAGGTAAAACTGTTTCAGTTACTCTTTCATTCGATGTATGAATTGCACTTGTAAGTTATATGTAAAAAAAAATTATAAAGCGTTAAAACTCCGATATATATTCATTTAGAAACACCCGGTATATTAGCTGAATTAAAAACTTTTTCATCATTAACTATTTTTCCATATTCATGGATAAAATTTTCATTGATTTTACTGTTTAAAATACTTAAAAAGCAGTACTAGAAATATTATTTTAGTTTAACTAACATCATTTTGAATATATGCTTGAGTTTCAAGCTCCGTATACTAATTTGGTTATCCTTATTGCTCAATTTCGTATAATAAATAGTACACTCTAAAATACTAATGGAAAATACAAAAATTGCTTATTGGGCAAGCCACTCATACATTTACTAAAGAATAATAAATAGTGTTATTTATTAAAATTATCACACATCAAAAACAGAATTTAAATTAAAATTTAGAAACTCTTTGTACTGATACGTCGAATGAAGTTTATTTCTTTTCTTAGAAAGTAACAGTAATTATTTATGCGTAAACCATCTTTTTTGGGGGCAATCCTATTCATCGCATTATATCTAACCTAAATCAAATGCGTTTATAACATCCCTTTTTCTGGAGCCCTGAATATTTATGCACATTGCTATTCAACTTGACATGGATTATTTCTCCCACATTGAACACTAAGCATTCCAGAGAACCATAAAAACCGTCACCATTCAAAATATGTCAGTTTTACTCCCATACAGCAGCTCCATAAACCATTCATGCCAAAAATAATCACCACTGGGCCTTATTATTTTTTCTCCGCAAGGCAGGAGGCAAATTGAATTACTGTATGTAAATAACGATTAAGCGTTAAGAGGCAGTGGTTGTAAATTTCATCTCGGGGTGCCTCTTAAAAATGCTAATGCTCTTAAAGAAATTAAGTCAAGAAAAGACGTTTTTATGGCAGTTCTTTTACTGTAAATTGCCGGTTTTGTGCACTCAATCAAGCGCACTGCGTAATTAACGCCTGTGTTGAAATGTTTTGGATAACTGGATACTTTGTTCCATCTCTATGTAATTCACTTAAATTAGGATGTTAGCAAGTGTATAAAAGAGATGGAAATTACGTAGGACTTTTAGCGTGAACAATTCGGGGTGCAGTATGTTTTTCTTTTTACAGAAGGTGGATTTGTAATTTGATTTATAAAAAGGTATACTTTTCATTTCAATGATGATGAAATAATCTCAGTTTTGTAATAAGTATTTTTTTTTAAATTTCCTGTCTTATTAGTATGATGGATTCTGAAAAGAAATATATTTTAATGCTAGAAGGAGTGTTAGCGAAATTATTCATGTTTTCCTTTAACCAGTTAACTGTGATTGACGTGTATACTCTTCATGGAGAAGTTGCAGGATTTGTGCCATGACGAGTATATTCATCATGCGTAAAAAGTAGGGACCACACACACACACACATCGGCAATTTAAATTGTAAGTTTTGAGATAAACAGAACATATTCTCAAATTTTAAGATGTTTTAAATATTTTGAGGCAAGATCGGGTAAAACAAATAAATAAAAAAAAATATAAAAGATTTATGGTATCCGAATATTTTCGGAACCGTGATTTTAAAAAAAAAGCGCATAAATGGATAACTTTCACGATATTTAGTGTCACTTTCTATTAGAATAAATATATAAAATTGTCTTAAGGATATTTTGACAAAAAAAAATATTTAAATACAATATATCGGCAAAAAATTAACTTAGAATAACTTTTTTTCAGAATGTTCTCCTTTTGTGAAAAATGCTTCAATTGTAATAATATTTTATCTGTTTATAGCTCAAACCTCTGTACAGAGGCTTAACTATGATTTTTTAAAATCTCAGATTATTTTCAGAGTTACAACCAATTGAAATAATTATCAGAGTTTTTTTCTTAAAATTTCTCCCCTCTGTTGTCGTAAAACATGGATAAACAAACCCCCTTCCAAGTTATATAAATAAAAAAAAAAAATTCTAGTTGAGTCTCTGTACAGAGGTCTGAGCTATATACAGGAAAAATTATATTATAATAGAAGCAATTTTCACAAAAGGAGAATTTTTTGAAAATGGGTCAATCTATGTTCATTTTTTGTCAAAAGATAGTACTTAAATAATTTTTTTATTGTAATACTATTCTTAAAACAATTTTATATACATTTTTAAATCTATGTAACACTAAATATCATAAATATTATCCATTTATACACTTTTGCAAAATCACAGTTCCGAACGTAGTCGGATACCTTATCCACTTATGCGTCCCTGAAAGCACCGGTTTTATCAGCGTAAAAGTTCGCATAGCAAATTTATTTATGTTCGATGATAATGATTTTAGATTTTAGCATAAAAAATAGCAAAGGAAAAAGTCGGAAATTTGATTTATATTAGTATTCTTTCAGGTATGGTCAGCCGTAGGAACAATAATTTTTAAATTCGAACCTTTATATATTCTATGTTAAAATTTTTCGTATCCCTTTCGAGTAATATGTATGCAAAATGTGTTTATGTTAACAAAATAAATAAATATTTATAATAAAGTTGGCAATTTTATAAAAATAAACCCATGTTTTTGATCCAATATTTTAACAGTGACACTTACTCTGTGATAGACGAGTATACTCGTCATCGCTCGATTCCCGTGACACACAAAGTTGCACGCTCTCAAACGGAGGCACTACAGTTAACTGGTTAAAAATATTTTTCTGAAAATAAATGAGGGTTTCTAACCACATTTTCAAGTATCAGAAGTTCATGACTTATGAACAGCAGCTTAGCGCGGTACTATTTTCTTGTATTAGCCGATAATTTATGGAACATTTAGGGTTAAGGCAGCGTTTTTCAAAATGTGGGGCGTATTAACCCTAGTTAGAGCGAACATATCGAAGAGTCGAAAATAAAAGATTATTTTTTAAAAAAATTATAAACTGAAAGGAAATGAAACAAAATACATTCTCGGATAATAAAAATAAAATACACTTTTACAATGACATAATATACTTATAAATGTAACAATACTGCGCAATATATTTAAAAAAATTATTTATCAATATTAAGTTAAGAACAAGCTTATATATATAATAATTACTGGTAACTCCCATGGATTTAACATATATAAAATGGCTCATTAAGTGCGGCTCTGGCACAAATATCCACCAAAGGCGCAAGAATATTTTCATTTAAAAAAAACTTGGTAAGAAAAAAATTACATCTTATCTTGACAAATTAAAATTATTTTATGAATCGAGAACATGTGTAATGTTTTGTTTAAGTTAAAAGATAGATATAGGTAATTAAAATTTTATATTGTTGTAAAAATACGCAACGAACATCGAATTCAATTTTATTGGTTTTCGTAAACGTAAACACAAACCATGTACAAACAACGGGCTGAAATTGCTCCTATGTATCCGGCGTACTCCCGTGTGATACAAATTTACCACAAGCATGCACGCGCATACTTTTTCTAAAGTGGTGGGGATACAAATTAGCATCACAAACCAGCAGTTGCAGTGTGAACAGTTCTGTCTTATCTACCGTGTCTGCCGTTGTCCTGCCTTATTAAAAAGTTATTGTATTTTTCAATCTAGCTGCACAACTTACACGTATTTTTATACGATTTTATTACACCTGTTACAGATGTTTGTGGTTCCGGTACAGAATTTGTAATCGATTTTACGATAACTTCTATTTGTCCAAATGTTGGAAGTTTTCTTCCAGTTTTGATCAGTTTAAAAGTTTTGTTATTCTAATGATGGAAAAAGTTATTTTTTTTCTCTTTTTAGTGCAGTTACACATACATTAATGAAATCGTATTTGTTAAAAATATTTTTTTAAATTTTTATTTTCATCAATTTAATAATGATAATAGTTTTGTACTGGTTGCTGCAGAAAAAAATATATTTGGAATATTTTTATAGGCACCCCAATTAACATGGCCACCAAAAAAAAAGCAAAGAAAAACGGAAGATGAAAACCACGAATTTGAAGTTCAATGGACTGAGAATTTTGCGTTTATTCAAAACTTGAATGGACTTCCGACTTGTCTTATTTGTAAGGAAAAATTCGCGCATAACAAGAAGTCAAATTTAGAGAGACAATTTACAAGAAAGCACGTGCCATTTAGCACTAAATATCCTAACGGTTATGCAAGGAAGAAAGCAGTTGAGGAACTTCAGAAGAGTCAAGATTGGTCAACTTCTGTGTTTAACTGGATGCAATCTTCCAGAAATATTAATATGGCAAGTTTGTTTTTTTTTTTTGCCAAGAGATTGCTAAGAGAGGAAAACCGTACACACAGACGACAAATACATAAAAATATTTTTTATGAGGGCATCCGAATAGCTATTTCAGGATTTTAAAAACAAAGCAGATATTCTGAAAATAATCAAAAATTGTCTACAAAAACCATTAAAGATAGAACAAATAAAATGAGTTCGAATATAACCACCCAGCATATCCAAGATCTGAAATTGGTTTCGGCTTTGTCAATAGCAGTAGAAGAGTCTTGTGACGTAAAGGATACAGCAAAAGTTTCACCTTTTTGTAAGATTTATGACTCATTCAAGCTCTAAAGAAGAACTTTTAGGATTATTGCCACTCAAAGGTCAGACGCGTGGAGAAGATATCGCAAATGCTGTAATTGAGTGTATGGATAAACATCATATTCCCCTCGATAAAATTCTGTCGATTTCAACAGATGGGGCCAAAAGTATGACCCGCGTAAGAAAAGGGTTTGTTGCTATTCGAAAGAAAAAATAAATCACGAGATACTTGTTTAGCATTGTATCATTCACCAAGAAGCGCTTTATGCGCAAACATTTCCGGACGAAATTTGTAAAGTTATGGAATTAGTGATTACCATTATCAACTTCATTTTAGCTTAAGTTCTTAATTATCACTATATTAAAGAATTTCTTTTTGAAATGGAGAGAGTGTACGTTTATCTTCTGCTTCAAAACAAGGTACGTTGGTTATCAAGAGGAAAGGTTTTAAAACATTTCGCGTCCCTTTTTCCGGAAATTAAAGCATTTCTTCTTCAGAAGGGCGTTCAATACCCAGAACTAACGGACGATCATTGGATCCAAAGCTTTTATTTCATGGTAGACGTTACGTCTCATCCAAATCAGCTTAAACGTAAACTACAAGCGAAAGGAAACTTAATTTTTTCGATATTAGAAGAAGTAATAACAATTATCCATTTTTGCTCAGGATTTTGAAACGGAAACATTGTTTCACCTTCCGAGCCTGCTGAAACATCGCCAAGAAAATAAGTCTTCTATTAAAAACACCATTTGAAAGCAATAATTTTAAATATGAGGGAAGCATTTCTCAACAGGTTTCAGGAATTTAAAAACAGCAGAGCAACTTTAGTATTTGTCAAAAATCCTCTTAATGCTACGATAATCGAGTTGAAATTTTCTCCTTTTGAAATTGACATTGGTAGTTTTGAAATACAATTGCTGGATTTAAAAAACAAGGAGCTATGGCGCTCTAAATTCGAACGTCTTTGTGTTAAACTGGAAATATTGGAGAGGAAAAAATGTGATCTTAGTTTATTAACAAAAGTGATCTGCTTTGAATGACCTGGAGAAGGAAGACATGATAACTTTCAACGCTTGAAATAGTATTCCTGACTCTTACGATCAGATGAAAAAAACTCGCGTTTGCTGTTCTTTCTCTTTTCGGTTCTACATATATATGCGGACAATCTTTTTCAAGCATGAACACTATAAAGAGTAAACTGAGAAGTCATCTTATTGATGAGAACTTGGGATCATGCCTAAAATTAAAAACAACAACATACAAACCTGACTTACTCAAACTTTCCTAGGAGATGCCAGCACATTTTTCGCATTAATAAATATTTATTAAGCGTGTAATTTAGTTTTTAGTGTATTACTTATTTAGTGTAATAAAAGTTTACTAAACAAGCAGACATGACTCCCATTTTTTTTTAAATTGTTGGAATGTTCATATTGACTGATTGGCTAATAAGTTTTCCGACCACTGGGTTAAGGGATCATTTTATTTACGGATTTACTAATTTGGGATAAAATATATAGTACAAAAAACAACATTTATTTATTAAAAAAGAAATCCGCTACTCATGCACAAGCAATTTTAATATTTTAACTGTTTAAGAATGTGAAAAAGAAAAGTTGAGAGAAAAGTGTCACTAATCCTTCAAAATCACACTGCCATAATTAGAGCTTACGAATGATTCGTAAAATTCACATACTCATTTTAATGCTGAATGCACATGATCATCATGCAAAGAAAATATCCCGCAGAACATAAAACATAGGTCCATTCTCTTCAGGTTTATTTTTCAAGCAAACAAAAATGTCACACTAAGTATGACAATAACACACATAGTGCAAATAATAACAAATTAATGGAAACACGTGTTCCTTAAGATAGGAGGTTATCAGAAATAAAACTATCGTCATTGACGTCTGACGCTTTACTTTACATAAATTTGATTGGAAAACGTCCGATCCATTTGACAACATTTTTGCCCACATGACAATAGGTTTAAAAATAGCAGGATTTTTTTCCATTCGGCTATAATGCGATTTTCGAATTTTGGGTAAATTTTTTGAAGGAATACGCTCTCCCAGCTTATACACGGGTCGGCTCATATTTGGAAATATAAGGTATCATTTTAAAGAGCCAGCTCTGAACGTGTTTTTATTATTTAGTTATTTACAAATCAAGTTTAGCAATCTCATATAAATTTAAAATCTTATAGTCAATGAGAAGATGCAGGTTTCTAAACCACACAGAAAAAATCTGGTGTTACGCTCATTTATTTATTTTTCAATAAACAAATTAAAAAAATATAGTGACATTTATTAAAAATATTGAATATTTTTCTTCTATTTTTATTTCAATAATTTAAATTTTTCTTCTTTCTTTCGTCAAAATTAAATGTAGTAGAGATCGATTATTATTTCATGTAAATCTGCACATATTTGCTAATAAAAAAAGTTTTATTTTAAGATACTTGGTGGAAAAAAAAAAAAATAATAGCAGCATTTTTTTAAAAAAATAATAATTACTTTTTATTTGTGTAACATTTCAGAAAGAAAATTATCTACCAAAAAGAAAAGAAAAGAAAAAAAAAATTTAAAATCAGTAGATAGATGCATGTATATGTAAAAAATATTTTCGAAATAGCTCTTGTCGTCAAATTAGATAATTGAATTTTTGTTTAATTTAATTTTTTGCTTCAATAGTTTTTAAAGCAGGAACATAAAACTTACCTTGTTATTTCCATAAATAAGTTAGCATAAGAATTCAAGTCAATCAAAATAAAACATATCACACAATACTTATATATTATTGCTTAAAAATGTGATAAATAGTTCATATTTCTTTATTTATATTATGGAATTCCAGTTCTGAATTTATTCTTTTGTCAGATGCATTGTTTTAAAATTTATATATGGTCTTAATCACATTCTTTGAAAACAGGAATACTCGAAACAAAATTGATTATCCATTCGTATGTTGCATATCAAAAATATACTTAGGGTTAAAATATTTAAATGAAAAATGTATCTGCATATAAGACTAGGATTAGTATATGATGTTTTAAAATGAGGATTGACTAAAATTCAGCATTTCGGAAAACGAAACAGCAGAATGAGTCGTGCTGCCCTCTATTAAGAAATAAAAGAACTATTCATAGATTTGATTTATAATTGAGTTGTAATTTTCGTGTGATTTCATTCCTTTCCTAGTTACTGATATTAAAATGTATGAATAATTTATTTTAAAAAAAAGTAACTATACATAAAAAAGTAAAATGTTTCTTAAACAAGACAAAACCTTTTTTTATTGTTCTCTTCGCAAACATAAAATATCAAAATAGTCTCTAAGAAACGTTAATCAGGAATTACGCATTTAGAATTACATAATATAAAACAGCCGAAATCTGTTCCCTTCAATTCTTATTTTCAATATTATTCCTGATAATTAAAATTACAAAAAATATATTTAATTCATTCCTTTTTAGCAATTATATGTACTGAGAAAATTGAGCAAAAATAAATTTCGTCTGCTACATTTTTAACGTATTAAAAACGTGTAATTTATTAAATATTTTAGGTAATTCTCTCATAAAATATAAAAATATCCTTGGAAACTCCTACATTATGCTCTATCTTGTTTCCTACAATTTTCTCTCAAATAAACATTTAAGATTGCTGGATACTGGTTAATAACAAAAAAAAAAAAAAGAGATTTAAAATGTACTAAATTAAATTGATTATTTAGATTATATAAGCCGAGAAAAGTAGTGTGCAAAAAGGAAAGGCCCATATCAGGGGTGGTGATCCTTTATGGATCAACGTGCCATTTTTTTTTAAAGAAATGTTTAATGAGGTATAGACGTGCCATCAAATAAATCTGACTTGTGATTATTGAGGAAATAACAAAACTAACAACTAAAAAATCTTTATTTATTTCCAAAAATACCTTTTGTGCCCTGCATATTTGTAAATTTTTTTAGTTATATGTGTAATTCACAAATGTTTTACACAGTAACTTTAGTGTGACTTCTAATGTTGCAGATTCGATGACAAATTACTTATATTAGGTTTGTAAGATTCTACTTTTAGTAAAATGCAAGCTGAATTGGAGTCATCTGCCTAACTTTTCTAAGCAATTAATTAGTTTTGCTGTGGTACATTTTTTTGACAAGAGGATTTGTGATGCGTTTCAAAATGCCGCTTTACCGTCGATTTTCTGCATACCACTGTTCCAGAATATAAAACACACACCGCTTTGTCACCTTTACTAAAAATGCGATATTTCTTGATTCACCGAGTTTGAAATTCTATGTTACACTTACTTTTTTGCCTTTTTTGTTCTTTTGCTGAACTAGCCATGTTAAATAAGAGTTAAAAATCATAAGTATAACACAAAAAAAACTTTAAAATACAGTTGTGTTAACGAAATTGACTATGCTATGTGTAGACAAATTTTGCATCATAAGCAATTGTTGCCCACGAATTAACTAAGGCAAGACAATAAAAAAAGAGTGTGCTCTCCGCCACCTAGCATCCGATCAATCGCGTTTGTTCATAATACCTCATAGTGTGTTTTGCTGTTTTGAAATAAAATGCAAGCCATTTTGATCTCTAACGTACCCAAAATATTGTATTGCGTGCCATTGATGGCACGCGTGCCACTGGTTCGCCATCCCTGGCCTAGGTATTAAATCATTTCGACTCTACACACTATAAGAGTTTTTTCGTAAAAATTATAAATTGGTGTTTTCATCTACGTCTTTTTTTTTTAAATATAGAAACTCACCCCCATAAATACAGTCTATATACACCATTCATGAAAAACATGCTTAAAATAATTTCAAATCCGTACACACTTTAAAAGTTTATTAATGATTCATATTTAATAGCAAGACAATGATGGTCCTCATACACGTCCATGTTTACCGTTCACACTAATACATGTTTAATAACAAGATATTGGTGGTCCACATACACATACATACGTTTATATATATATATATATATATATATATATATATATATATATATATATATATATATATATATATATATATATATATATATATATATATTGTTACGTGGTTCATCACCTTTAGAGTGTAGAAAGTTTCATGGAATTTACGAGAAGGCACTTTAAAAGTAAATCATAATTTATTCTGGAACTCTAGTAAGTTGCAATAAATTTCCTCAAAATAGTAAACGAATAACCCACACATACAAATCTATAGCAGCACAGATTCAAAATTCTGTTTAGTACCAAACACACGGCATTTAAAACCATGATCACACTTTCGCATGTAAGACAAGAGAAAAGCATAGTCGCTGTTAAATATTTTTGACTTCTGTTTCGCTCCCTTAGTTTTTCATCAAATTAGGATTCAAGATTTCTCTTCATGTTTCTAGGAAATTCTAATTTTCCTACTAAGTTTCTCATAAAAGCAATTCCGACCCATTTGACATTATTGAGGTGTAATCTCTCTCGGACTTTAAGCGATCTTTGGGATAACAAAACCTTTTTGCAGGAAAGCAAACAATGAAGAGAAGTTATACGCTTATATTGCTTTCCACAATCTACTTAATAATCTTATTTGAGTTGAATTCTCAAAACAGCCAATCTGACAAACTCAAATTAGTTTTTACTGTAGAATCCACTTGGACTGTTTCTTAAATTATGTTGATATGATATATGTTTTTTGTTGTCAACATGTTTGAGCACAACTAACGACAGACCCAGAGAGGTTTGAGCAACCCATTGCAATGCAAGAGATACATCTGTAAAGTAAAATCAGTGTGCAGTCATCCCATTTATTCATAAAGAAGTAACTTAATAAATCAGAAATAATTGTTTTAATAAATATTTACCAGCCTTCTCTCATTCCTATTCCTTAGTAGAAACCTGGGCTGGTACTTCCATATGTAGGTTGTCGGTGTTAACGGTTAATTATTTTTGAATTAAGTTATTTGTTGTATTGCATTGCACGAATTATTAGGATTACCTTATACTGTATTATACCTAATTTCAGAAAATTTTATTCTCCTAGAATCAACATTAGTTTACTATTTTAAAAGTTATGTCGTCTACTATGCCCTTGTCTGTCTCCATAGCACAATGAGTCGTCTTTAATTTGGTTTCAATGGCAACTGAAGTCTGGAGTTTTAACCAGTAGCGACCAGTAACGATTTTGATCATTACAAAAATATGAAGTGTAACCTGCATGTATAGCAAAATAGTGTCAGAAGTGACTTATGGGAACACAGTCGTTTCCCAGGGATTCGTAACTCACCACGTACAACGTCGCTCTTATCTCAAAGGCAGTGTCAAATTCAGTGGCGTAATGTACACCCCTGCAACCCCAGCATCTTGGGGGATGTACATTCTAAAGTGCCCAAAATTTGATTTTTCAGGAGGCCCAAATGTTCTCCATTATGCCACTGGTCAAACTTGTTATGTTTTATTGTTCCATTCATATTCTTCATATCTGATCTACTGTATAAGTGCCTAAGTGGATCTTAGCTAATATGTGACTTGTGGACAAACTTGCCCTTCTCAGTTTAAATATCACGACCCTCATAAAATAGCTTAGCTTTAAGAACTGTCTATGTTGCTTGCGCCATGGGTGATTTCGTTTAAAAATCTCGTGTATGTGTTTCCCTCATTAACTATTGTTTCATTTATGTCCCTACGCATCTAATGCATGCACACTTAGAATTAATTTTATTTAAATATCCTTTATATGATACAGATTTATTTTCTTATATTTTACACGACTTGTGTTGGATAGCCTCACATTTTACATCACTTTCAGTACTTGTTGAAACCCGCTTAACCCGAAGTTTATATAGTTTTCTATTTTCTACTTTATGGTGTTCCTTTTTTGTATCGCGAAATATTATTTATTATAAACAAAGTACAGTGGAAATCATAATATGACACATGAGTTAATGAAAAAGTAAGACATCAGTTTCATGTGCCGTAGATATTACCAGTGCTATGAAAAACTCGAGTACTGCTTGGGGCATCTTTTATTTTTTTAATTTTTCTCTGAATTAAAGCAAACTTGTAGGACAAATGATTAACAAATCTGCATAATGTAACTAGCTGTTACACGTTCTTTGCATGGGTGAATAGAAAAATTAAGCAGTGCATATTGAAGGATAAATAGGTTTTTAATGAGTTAATTTTACGTGAATTGAGAATAAACAACAACAAAAAAAAAGCTTTTTGCATATCTCAGCTGAATAAAAAAAAAACCTGTTTGTTAAATTTTAAGTCTGTAGATTTAATAGTTGATCAAAATAATTTTTTTCTCTATAACTCCCCGTAACTCTCTTGAGGGTCGAATTTTGAAAACACCTTTCTAAGCTGATTTTGTTCAGCAAAAGTAACACATAGTTACAAATTTTGTGTAATGAACGCTTAAAATAGTATAAATAATTTATATCTGGAAGTGTAATACGTTAATATTACTTTTTTGTTGTATTTATTTTGTTAAAATTGTAATCAGCCTCACACTCCGCCTATTTAAGCTTTCGCAGTTCCTGGCGCCTGGCGTAGAAAAAACAAACTTCAGTTTTGCTTCACACATAATAGATAGATATATGCTGTCGCGGCTTTTTTTCCTACTTACTTGACAATTATCGTTATATTTTAGACACTTCACACAATATCTTTATAAATTTTAGCATATGTGTTATTCTGATGTGTATAAGCTATATTATTGTAAGGTTTCATTAAAATCCATTCAGTAGGTTTTTCGTGAAAGAGTACTACACAAACTTTCACGTTTATAATATTAGTAAGGATGATACTGCTGTTGACCAGGCAAACGGTGGTACTTCAATGACTCAGGTCAATGAGGAACCTCAGACGTACCTTGAACTATACTCAAAATGAACAGCTCTATAAACATCTGGAAACAACCGCCACGACATCCGTGATATCTTAGTCAGCGCCCTGAAGCGTCAATCAGTTTTAAAGGTGACGGCATGGATCAAACTACTTTTGCTCGACTGTCTGCGGGGCATTTAAAGTCCGTCAGATTTTCCCATGGTGACATAAATTTTCCAATTTGAACCGACTGTAATGATGCAGAGGTGACACCGCAACATTTTGCTTGATTGAGTTGACTTGACGCGAGAGGACCTTTTAAAGATATCTATTTCGGTTTTAGATTTTTTAAGGGTGAATAAACTCATATGTATCTGGTCCGATTTAGACCAAAGGGATAAGAAAGAAGAAACTTATAGGCCATATGATTATATCTGATTTTTTTTTCTCAAATGAAAGTTAAATTTTGATGTTTAGTTTCACATTTTCGGCACAACAAAGAACATTCATTTTCAGACTCATTTTAAATGCTGATCATCTTTATGGGCACTAGCAGAACCCCTTTTTAAAAACATTTTAAGAGCCTCAAGAATGGTGAGAATGATATTTCTTTTGACTAATAATTTATATGTGAATGTGAAGCTTAATATCAAAAATAAAGAATTGATAGTAAACGAGTTATAAATGTCTTCTTTAAGGCTGTTTTCGGCTAATGTTAAAAAATAGGACCCAAATTCGGAATATGTTTTCAGATGTAAAAGTGTTTAAACTTTAGTATTATATTCTGGCTTCCCTATCCTGTAGAGAATCACTTATTTTATCATACTGCTCATTTTTATCCGAGTTGACACATTTTTCTTTAATAAAATGCGTTTTGCCTTTTTTTCTCCCATACCGTAAAGCTAAAGGAGATATTCCTTTACATGTTAAAAAAACACTCATTATTTATGAAATATTTTGAAATTTTAAGAACACTAATATAAACAAATACATGAGAGTTACATTGAGGCATTTTTTCAGTTGAAAATGTGTTCCGCGTAAAGTACACGCTCTCGTACATACGGCGAAAACAGCCTTAAATTCAAGTGTGGGCTTAACATAATTTTTTAATTAAAAAACAACAATTATATTGGAAATAAACAGCAATTGAGGAATGAAAAACAAGAAATAACACTGTTTAAATACATAGTGCTAATCACTTACGCTGAATAAAAGAAAAACAAATGTTCTATCTTTGCGAAAAAAGACCGTAGTAATGTATTTTTTTATGAGAACCTTATTACATTTCTCAAACCTTCTCCAATTGATTCATCAAAAAAAAATTTTTGAACTATTTTTCCCGAGATTAATTGTAAATTTTTTTTAAAGAACCTGAAAATTGTGCTTGCTTGGGAATGCATTTTATTACTTTGCTCCTTCACTTGTATATTATTGCCTCGAACTTTTCTATTTCTAGGAGAGCAAAAAGAGGAATTAAATTCACAGATTAAAACAAATACAAAAGATCACTGAAATTCCAAAGGAAAAAATCTGACAAACGCTTGTTCTTCGGTTCCTTTGATCTCTTTGCGATTAGCATCTACGTGTTGTGTGGCATTGTTCAGAAACCTTTTGTCCGATGAAAACTTCTTGAATTGCAAATTATTTTAACTCCAGCTTAGAAAAAGAATTGGATCTTTTCCCTTTACGAAAAAATGGGATAATGAATTAAACCTTTTTTTTTTCTTACGGAATTTTTCTCTTATCTGAGTTTTCTATACAACATTTTTTTCCTTACTGCATTAATAAAACCTTTACTGAAAAGTAAGGCCTAAGGGAATACAAAAGTTGAAGTAATGTTTTTAAAGAATGAAATATATAATTTTTGCAAAATGATGATAAATAACGACGGAGAAAGATGATTAAAACAACATCTTTGTTCCTTTTCCGCTTGTAGAGAAGTTATTTATTTAATGTTTATTTTTATATTTCACTTTTAAAAAAGATCTACAAAAGGATTTTAATTTACGTTAATGATGTTTATATTTTCACAAAGTATTTTCACTTTTTTTTTATTTATTGTGCTAACATTTTTAAAAATGAATCATACAATTCTTTTTTTTTCAAATTTTAAAAATGCATTCGTCATAAGCTAATGATATCCGAAGTTATTATGGGAAAAAGTAAAACATTTGCTGATCTCATAAATTAGAAAATGCTCACCAAACATCAAATTTTGAAATCATCAGCAATCGTGTTGAAATTAATTTGAATATACATAAGAGATAATTTTTTATTTACTTATTTAAAAAAATGGATTAATTCAATTTTCATCTGTTTTTATTATTGTTGTTATTATTATTGTTATTATTTAACCTTAATTCAGCGTTTCTCAAACTGTGAGGCGCCCTCCTGAAGGGGAACAACAATTCTAGGAAGTGTGCGCGAGCATATTAAAAAGTTGAAAACAAAAGACCATTAAATAAATTAATAACTTATTAAAAGTAAACAAACAAAATTTATTCTGACATAGTTAAAAAATAAAGTGAACATTTAAACTGATATAGTACAATTATAAATGTATCAGTACTACACAATAACAATTAATTTAACAATACTAAGTTAGAATAAGTTTAAAAATTTCCAGTACCCCCCATGGATTCTCAAGTATACAATTATATACAAAAATTAATACTTATCTCGACTATTAGCACCTTTATAAAATAAATCCCTTAATTGTGCCAATTGAAAGTTACGCGATTCTCTCCCCAATGCCAATCGTTTTCCACGGAGGCACACTTATGTGATATATTAGAAGGGATGACGTAAGAAACAGAATAAATAAGAACATATTCTGAAATCAAGTAAATCCTTCGCAAAAACATTGCCAAGGTACTTTCAATGCATTCCAAAGCCTTTGGAATAATTTTATGGAAATCAGTGCATAGAAAAGATCTTTCTTCGGAAAGACGTAAATATACGTCCAGGGTAATAATGAACGCTTAGTTGTAAGTCACTGAGCGAAACCTTTATATACGCCGGTGTCAGAGGTTAAAGGTGTATTGTTGCTTTAGCGTCCAAGTATAATATCGGTGAAATCAATACATTGTTCTTGTAAAAAGGGTGATGATGAAAATTATGATTGAGAATTAATACAGTGCTTCTCTCAAACTTTCAATATACGCGACCCACTATTCAATCATCATTTTCATTGCACCCCCTCCATACAATAACAATGTTTTAAATTCAATAATATTATACTTTGACACTAAAGCTACAATACGACTTTAACCTCTTATTTGCCACAGACGTATATAAACGTCTCACTCAGCCAAAGTATTAATGCTCTGGACGTATATATACGTCTTTCCAAAGTACAGTATTTTCTTTGCAGGGCTATCCATAAAATTATTCAGAGGGATTTGGAATGCAAGAAAAGGATTTTGACAGTGTTTACGAAAGATTTACTTATTTCAAAGTATTTGCTTATTTATTTCTTTTTTCCTCTCCCTCAAAAAAGCATCTAAATACGCTCGTCTACGTGGTAAACTGTGGTGTTGTGGAGCGAATCGCGTGACTTTTAATTCGCCGTAAAGGAATTAATTATAAACCGTGCGAATTATCAAGATACGTGTTAATACAAGCCCATGGTGTCACTGATAATTATGAAACTAGTTCTTAACTTAGTATTGTTAAATTAATAATAAAATATACATTGTACACAATAATAATACATTTATCAGTGTATTATATCCGTGTAAATGTGTATTCTATATTTTATTATATCAGAAAATATTTTGTTTACTTTCAGTAAATTAATAATTTTTAAATAACGTTTGTTTTCAACTTTTCAGTATGCTCGCGCCCCCTTGTAGAGTTATCACGCCCCACAGTTTGAGAAACACTGAATTAATATTAAAAGATTGAGAGAAGCACGGCCGTAAGGTATCCGACAACGTTCGAAACCGTGATTTTGCAAAAGCGTATAAATGGATAATATTTATGATATTTAGTGTCACTTAGATTAGAAAATGTATATAAGATTGTTTTAAGAATAGTATTACAATAAAAAAATTATTTAAGTACAATATTTTGACAAAAAATGAACATAGAATGACAAGTTTTCAAAACATTCTCCTTTTGTGAAAAATGCTTCTGTAATAATAATATTTTACCTGGATATAGCTCATACCTCTGTACAGAGGCTCAGCTAGAATTTTTGAAATATATAAATTAGAAGTGGGTTTATCAATGTTTTACGACAACAGAGGAGAAAAATATTAAGAAAAAAACGCCGATAATTATTTCAATGGGTTGTAACTCGGACAATAATGTGAATTTTTCAAAAATCATAGTTGAGCCTCTGTATAGAGGTCTAAGCTATATACAGGCACAATATTAATATAATAGAAGCATTGTTGGAGTGGTGTGGTAGTTAACAGAAGCCAGCTCAAGTATCGTCCTCGTAACTTGACCATGGTACAAAATTACTAGGTTTGTCTCCAAAAAACCTCGTGTAGCTGATCAGTGCGACGTTAATATTCACTCTTTCGATCATGAATGCTCATTAAAACTACAATAGCTTGAACAAAATATGACAGCTTCGCCAGCAAATAACATTCTTGTAATATTAATGAAAAATGTCTCTGATTTGCATCCTTTATTAAGGTCTTGCACTTTTGAATCATTTTAGCTCAGTTTTATTGGACTTTTTCTCAAATCATCAAAGAAAAATTGAATAGTCCTTGAAAGCTGGTAAGTATACTTTCTCTTAATTAAATTATTCACTGGAATTTCGATTTGTATCGTGTACAGTAAAAATAATTATAAACAAATGATTGGGGCGACTGAGTCCCCCCGCACTATCATTAGCGTTAGCATGGAGTAGGTGCCTGCTTCCGGGTTAAAACCTTTTAAAGTCTTCTCGCTTTCAATATTAAAAAGTAACACAATTATTCTTCATCGGAATTTTAAATTATTTTTCATTATTTAACATTAATTCTAAATGCTAATTCTCTGAGGTTTAAAATTGCAGTTCCTTTAAACAGTTATTTACAATTATAGCATTTATCTAAAAAAATCATTTTACATTTTTGTATACAATGTCGTGCCCGCAGTTTTACTCTCCTTACAGTTCAGCGATTGTATCATGAATAATGTTTTATTTTTTTAAAAAAATGAACTCGTGCGAAAAGCAGGTGTTTCAGCCAGAGTATACGTTTAATGTATCATTACTGAAGAAGGTATTTTATAAATAATTACTTAACACTAAATTAAGAACAAGTTTAATAGTTTTTAGAGACTTCTACGGGCTTGTCTTGTAGAGCAAAGTTTTTCAAAGGAAGGTTTAATATCAGAAATTGACACACTGAGTTATTTTTCTATATTTAGCTGAGATCACTATTTGGTCTTCAAAGAAGCCACCGCAGAAAATCCGGTTTAACAAAGGTAGGATGTTGGAAATGGTAATAGTGTACGAAGTGCTTTTGTTTTCAGTACAGAGAATTCATCATCCATCTTTACCCAAAATTCAAAAAGCGACTTATTACAAAATTACCTTTTAATGTTTCACTGGATGTGAAATATATGAAGATTTCTTCTTCGGAAGTTGAGAGCCTTTCTGGAGTATCTTGAAATATAGATCCTTAATTCACTCGTATCTTGCTACAAAGTTGTCCTCACCCAGAAAATACTTTTTAAAATTCTTTGCAAACATCGCTAAATTATTTTACATGGTTTTAAAAGCAACTTTCACATGTTGTTCTTCAGATTTGTAAGTTTTAACACATAACGACCTGGGGCCTTTTTTCCCATCAGTTACTTCAGTAGTGGTAAGTCCAAAATTTAAGTATTTTTGAGAATATTGCCTTGATTTAATTTTCGGAACCATACTCGTCTGTGTACTTGTTGATACATTATTATCGTCGAATGTTTGATTACGACTTAAAAATGTATATATGATTTTGTTTTAATCTACTGCCGTAAATACTTAATTAATGTGAATCACAATTAACGTGTAAATTAAAAAATGTACATTCAAGCTAGATTCGGTAGCTATAGAAGTATCAAGTCGACCAAAAATGACTGGAATTGTACGAGGTAAAGCAATTTTACATGTTTTGCGCAAATGTCCGATACGTTGCCCACACTCACGCAAACGCACCTTATAATACCAGATGTGATGGATATGATAGGGTGCAACATAGACTAGATTATTTTTCTAATGACATTTGTACTTTGAGAAATGAATGCTGAAGGAAATAAATCTTTAATTAAATATATCATTTTGCGATCTGTTCCAATTTAAAAATTAGAGAAAGAAAATTAACATAATAATAAGTAAGTAATATATATTTTAAGTAGTTTTTTCTTACAATATATATTACTTAAAAGTTACATATACAAAATTTAATATACTTATCGCATTAATTTGTACGGTTTATAATTAAGATCGTATTATAACTTTAGCGTCTCTCTCTGAAAGTGCATTTTTATTGCAGTAAATACATTATTGTTGTTCAGGGGGCGACAAAAATTATGATTGAAAATTGAGTCACCAGTATTGAAAGTTTGAGAACACTGCGGTATATTCTTAAAATGACGCTCAAGAGATTGAACAAGACTCAAAATGTAGTAGTTCATGTTAAGAAAATACAGCGTCTCCAACCCTAGGATGCAGAACTTTAAAAAACATTCAATCGAAACCTCATTCACAAAATGCACAACGAGTAATGGATTTTTGTGTATTAATGAAAAGAAAAAAAATATCTTTTGAATATCATCAAATTAAGTTTATGTGTAAAAAAAGTTAATAAATTTTAAAAATTTAATTTTATTAAAAAAAATAAGTATTTTGTTCTGTGTAAAATACTTGTGTTCTCTGGTAATTTAGCATTTTTAAGAGTTAAAACTGCATTAAAAAAGTCATTCGGTCTTTCCGTATTATGAAAATATTTTAGAATTTTATGGATTGACGGTACTTTATAGTACCAATTTACTTAATTAGCTCTAACGAATTAAATTTTTCAAAGTTGAGTATTTTTTATGTATATCCCTTAATATTCAATGTAATGGTCGAAAAAATATTGCATGAAAAAATTTGCAGTAACTGATAGTGCGGTAGATAAAGGTTTATCTACCTATTTTATCTGAATACCCCTATGTGCGAATTTCTTCCTCGTTGTACGAGTTATTTTACATATGTATAAGTGTAATTCTTCTACCTCTCTTCATATACTTCTCCTTTCTATCGTCCACTCCTTTTTGATATCCACTTTACCACACACTTCTACTTAAACAAAATAGGTTCATTTATATACAACACGATTATTTCACAGAACGAGTAACATAGTAAAGAGAGGTAAAGTAAAAGAAAGGTATCACAGTATATAAAACAATGTATGGAATTGAAAATTATACATTTATAAGATCGATATAATGCATAAATAACAAATAAGACAATTAAGATTTAAATCAATATGACAATTTGTACATTATTTAAATATTTACCCATTCTGTTTTATTACCAATTTGAATCCAAATAAAATCAGTGACTGTATAATTTACGATAGGACGTAAACTGTAAAAAGGACCAAAAGGTATATTTCGAAAGTATTTGTATATTCTATAACGTAAAATATATAGAAATAAAGTCCGCATTTAATTTCCAAATAAAAAATCATAAGTATATCGGATCTGATTTATCATTAAATAAAGTGTTAAGCCAATGAAAGGTCACAAATCAATGCATATTTTCTTGAAAGGCGGAAGGAATAATCTCTTAAGAAAATCCTCAGGTGATGTTCCATATCATGCGTAGGATCCTCCAAAATGATATCATAATCAGCGACAAGTCCTCTAAACCACAAGAGGGACCAGGACGCCGGAGGGCCCAGCGGCAATAAGTTTCCTCCGTGCCACATTAATCTGCGCAGATTAGAGCCCGAATCTTTCCCTTAATCCCAGGACACGGGACTAAATTCTATAACTGTGATTTACGTTGAAATCGTGCTGCCTCGCTTTCTAGGACGTAATGAGAAGTTATGGACATGGTGGAACTCCTACAGGGGAAATAAAATTACTTTATCTGGGGCTCAACTTTTCCTTCTTTTTTGTGTATGACCCTCCCCCATTGCTTGTTCGTGATGTGGTTCAGATTTACCGAAGTCTGATAATGGGAAGATTTATGCTGGATGTCGAGGGGGTGTCGATTGAGATTTGATTTTGCTATGATTTTTCGATGTGTGTCGTTTAGATTTGGGAAGAATCAGTGGAAATGGCATGATTTGGCCTTAAATTGATTTTATTTGAATCATTTGACTTAAATAGAAGCCTAATAGTGCTTAAAGAAATTTATTTTGTAAGAAATAGTTTCTTTTAAAGGAAGATCTCATTTGTTTGGCAAGGGATGTTCCTGCTTTTGTTTTTACTGTTGTTCTAGGTTTTATATGTTATTCGTTTATATTTCGTTTGTTTCCCCTTATGCTTAGCGTTAATACGATTTGATAGTCAGAAGCTGACTAAGATCAATGGTGTATTTTTTGTACGGAGTTTACTGGGGAAGAAAACTTACTTATAGACGCTCCACCCCAAATGCCAAGGAAATTGAACAAACCACAAAACATACTTAGATGGAAAATTGCCCAACATACAGTATAATTTCATGATATTATTCCTCACGCAACCTTATAATGTGTTTTTAAAAATTCAAAAGCATGCTATAACTACCCTAGCATTTTCAATAACTTATAATGACGACAACCATTTAGCGCGAAATGTAGTAGACGAAATGTGGAAGACTTGTTACATAAAAAAAAGATTAATTCAGAATGAAAGAAGTAGTGCTCAAATAAATGTTTTCTCTGTATGACAGAAAAGTATATATATCAGTGCTGACAGTTCAAAATATAAAACAAAAATGGACAAAATATATCAAAGCCAAGTTTATATGAGAGTAAACACAGAGAACAAAGGCGAAATGATTGAAAATGCATTCTTCTACGATGTAAGCAAAGAAAAAAAAACAGTATTGGGTGGTACCACCACAACTGAAATAACGTTTGCACCCTGTGCCGGCAGTGAATGAAAAATACTTTGGATATCTTGCTGGGAATATGTCAGCTCAAGTTCCATACAGTATTACCAAAGTTGATCTAATGGTGCAGCAGAACGCGTATGTTGGTCCAATCGATCTGCAACAACACATCCTTTCACAGATGTCGTTTTTGAAGTAGCATCCTCGTCACTTAATCGATGTTCAAAATTACAAAGCCCATCCCCAATAGCATTCAATGGGTGATGTTAATAAAAAAAGATTTGTTTCACAGATGTAGCTTTGCTTACGTGAATGTCAAAAAGTTGTTATAACAAATTAGTTATAAGTAGTAAATAAATACATTAATCTAATAACTATGCAATTTTGAATAAAACTACTTTTTAATGTGCAAAATATTTTACTTGCTATGAACTGCAACTAAATTTATATTTTCAAAGTTTTTTAAGCAAGATGTTGTTCAATAAATTGTAGAACTCAATACTTAATTAATGTCTAATTAGAATAGTTATATCCACGTATATTTTACTACTTAATATTTTGGTTAAACGAAACTACTTTTTACTGGAAATATATTCTATTACTTTAAACCTGGTTTTTAAATATAGTTACCCGAACCTACATATGATGACATTAAGATCAAAAGTAAAATTGTGTTTTATTTATCAACTAAAATTTGTACGAAGAGACAAAATAAAATTAGTTTATACCGAGTTCAAATTATTCTTTAAATATAACTTGATGTAATCCTATCTTACTTTTCATGAATAATAAAAACAAAGGACTTTATTTCAAAATTCATTTTCAACATAAAAAAAAACAGTTGCATTATCATGCAAATACACAAAAGTAATTGAAAATGATGCAAAAGATGCGCTTTAGTCATTTCCCATCTGTTTAAACAAATGCAAACGAAATAAAAGATTTAAAAGCAAAATAAATTCCTAAAATAACGGCGGAAAATATTAAGTAATTTGAAAAAAAAGGCAAAATCACTGGACTAGTGAAAGTTGCTTATTGAGGTTTTCCTCAAACCTCAAGTAAACACACAATTTAAAGGAAAAAATGCCAAGTTTATTGAATTATAGGAGAACACAGCACTTTCAAAAGAGATACAAAATAAGAAAATGCTCCGAGAGGATTGTAAACATAAAGCCAATCTGAACATCGAATGCAGATACGATCTTTAATACTTTAACAGGGGGAAATATTTCTTGACAAAGCAGATTATCTGAAACCAAAATTCCTTGACTTTATCTTTAAAATGTCTTTCAAAAATCAATAATCGCTCTTAAAATTTTTCCCCATTTACTCTCTCAATTATCAATCTTTTAGTTAACCGAACAAGCGGGGGAAAATTGCAATCCATAGACTGGTTATTCTGGCACAGAAAAAAAATTGCTCCTGGCATTTTAAAATCTAATATTACCTCAACAGGCCCTTTTTTTATCTTTACTTTAATCCCTCCATTTTTTTCTTTATAGATGGTTAGGAAATATCGAAAAACAATTTCTTGTTGCCGTATTATAATTTTTTTCCCTCTTGCTTCTTCGTCTCTTTTGTAACCACAGAAAACTGTTAAAACAGCTTGCGTTTAAAGAGGCATCTAATATTTTATGCAAAGAAATATTGTATTGGAACTCGATATATGAAAAGGGGAGAGAGGCTGGCTTCCCCTCTGTCAGTTCTGAACTCATTTGGGCCTTGGAATAAATGTCGGATTCACGTTTTAAAACTCATTTTCCATTCGCGTAGATTTCGATTTTAGATTTTTCTTCCTGCTGGGAAGAGAGACTCCTGGCTCAAAACAAACACGAAAAAAAAAATCTTTTTTTTTTATCTTAATCTTTTTCTCATTTATTTTTTTCTTCAGTTTCCTGCCCCTCTTCTACGATGAGAGAAGCGTTTGTTGTCGCATGCTATTCTGTCGCAAATCGACAGACAGAGCAGTTAGTGAAATACTCCATTGTTGGTCCTGGAGTCACTTTAATTACAGTATGATTTCTGCTTATTTTTAACAGTAAAAGAAAATATTTAAAACAATCTATGGTTTAGTGATATGATAATAAATTCAGTTTATTCGAAAACCTTAAGATTAATAAATTTTGTAATCCCATGTACATCATCATTGTACGATTTCACATTTTCTTGCTTTATTGTTCAAAGGGAGTTGGAAACCTCTCTCTATATATACTGACAATGTTAAATTGGCTGTTTCCGATGCACCGTTTCTCAAAATCTGTTATATGTACATGTTTGAAATTTTTCGTACAATTAAAATATACCTTTTTCACTGTCCTAACATGAGTTTTTAGATAATTTTGAATTTTTTAAATAATTTATGAAGTTTTTTTTTAAACATTGCGAAATTTGACCCATTTTTCCCACAAAAAAATTGTAAAAAATACGTTTTTGAGTATTTTACAAAAAAGCTCATTTCTGTGTTTATATTAGCCATCATTATAAATATATCATAAAACATTTGCATACCTGTGAACAATAGTTTTCAGAAAAGATACATCGAACATCAAAATTTACATTTCGAGATACAGCGTATGTATACAGTGAGACTTCTAATCGGCTAGGAAATAAAAAAAATAAAATGCTCAATTTACAATAAAATTACATGTTTTGGTCTATATCAGACGTTCAATTTTTAAACAAAAACGAAGTACTTCGTTTTCATTTTTCGCCATTCAAATGGGCATGGCCCAGTTTCAACGATTATTTAAAAATAGGTTTTAAAGAGAGATTAAACTAAGGTAATTTTAGAAAGGTTAAAATTTATACAATTTGAAAATGTAAAAATCTCAAATTGTCAAAAAATAAGATTTTACCTTTCCAACACTTCTTAATGCAATTTTTTTTTCATGCAACTCTCAAAATTAAGTCAGTATAGTTCCCAGTCTCAGTACACTGCTGAATTTACAGAAATCCATAGACAATTTTCTTTCCTAAAACTATAAAGTTTTTGAACATAATTCACACTCTTTTCTTTATTCTTCCAATTTACTAAGTAAAGTTTGAACCACGTTTCCAAAACCTTTTCTTTGCCAAATTTAACTATAAGCCTACGTAATACTGCATCATCCAATGGCCCAGTTCTTTCGTGCATGTACTTTGTGCGTATGAGACAGAATGTTCGATAACTTTTGAAGTCTGATTCTGGATATTGGATTGAATAATCTGCTATCGTTTTCATCATTCCAATATTTTTTCGATTGTTTCATAAGAATTTATTACCATTATAAAGTAATATAATTTAATTTAGTGGTGTTCGGCTTTCATGAAGCTAAAATACGCCTTCTCATATTCAAATTTATTTAAAAGAATCGGCATCCTAAACAAAAATATTGTTTTGCCTAAACTAAAGGTAGCAATGGTCAATGACTCGTGCCCAGCTTTGCTTCTGTCGAATGATGGGTTAAAGTCCGGGTGTAACTTATTATGAAGTGACTCATGTGTGTTATATCTAGCGAGGATAAAAGTCCTCAATTTGGACTGTTGTATAAGTTTGAAAAATATAGTCAGGTAGCTCAATTATCATTCTCGTCATCTGTCAGGGATTCAATATTACGAGGATCCGAGACTTAAGCTCTTGTATTACCTTCCAAACACAAAATCATTGAACAATGATTCCCAAATGAAAAAGTATTGTGCTATTTGTGAGGCATGTGCCCGTGGGTGACCCATTTCTACATTAACTACATGACCTGTTTCTGTAGGAAATAATGAAGAAGCAGATATACCATTCCTCCTAATATTTGTTTATTAATATCTTAACTTATTCACTATACGCAATGATAATAATAATAATAGAACGCGGATCTAGAGTGAGAAGACACAATTCGTATTACAAATTAATAATCATGTAATTGACCACTATAACTAACTTTACAGATTATTGTTAATCATCTTAATACACGTAGTTCCGTCTATCTCAATTGAAGACGCTTACCGCTAAATCCTGGGTAACAGCTACTCTCTTGGTCGCACTGACGTGGTTTTTATTCTTGTGGAACGGTATCCACCTTTATCTTGAATACACATGTACGGGTAGGTTAATCCTTGAACTAGTAATTTCCTCTAACTTTAACTTAATTGCGTTTAGTCGTAAACATAGACCTCATATAGCGACTTCACACAACCTACCCGCGAACGCTAAACTTCTACTATATATAAGATTCCTAATTTGCATTCTCACGTTTTTCTTCTGGATTTGGTTGGAAAGAATTGCCTTTCTGGCCCCAAGGGACCCCAATAGGACATTAGTAGAAATCACAATGAAAGCCCGTCACATATTGTTTCTGACAAAAATACCATAAAGGATAAAGTGATTACTATTGAAATGCTAGAGGTTAGATAAAAAAAAAACAATTCAGTTTATCACTATCATTGAAAAATTTATTTGTTTTGAAATTATTATATTTATAATATATATATATATATATATATATATATATATATATATATATAATAATATATTTATATCATAACATATAAATGTGTTATAACTTTTTGTGGTCTCTCCTACTCACGGCTTGACTTTCTTGTATTTTAAAAAGGACACCTGGCACCAATTCCGTTTTTAAAATTTCTAGAATTTATTGGATTCATGGAGATTGTCTAGCATTGCTAAATACAATCTGGGATTAGAAAGAACAACAAAAACTGCAACATAAATAATTACAGTTATCAATTGTAAAAATTAAGTTTTTGTCATACTTAAATATTCGGAATTATTTAATAAATAAAAACTAATTCTGGATAATTCTCACCGACAATTCATAAAGTACTGAAGGTTATATGTATAAAATCCTTAAAAATATGCCTTAAAATTTATATAAAAACCCTAAAACTAAATAAATTTGCCAGAAAATTCAAATGAACATTTGTATTCAATGATCCGGGGTATCCGGGCCTAGAGTATCCAAAAGTTATGGCTTATTATTACAAAACTACCCATCAGAATGTAATAAAATGTTCATCCCTGGATAGGAAACCTCTCCAATATATTTTGGGTGTAGTCCGATCGGGTGCACGTGCGCGCATTATTCGGCAATTGCAGACGATAATCTTGTTACACTGACTTTAATAGTAATGATGTGAATGTACAGCAAAATGTACAGAGCACACTTTGGTTAAAAGAGAATTTAAACCAGTCAATCGTGTACTGCGAAGTGTTCGAACCGAATGGAATGCCATCCTTTGACATCAAAATCTATCCACCAATGGGAAAAATTTAAAGGGACGGGAACTTAGGTATCTCAAACTGGCAAGTATCCTCAAATATTCGGGATAGAAGACACTGTTGTTCGTGTGCTTGATTCATTTTGTAGACTATTAGACAATCCAGTAACGACATTCCATTCTATTCGAACACGTTGCTATACACGCGTGACTAATTCAAATTCCGTTAACCAAAGTATGCACACTGTACCTTTTGCTGTACCGTTCACATCATTACTATTGAAGTCATATCATTGTAACAAGTTTATCGACTGCGATTGCCAAATAATGCGTGCAGGTGCGTCCGATCAGACTAGACTCAGAACATCTCGGAGGAGTTTCCAATCCACGGGTGAGCACTTTATTACATTCTGATGGGTAGTTACGTAATAATCAGCCCTAAATTTTGGATACTACAATTTTGGATACGGCGCAATTATTTTATCAAAGTAGGTTCGGAAATTGCTTATTTTCTATTTTGTATTTCCAATCTACTTATGAAATCTACATTTTTAAATAAAAAGATAAACAAGAATTTTTGTAAAATAGATTTTATTTTATAATATAGAATTAGATCATGCAAATATGAACATGTAAACATAAGTGAAAACATAAACAAGAGCAGCACAGGTTGCACATCTAAATAGTCAGAAAAATGCATACCCGTGGAAATCGCGGGTTGCGCAAATTTTGCTACATCTATGTTGCCCGTGGAAATTGTGAGGTGCGCAGCGAGAGGGATAAATCCGGGCCTCCTGCATATCAATCCTATCGGTGGGTTATTTTTTTTCAATGGGGCTTCAGATTGGTACATATTTAGCATTGTAGACCTAATACATGCCTCGGAAGCTGGCATTACATTTTAGTGGGGAATCATACGGGTGGAAAACCAATCAGCGGGAGGCACCTGAGCTTTGGCGTTTGGAAACTGAACAAGGAATTTAATTTTTGTCAAGAGCACTCAAGCCAACCCAACACTCTGGGGATCTTTAACATACCGCATAATCTTACAACATGGCTACTATCTATTTTCTTAACTAGTCGGCTGGGGGCCGTAGTTGGTTTGTCACTGGCCTTATGCATCCAAGGTTTTGAGTTTGCTTCTGACAGAAGTCGATGGATTTTCATGATGCAAAAAATCAATGTCGTATATTTATACGGCATGTTAATGATCCGTAGAGTTATTGTTTAACTTGATTTCCCTCGGTAAAATTATATTCCTTGTACCATTTTGCATCATCAAAACTTAGGTGCCTCCCTCTGGGGAAGGAAACACTTGGCGTGAAATTTACATTGCGATGATTAGTATTGTAAAAAGTGCCACTTTTAAAAGCAATATTCCCGGGGAACTTACTACTTCAGCAATGGTAAATAAAATCCACTACCCCATTGGAAAATAAAAATTAACTCTACTTGTGAGATATTGTCTACTTGTGAGATATTACTAACTAGATATATAACAAAATATAAGGTTTAAGTATATACATAATAATAAAATTAAAATTATATTTTTGAGACAGGGTACCAGAAATTCCAAGCAAGAAATTATTTATAACTTAATTGAAGCGTTGCACAATTATTTCTGGGTTACTATTTCCCTCATCTAAATGAGACTGCTATGATATTTAAAACTCACGTAGAAAGACATATAAATATTTCCATCAAAAATATTTATAAAATCATCAAAAACATTTACCTATTCTACATCAAAATCATTTAAGAACGCGTTAAAAATGTTTAATTTTTTATATCTGAATAGAAGAAAAAGCCTTATTTTATCAGATAAAATAGTTTTCTTCGTCCAATTTACTAAGGAAATTCGAAATATCTTGTGCTTTCTACATGGCAGCGTTGAATACATAAGCATGTATCAAATTAGAGGTAACCCAAGGGAATCTAGAGCTTTCTAATCATTATATAAGAATACCGATTAATAATTAGACATCAATATGGTCATTTTTGATTGACTACATTTACAGATATAGATATAGGACAATGCATTTATTAGGTTCTCTTTGTGCTTTTTCTGTATGTGTCTAGTATTGATTGGTATGTTTTTTCTAGCCATGGTATACAGGCACATAAATGGTATAAGGTAATTCTTCAGTCTACTTCTATTTATGTACATATCTGTCCTATATTTACTATAGGCTTATTCCATCTATAGTATTAGGAATTGCATTGTACACTTCGGCAGACATACTATATAATAGAAGTAAAATAACATAGGAATATTGTCATACATTCTTATTTTTGTATTTCGGGACCTTATTGTAGACTTATACATGGGATGTAATCCGAATAGTTAATCGAATATTTTATTGATTGTGTTTTATACAGTTTATATGTAGAGAGAAAAACAGATAGAAGCCCAATATTCTAGTAATTAGATTTATAAGAAATATATATATATATATATATATATATATATATATATATATATATGGTGTTGAATTCAGAATAAAATTTCTCTTTGAAAAACATTCATAATAGGTGCGAGTTCTTTGTATAAAAATGTAATTAACGATGCTTGAAAAGTTGAAATAGAGAAAACCCTGACATAAAACTTCATTACGTGTCCTAAAACTATTTTAAGGTCTCCCACATGAAATCAAGAACATTCATTTTGTATTTAGAATGATTTTATGAATTATACAGTTTTTAGTAACAAATATATATATATAATACATATAAACACATACATATACAAACTGATGGAAAATGAAATCCCCAAAACAAAAAGGAATTGGGTTGAATAATAGAAATTTGGGAGACGTTAGCTCATCTGAAAGATAATCCTTACTCAAATTTCGTGTTAGAGGAGTCTGAGTGGAGCTTGTAATGCCGCTGCGAAGATGTAAATAATGTTTACCCTAAATAAGGGGTTAAAACTTCATGAGTAATGTTTTTATTCCAGACCGGATTTTTTGAACAACATTTCGGTCCAGAATTCGAGAATGTGAGAATGTAGAATTTTCACATTGTTTCAAAAAGATTTTTCAGGGATATATATCAAATGAACGTGATTGTTAGCAACAATTATCGTGAGTGAGTGAGAGTTATATTACCATCGCAATATAGAGTTGAATGAAGGCTATTGGCAACGGGCCACGTAATTTCTTACTATGGTCAAGTAAAGGGATAACACACGAACTGTTACCTCCTTCACTTAACTTCCACACCAACAGGAGAACTTTTAAATCTCGACAGATTTAACTACTCAGCGAGTCCTCAACGGAACAAGGATCAAACTCATGGAACGAAAGCCTCAAGTCCGTGACCTCAACCCCTTGGCTACCGCACCACGCAGTGTTCAAGGGAAGATGTTGCCTGAATAAGCTAGGGTCTGTCTGCGCACAGACTGGATAAAAGTGGATTAATTTCCCGCAAGGCTGTGGCGCATTGTGCTTCAACTGAAGCAGATAATCAAGCTTCTGTTGGCCTCAAAGCAAAACTGCAAAGCAGCAAGTAATTTTTGCAACAGCTCCGAGCCATAGTCTCGAAGCGTTAATGCCACTAACTTCAAATCAGAGCTGTTTGTGACTTTTAGAGAGTCCGGTTAGAGCGTAACGGATGGTGGGGGGAAAGATGTATTATGCTATTAGTTGCTGTATTTGCCCTTGTTCCAATGGTGACAATATATTCGTTAGAAATAGGAGTGTAAACACTTATAACTGATCTGCCTATAACATGGGTTCATTGGAATCATACCAAGAAGTATGATCTGGTTAACATTTTAATAGCACATCAAGAACACTTTCCCCCTCAAAGCAAATTTGAACGTCTGACTGATGATAGAACGTATTGTGCGCTGCTGTTCTTGATCAGTATTCCAGAGAGCAATTTTCCAACAGAATAACATTTGATCCCTGTCCCTGCTATCAGTCAATGTGCTCCACGAAATGTCGATACGTTTTTTTTTTTGCCAGCAAGATCCCCAGATTCTTTCCCTTAAATAATGTGTGGGAAATATTGAAAGACAAATCCAGTATCATCTACAACCAATTAAGATCGTTGCTAATATGACTAGATGCAACATGTATGGAATTTCTTAACACAAAATAACTGGTGGTACCTTTACAACGCAAAGCATCCACATTTACACAATGTATTTGAAATCTTAGTGACTACAGCAGTACTTCTCAAACTGTGGGGCGCGCCCCCCTGGGGGGGCGCGATGACCTTACGAGGGGAGCGCGAGCATATCGAAAATAAAAGATTTAAAAAATAATTAGTTTACTGGAATGAATTAAAACAAAATGCTTTCAGACATAACAAAAAATGCACTTTTACTCTGATATAATTTATAGGCGATATTAAGCCATCAAAAATAAAAACTTCTTCAATACCTAATTAGCTATCTTTGATCCTATAAACAAATAGAAAAACTTTTATTTGATTTGCTGTCATCCCATGATGAGATATTTTTTATTACGCTTTTTTTAACCTAGCATACTACTCTTTCAGAGAAAAAACAGATCCTAGACCAATAATCGAAAAAATTTAGGAACATTAAAAATTTATCACTGTCATTATTTTTGAAATACTGCACATTATAGCTGTAATCTGTTTGACCTTCTAAGTTATTGGTACAGTTAGTTATGACCCTTCTCTTACGTGTTCTCTGTTGCGCTTTTTTTAATGTAAAAGAGTTTTATGATATTTAGAAAATCACGGAGAGCACACACACACACAAACACATGAAGGATTACTTGGCCAAGACATATTTTTATAAATATTCTCAATGTATAAAGCATAACGAAAAACGTTTCACACAATTTTTTAACAGTAACATACATATTATCATAATGAATATACTTTTTCCCCGGAAGTGGTCGCGCGGGACACACAGATTACGAAATCGTTAATTCTGGCAAAACTGTTTATTTATTACCAAAGAAAAATTGAAAAGTCCTTGAAAGTAGGTAAGTAAACTTTCTCTTAGCTAAATTATTCACTGGAATCATGATTTGTATCGTGCACAATAAAATAATTATAAAAAAAAAGTATTGGGGTGACTCAATAACCCCGACCGTACCGAGTGCGCGCCTGCTCCCGGGTTAAAACATGTTGAAGTCTTTTCACTTTAAGTATTAAAAATAACACAATTATTCTTCATCGATATTTTATATTATGGATCATTATTTAACATCAGTGGCGCACACAAGGAGGGGGGTCCATACCCCCCAAAGCCCTTGATTTTTTTCCGATTGATTATAATTCTAAGTTTATAGTACGCAAAATTTAGTTAAGTATTTGTTATTAACGATTAATTTTATTAGTTAATGCTAATTATTTATTCAAGAATTAGTATTTTACTGTGTTTTGTTCCCGAAAATCGACAAAATCAAAAGGAACCTGATACAAGATTGGTGAACTTTCGACCCCGGACCCTCCCTTGAAAAATTCCTGTGTGCGCTACTGTTTAACATCTATTATAAATGCTAATTCTGTGAGGCTTAAAATTACAATTCGCTTAAAACTAATTATAATTTGTGAGCAACGATTTTAAAAAAAATCATTTTACATTTTTGTAAACATTGTCGAGCACTTGGCACCCTTACAATTCAGCCATTATATCAATAATATTTTATTTTCTTATAAATGAACTCGAGCAAAGAGCGGGCACTTCAGCCGGTATACTTTTAATGTATCAGTGCTGCACAGAATATTTTATAACTAATTAATTAATACTAAATTAAGAATAAGTTTAATAAGTATTAATGACGTCCATGAGCTTGTCTTGGAAAGCAAAGTTTTATAAGGAATGCTTATTATTAGAAATTGACCCTCTGAGTTCTTTTTCTATTTTTAGCAGATATCTATATTTTGTCTTCTAAAAAGCTACCGCATTTTGTAATATGTTCAATTTAAAAATTAGAGAAAGGAAAAATAACATAATAATTATCCTATTATTTTATTTATTTATTTATTTTTCTTAAAAGTAGTATACAAAATTTTTTAATACTTATGTTACTAATTTGTATGGTTTATAATTAAGATCGCCTATTGTAACTTTAGCGTCAAAGTGCATTATTATTGCATTCAGTACATTATTAATGTGTAAGGGGGAGGGGCGCGAAAAAATTGTGATCGAAAAGGGGGGCGCTAGTATTGAAAGTTTGAGAAGCACTGGACTACAGCAAATATTAACGATTAACATTTGATACAACTCTTCTCGCACATGCCTTGACGTGGAAAATTTTAATTAAACACAAATGTTACGCGTAGAAACTTTTCGCCGAAATTGTACTCATCTGAACTAATTTCTTGTTTTTGTTGGGATATCATTTTGTACTGAGCATGTTTTGCCGTTAAAGTGTGGAAATCAGGATGTTATCATGTAATTACATAGATTTTACATACATATATATATATATATATATATATATATATATATCTGTAAATAAATTGAAAAGAAGACTAATAAATAATCCTAAAACATCTTAAGATCAAACCGAAAGAACCAAGAAGATGGAACCATGACAAACCAAAAAAGAGAAAATTAGCTAGAGTGGAAAAACCCATTATGATTTCCCGAGCTGTCACTGGTTTAGGACAATGAAACAGGGTTAAACAGCGTTTTGTGAGATCTTAACCTTCCCCTACAGCGGAAATGTTCGACATAATAGCACAGGAGATAAACCAAGGCCAAGACTTAAAACCCACGTGGGTGAATATAACAGCAATATAATAGAGTATTTAACAATAGAATAGTAGAAGGCACATATATATATATATATATATATATATATATATATATATATATATATATATATATATATATATATATATATATATATATATAAGCTGAAGATTGCACTGATAATCCACACATTGTACATATAAGACACTCTTTAAGGTAAAAAATATCATTTTTTTCAATAACTACTCATATCTAGGCACCAATAACTGAAAGGCGCGCCGCAATGTTATCCACAAATTTGTAATTTTATAAATTAATTGAATTATCCGAGAATGGTTGAATCATATAATAATATGCATTTATTTTTGGATGTATTTAGTTTTTGATGCCAATGAACCAATAAATGAACACCGAGGATTACAAGGATTCAAAATAGTTTAAAGCTATCGTTACTCTTGAACAAATAAAAAATAATCTAAAAAATTATACTTGCTTGCTAGTGTAGATCCGTGACTCATTGACTTACATAGAAACCGAGTTTTTGGATAAACATACCCATTAGTAGCTCATTTACATTTTCTGAAACCTTGCCCAATACAAAGGAATGCTTAAACACTGTTTGTCATAAACATATTTACGCAGTCATCATCTCATTATATTACTATTTTATTAAATTAAAAATATATGTTGGCACACACTTGATTCAGATGAGAAGCCGCTTTTAAACCCTAACGATCCAGAATATGTTAAACATATGCATATAACAAACTTAAATAGCAATAAATTCTTTATTATTATATGAAACAAATCAAGTTAACAGTGGGTTAAATTATATATACCTTTTAATGTTTATGCAATAAAGAAAAAAGACTTAAAATTATAATTTTAATAACACTGACTTATTCATATTTACTACAAATTTTAACTAAAAAAATTAATCTTCTTTCACTCACTTCAATTAATGAGGGTTCTTAAAAAATATTTCATATATTTTTGATGAATTTCCAACCTTTTATATGTCAGTTGGGTGAACTTTTTGCAAAGTACAACTCAACCCACCTCCTGCATTACTACTTTGACACTTCGGCTGATTAACTCCAACCCGTAGACGAACGGTCCTCTCTCACGATCGACGCTGTAAATAGAACTCTTCTGTAGTCATGGCTTAGAATACAGAACTAAATGTGGAATCCCTGGAATAAACTATCATAACATAAACGCGGCTGCACTTTTCAATATTCTTATTAATCACAAACACATCCACTTAGAACTCCCCTAAGTTATGTTATATATATACACTGGTGTGCAAAAATTAAGGACGAGACGGTTTTTTCAATATAACTTTGTACAAAAGCTTTCCAAATCAACACATTTAATACCGTAAGATCCCCAATACGTAAGGACATGTGTAATGTAAGCAACACTTACTAAAAGAGAAATCAGAGGGATAAAAAGAAGCTTGATATTGAAAAAGTAGCATGGAGCGCAACGCGACTGAAGGCCGAAACATCCCTGTAATGGGTGTCCAGCAAGAAACATCCGGTCTTTAGTAGGGGATATGATCTCCCCTGACTGCTAGGCAGGTTTCACAGCGTCTGTCCATGCTGAGAATGAGGGTGTCAATGAGTTGTTGAGGCATTGCTGCCCATTCGTCTTGCAGCGCCAATCGAAGCTCCCGAATCGTTACTGGTGGTAAGGTACGAGCTGCCAAGCGTCTGCCTAGAAAATACCATACATGCTCGATGGGATTGAGATCCGGAAATCGTGCCGGCCAATCCATACGTTCAATATCCTCACTCTCTAAGAGCTGTTCGGCTGCTACTGTGCGATGACATGGTGCATTGTCGTCCATGAAAAGGAAATGCAGACCCATAGCGCCTCTAAAAAGACGCACATATGGAAGAAGAATCTCGTTACAATAACGGGTCCCGTTGACTGAACCTGCGTCGAAGATGTGAAGGTCTGTACGACTACCAAGCATGATGCCTCCCCAAACGAGAACAACGCGACCTCCATACCTGTCCTTTTCAATGATGTTCGAGGGATGATTGCGGCTTCCCCGCTCTCTCCAGATGAGTATGCGATGAGAATCGCTACTCAAACTGAATCTGCTCTCATCTGTAAAGAGTACTCGTCCCCATTCATTGTCTCTCCAATTCCGGTGTTCCCGGCAGCACAGAGAACGCCTTTTCCGATGGGCAGGCGTTAAAGGTACACACCGTACAGGGCGTCGTGAAAACAGACCAAAACCGTGCAGTCTTCTGGCCACGGTAAAACGCGATATCGGTCGTGCAGTCGCCAGTGTCGTGTGTATAGCGATTTCTCCCGCTGTCTGCCGCCTGTTTTTTCTGGCCTGTAAGACAATGTACCGGTCACCTGCGGGTGTGGTTCCACGTGAACGACCACTACTGAACCCCCGGATAGCTGTTCCTGTAGTTTGAAATTGTCTCCAAAGTCGTGAAACGATGCTGTGAGCAATTCCGAACTCTACAGCCACACTTGTCACACTGCGGCCTTCCTCCAACTTCCCAATGATTCGACCTCAGAAAAAGCATCCAGATGTCGTCTAACAGATTGATTATTCGCCATTTCTTGCTGAGGCAGCAACTCGGTGTGATTTTAACTGCTATACGGCGGGCAATATCTTTGCCAGAAATACTGATCTTACACCGACAACATGCTTTTTACTACTCAGACAATCCCCCATTACGTCTACCTTCATATCTGCGGAAGTGCTACCGTACATCACCTTACTTAATCTCCTGTTTGGTTTTTCCGTCCGCTCTGCCTCTTCGTTCAGTTGATATGCTAATTTTTCGGCTTCGTCCTTAATTTTTGCACACCAGTATATATATATATATATATATATATATATATATATATATATATATATATATATATATATATATATATATATATATATATATATATTATAAGTAAACAAATTTAAGTTGTATGCAATATGAATAGTATCGCAATGCACTCAAAGTATCACATCAAAGTATGGATGCTAAAGCAAGGAAGTACCATAAAAAGACTTTTTCTTACGCTAATATATTAAAACAATATGCCCATACAATATTTCCAATCTACATTTCATAAAATTACCATGGCAATTACTTCTTATGAAAGCCTCAACAAAATATTAAAAACACGTCTTAAATAATTCATTAAAGTATGCTGTAGAATGTATATGTATGCACACTTCTAAGAGTAGTAATATTTATATAAATTAAACATATCGAACATATTACGGATAATAAGAAGGCATAGTTTTTTTTAAAAAATATTGAACCACAATTAATAATAGCAGCTATGAATTACTTCATACAATACTCTTTTCACTTTCATGTCGTGTTAGATGGCAGTTTTGAAGGTACCTGGATTTCATATAGTAAACTTTAATACTTTATTTTACTTTATTTAAAACTTACCCTAAAAATTGGAGTTTGGTAAAGAAAAAGAAGTTAAAGCAAACAAAAAAACTTACATATATATTTTTTTCAGAGATTCAGTCCGAAGCGTAACTAATACTATTACAACATAATTTAAAATGTTACGCAATTTACATTACTTAGAACCGAGTCGGATAAACCTTTCTAGGGTACGGGCAATTTTGATGTTTCTAAGTTATTGCGGTCCACCCAGTGACGTTGGCGTGGCTTTTCTGTATCAAAATGTTATGTTTTTTAACACTTGTTTTCGATATTTTACCCATTTTAAAAATATGTCAGATTACTATTTTTACTACAAAAACACAAGTAACACAAAATTGTTAAGTTGAATGCTTGAACAACCACGAATGACTTCTAGACTTTGAAGTGTTGGCGTATTCAATGCAATGAGCAGAAAACATAAGTAAACCAATGACGCAAATGTATGTACTTAATTTGTGCGCTACTGAGTCCCGCGCCATCGCGGAGCTTGACATCAACAAGAGAACCTTACGACGTGGCTTTATCACGTTTTCTATTAACACCTCTTGGGAAATCTTTGGGGCCAGAATGGCAACTCTTTCCAACCAACTCAGGAAGAAAACGTGATTATGCAGATTAGGAATTGTGTATGTATTGGAGCTTTTGTATTCACGTGAAATTCTAAGAGGAGGTCCAATAGTGCTAGCAAAGTTCTGAGAGGAGAAAGTTCAAGGAAGTGCTGAGGAAGTTGTATGAGTGTTAAGTGAGTTCGCGAGGAGTTCTAAGAGGAGATTCCCGTAGTTCTAATGATGAGGTCAAATAGTTCGGTCAAGTTCTAGGAGAGTGCTAGGAGAGTTATAAATGAAGTTCGAAACCAGAAGATTAACCATTTGCAGGATCAAGTTGGATCAAGGAGTATATTGACAATATAAAGACTGTAGCTGTTCGCCGGGGAATAGTGGTAAGATAGATTACGTTATACTTTAATACTAGAGCGGATTCTAGTAAGGTAGGGAATCATCTATAAACATAGATTCGGAGGTTTATTGCGCTATTTGTTAGAATTGCAGTTCATGTCTCATCACTCCAGATCATAAGCATTCTAGACGTGTTGTTTTGTTAAATATAAGCTGAAATAATAATAAACTAATCTTAGTATGGAATCTTTGAGTGGTCAGTCTTTTATCCCCTCAAACTTAGGTCTCATGGATGATGAAGAGATGATACGCACAGCCCATGGGATATCACAACCTAAACCCTTGGAAGCGGGGGGTGTGGAATGATTTTTATGAAATTCACCGTAATATATTTATAATGTCTCTTCATCTGAAAATGTATTAGATTTACCCCGAAAAAGCTGTGTCCAATATATATATATATATATATATATATATATATATATATATATATATATATATATATATATTCCTACGTGTGGTATAAAATACATTAAAGAATAAAAATTTGAATTTACTGCAAGCGATTAATTTTTTAATTAAAATTCATTATAATTTAGGGAATAAAAAGTTTTCGTGGAACAATTTAATTAGATTACATGTAAAAATATGTTCCTTTGTATGTAGTGCCCAGAAATGGCGAAGGTTAATGTAATTTGGTATTTTTCACTGTTTAGGTCACCCATTTCATTTTTTCACTGCGTGCGCTTTGATTTTTATCAATAATTTCGTCTGCACTCACCCCTTAAGTCGGGTTGTTGTCGCAATTATTCTTCCTTAGAAGAGGATGAACACAGATTTTGTTATCTGATAGCGAATCGATATTATATTTGTTCATTTATTTTTTAAAACATTTTTTCATTTGCTTTCTTTTTCCTCTCGGCGATGTCATCTTTTATACCCCCGCTTCACTTTAAATACTAAGACGATTAGATAAAAAAAAATAGTTTATTTTTTATTCAAGAAATAGAAGTTTCCCTACAAAATTGACCAAATAAAGTTTAACTATAAAGTTAATGCAGAGACCTTCATGATTTTTAGAGCATTTTAAATCCATTCGTTTTAATGTCTATGCTATATATTAGAATTTTTATTTTACAAAAAATTGAGAAATTGGTTGTAAATGCCTTTTCAGTTATTGAAAATAGAATTTTTTCTTTAATTTGAAACAATAAGTACTACGGTGTTTAATGGGTAAATATTTCTTTTTCAACTTAGATGTAACTTGAATGTCAAAAGGTAAGTAAAGTTTTGTCACATTTTTAGCGATTTTGCAGTCCTTCTAATGCAAATAAATAAAAAAAGTCCAATCAAACCTAAATGTAAGCATTTATTGTCAAAATATTATTTAGATTTATATGAAATTAACACACACATTTTATTTATTATTTTCATATAGAGTAATGCTTGAGTCACAATATAAGAGTCCCCTACTACCTTTTTAACGATCTTGAACGACTTCATAATTAAAACAGCAAAATCATTTAAGAGTAATTTAAATAATGTCGTACATTTTAACACCACATTAGAATAATACAAATTAATACATTTAAAGTGTCAAATAACTTTTTAAAAAGTAATATTAATTCAGGAGTTATTCCACAAAATATATAAAATATCGTCATTAAAGTTAGTGGAACCTGTCTATATATACTACTGGCCATTAAAATTGTCCCACCAAGAAGGCAACATGCTGCAGGCATGGAACTTAAACGACAGGGAGAAGGTGTTATTATGAGCAAATGGTTAGCTTTTTAGTGAATTCAGGCAACCAGGTGCCGGTAGCCACACCAACAATGTGTTTGAATGAGAAAATTGTTCAGTTACTTTCTCATACATAAATTCCATTTGAACGATGTTGCCTAGTGAAAACTTGTTGTGATGATTCGTGCAAGAAGCAGAAATGCGTAGCAGATCTTTTCGGACTCTGATGAAGGTTGAATTGAAACATAGCTGTGTGTGGGGGTGTAGTTTATTGAATCGCATCATTGCTGCTTACGTCGGCCGAGATTCAATGACTGTTAGCAGAATATGGAATCGATGGGCTCAGGACGGTAATACGGAACATCGGGCGGGACCTCAATGGCCCCCATCACTAGCAGCCGAGAGGACAGGCATATTACCAGCATGACCTCAATAGATCGTGCAGCCACCTCACGTGACCGGAGTCAAGAATCGGGGTCGTTTGCAAGACAACAAATGCATGCACGAACAATTCGACGACGTATGCAGCAGCATGGACTCTCAGCTCAGAGACCATTGCAGCGGCTAACCTTGACGCTGCCTCTGGAGCATCTTCTATGGTGTGATCAACGACGAATATGGGAGCACGAATGGCGAGACTTGATTTTTTTCATATAACTCCAGGTTCTGTTAACAGCACCAAGATGGGCGCATCCATGTTTGGTGGCATCATGATGAACAAGCATTAGCAGCATAAATTCGTCATCGTCATACTGGCCAACAGTGGGTGTTATGGTATGGGGTGCAGTTGGATAAACGTCTCAGTCTCCTCTTGTTCGGCTTGATGACACTTTGAAGAGTGCATATTATATTTATAATGTGTTACGACCAGTGGATTTACTCTTTATTCGAGCCCAACAAAACCCTACGTTTCAGAAGGATAATGTACGATTGCATGTTGCCGGTATTGTATAGACCTTCCTTGATATGGACTATTTTCAGCGGTTGTCCTGACCAGCGAATTCACCAGATTTCTCACCAATAGGAAATGTCAGGTCCATCGTTGCCGAGTGGCTGACTCAATACCATTTTCCTGTCACTATGGTTGATGAGCTGTGGTCTCGTGTTGAAGCTTCTTGGGTATCTATACCTATATATGCCATCCAATTTCTGTTTGACTCAATGCCCAGGCGTATAATTTCTGTTATTACTGCCAGAGGTGGTCGTTTTGGGTACTGATTTCTCAGGATCTATGCGCCGAAATTTCTTGAAATTTTAATCACTTGTTACTTTAAAGATAACATATTTGTCCATTAAATATCATTTTGTTATCTGTATTTTTTCTTACTGTTCCAATTTTAATGGCAAATAGTGTATATAAAGCAGAAAAGCGATTCAGTCACTAACCACGATATCTTCAAACCTATTAAACCTACAGACTTAAAATTTGGTAGGCGTGATCCTTTCATGAAGTAAAGATCCGCTAAGAAGTGGCATGTGAAAATTAATCTTCAAGAGGGGTTGCGAGGTGTTAAGTGCAGTTACAGATACATGTGACCGTTTTTGAATCATTAGATCCACTGTCTTGAAATTTTCCAGAAATATTCCTTTCATATAGTAAAAATTCACTACAAATGAGGTTTTGCAAATACAGACCACCAAGAGGGGTTACAGATGAAAGATGATCTCGATTTTGAACTATTAGACATACAGACTTGAAATTTGGGGGATATTCTCCTTTCATTAAGTAGAGAACCAATATAAGAACTACTTTACAAACATCGAACTCCCGGGGACGTGGCGATCTTACATATACATGTACATGTATATGTAACATGTATATGTAACATGTATATGTAACATGTATATATAATACATGTTTATATGTAATACATGTTTATATGTAATACATGTATATACATGTTTTGGAATTATTAGATTTAAAGACTTAAAATTTGGTAGGCATGTTCCTTTATTGGATTAGAGATCCGCTACAAAAGAAGTTTTCGAAAATAGACCTCCAAGTGACGTTGCGAGGTCTTAAGAGAGGTAACATATAAATATTCCTGTTTATGAACTATTAGACCAACAGAGTTGAACTTTGGTAAACACATGTTCTTCCCATGGAGCAAAACTACACTAAGAACGGATTTTACGATAATTGACTAAAAAGGGCGTTTCTAAAAGTTTAAGGTGTGTTACAAATGCCTATTTCGGTTTTTTTAACTTTTAGACCTTCAGAATTTAAATTTAGTATGCACTTTTCTTTCATGTAGAAATCTGCCACAAAAAGAGTTTGAGAAAATTGACCTCCAGAGGGCGTTGGAAGGGCTTAAGAGGTGTTACTTATAAATATTCCCGGCTTTAAAATGCACTCATGTCCATAAATTAAGGATAATGAAGTTCAGGCAAAGAAAGAGACAGAAGCAAAACAAATTTGACATTTGTAAAGTCTATTTATAAGAAAAAGTAAATAGCCAAAAAGATGCTGTATGTTTGAAAATTAATAAAAAATGCGATTTTTACTCCCTTGAGCAAATTTCAAAAAAAGTACCTATTTACAAAAAACAGTATAACATCGTTAGTATGATGGTTAATACGGAGTATGTCTCCCGGACGATGCAATACATGCCTTACAACGCCTAGGCATGCTAAGTATCAAATTATCAAGCTGATCTTGTTGAATATACCACCACTCATCAAGCAATGCCCTCCGAAGTTCCTGTAGACCGGAGGGAGGGGGTTGACGGGCTGCAATTCGTCGGCCAAGCAAATCCCACACATGCTCTATTGAATTAAAGTCCGGTGAATATGCTGGCCAATCCATACGGGTGATTGCCTCCGAGTGAAGGCATTCGTCTACAATGATTGCACGGTTAGGACGGGCGTTGTCATCCATAAACAGAATTCAGTAACAGTGGCGCCCCGAAACAAACGTACATGTTGTTCCAGAATGACATCCCGATAGATGTGGCTTGTCATCGTTACACTCTGAACATACAGGTCAGTTCTGGAACCAAGAATAATTCCTCTCCAAACGAGCCATCCTGCAGCACCGTAATGGTGTCGTTCAATGGTGTTCTCTTGGTGGTAACGGGTACCTGGCGCTCTCCATATTAACCCTCCAACTGGACAGAACGGATTTTTCCGCCCTACTAGAGAGGCTTCGAAAATGGACAGAACGGATTTTTCCGCCCTACTAGAGAGGCTTCGAAAATGGACTGCACGGATTTTTCTGCCTTCAAGTAACGTTTTCAAAAGCGGATTAGCCGCACTTTTCTGAAATCCTTTCCCCCTTTTAAGGTTTAACATCTTGAAAGATAATGAGGGACGGAAGTTTTATGGCTCGCAGGGAACCCCGTGTTTTGACCCCCAATCGTAAAAAATCGGGGAGAAATTTCTTTACAACCCAAGAAGTGTTTTTTTGCTACTTGTATTTTAAAAGTTTCCAGAAGTCCCAACGCATAAGTAAAATATGTTACAATTCCCTTTTGGTTTCATATTAATTTCAAACTGTAACAAGTTGGGGCGTGTCAGGGCAATCTGCTATTTTAAATAGTTAGACAAATTATATCTTGTTTTAAGTATATTCTCTTTCGCTTCATTTTTCTTATTCAAAGCTTTCAGTTTTTGAAACATGATTATTTTATTATAAGATACCGAAAAAATTAATAAAACATCAAACTCTTTAAAATTTGGAACATTTTCAATTTTCCAACCACTAAAAATGAATAAATTTAAACTTCATCAAATCATTTGAAACATTTTCTTACACTTTGATAAAAAAAAATAACGAAAAAAAAAACTAATTAAGATTTATTAGTTTTTTTTTTTTTTTTAGATTTCAAAGCCTAAGTGTTCAGGGAAGTTTAAGTACAGTGCCTGGTTATATATTGTTAAAATACACCGAATTATGTTTGAATTTTAAGTGCTTGAACTTCAGTTTATATCAAAGATAACATGAATGAAGATTTTCACACATTTTTTTTATAACTTGAATGTTTGAATAAATGGTAATCAAAAATATACGGAAACATTTACAGTAGACATTTATGCATATAAATAAACTTAAAAATCAATTTTAAATTCGAGCTATTGAAAAACATTCGAATTATATATTGTTCAAAAATATCTATTTATACAAAATACCTCAACATTTATCTTTTTTAAAGGCTAACTGAATAAGTAATTAAAATCTGGATATGTTTTGAAATCTCGACCTTATAAAGCTAGAAATTTTATGTTAGAAATTCCATTTGAAATTTCGAAAAATAAATGCATCGCGCAGTTAAAAATTATTTACCATAATTTTTAGCAATTGTTTGAGTATAATAAAAATTTCAAATTTTATTATATAGCTTCTTTGGTATCTTTTAATATATTTCGGCCGCGGTAGCCGAGTGGTATAGGTATCAGAACGTGGCTTGCTTTGTCACGAGTTCGAGCCCAGTACCTCTAAAGAACCGCCGTGTAGGGCAGCGATGCACGTTAAATCTGTCGAGAGCTGAAACGTCCTCCCGTTGGTGTGGTGGGGTAGTTAGGAGAGGGGGATGCCAGCTCAGGTTTCGTCCACGTCACTTGACCATGGTTCAAAATTACGTGGTCCGTCGCCAAAAGCCCTCGTGTAGCTGAACAGTGCGACGTTAATATTCAATCATTCATTTAATATATTTCGAAGATTTCATACAATTCGGTTGAAAACCTCATGCTAAGAGCAAAAAATATACTAAAAAAATTGATGAATATACAATTACAATAAATTTTTACAAAACTGAGCAGCTAAAGCGTAGGAATAAAAAATTTTGAGTATATCTGAAGTAGTTTTCGAAATATTTATTTTAAAGTTTAGAAAATTTGTGTGCGTTATGTTATACTTGATATCAATTAAATGGTTAAAATAATGTGTTAATATTAGTCATGTAATCGTTTGATGACACATTAATATACTAATAACAATTATCATGGTCATTGATGCTAAAGTCAAGAATTTTATGTAATTTTAAATTCAGACATTAAGATATTGATGTAGAAAATATAAAACGACCATCTAAAATACATGAAAAATGCAGTCTGCTATAAAATGATCTTGACAAACAAAATCCGGCATTTTCACGTACTATGGCAGAGCCGGCTTAGTCAGGGGCGATCTGGAAAAACAGAGAGAGAACCGCGGTTTTGATGGATGCCGCTCTAGCTTTTAAAGCTCCCAGGAAAAATTATATATATATATAAATTACAAATGCAAAAATAAATCTTGCAATTTTCCATACATTTTTATAACAACGAATTGTGGAATTGACTTCCAATACATTGTTGTGTTTGACAATATCTAAGGTAACCAACCCTACTTTAGATAGATTTGTACTACTTTTTCGTAACCGTATTCCTTTTAAAATTAATTCGTGCAGCCGAAATACACCTTTTGTACCCTTAAAAATTTATGTTAACTATAACGGTTAATTTTAATTTATGCAACTTGTGAAATGTTCATATAATTAACCATTTCCGTCTAAACAGTTTACATGAAAAAATGTTTGGACTCCCTCATTCATTAGGGATTTATAAAAGATTCTAACATTAAATTTTATTTTTCACCGAATAGGATTAAGTGGAAGTGTATAGTGCTTCCACACCACAGGTCTGGGGTTCTATTAACGGGCTGCGCAAGGTCGACTCTGCCTTTCATCCCCGCTACATTGGGTCGATAAATGAGTACCAAGCTTGCTTCGGGTCTTAAACACTGAAGGTCTCTCTTCAGACAGACCACCAAATCGGGACATCTGTTCATGCACCTCAGCGTCCAATGGTCACGTGTATTATGATGGGCACAGTAGTTCCTGGCCCTCATGGATTGTTGTGCTTCTGAGTTTGGGTCTTAAGTTTGAGGATTACTTCACTTTGGGGATACCCCTTAGATAAACATGTATTTCCACTCATTTGCAATTAAACATTTTTCTTTCAATTACGTTTATTTCAGAAGGAAGTTTGATTTTTCAAATGTATTTGCTTAATAACATGTATATTTGTGTATTATATTAAACATTTTATCATTCCAAAATTACATGTTTTTAGCTCCTCTAAAAGCTTTTAGGATTTTACGACTGATCTTACAATCCATATACGTTTTATAGTAGTATATTTAAAAATGATAAGGACATTTTTACGACTGTGTGAGCTGTTATGCCTCGTTTATAAATATAAAAAATTGCATTCAGCTACAGTTTTAAAATGTACAGAAATAAGTGGAGAAATAGGATACTTGCATATTATGAATATTTTTGACTGTAGTAAGATATATTTATATTTCAGTTTCTTTACAATTTGAATAGAAGTTGTAAGCCATTTTAGGAATAGTTTGATATTGAGTATAAACCCATAGGCTGTTTAATATTGTAAAGTGTTTTACTTTGATACCAGCACACATTAAAATAAGGCTCATCTGCAGTTATATGATCAGCTTCAGTGATATTTAAATTTTAAAAAATAGTCTACACGCGTACGAAAACATTCTTTTACAACCGCACACCACATCCTCTACTATATCTTCCCTACAGCAGGAAATATTTGTGTATACTGAAAAATTTAATACAGGATACATTTCCAAGTGTTAAATTTGTTTTTAAAATTTGGTATGAATACATTGTGGAACTGTCGGTTAACTTCACTGAACAAAATTGTTTTAAGTGTACTGTTTTGAAAGACAAGATTAATTAGGGAGAACTTTTCAAACAATAGAATTTTTAATGACTGAATTGTGTGAAAATGTAGTTATCGATGTGTGACATTTTTCCTTGTAATAAAAGAAACAGAAAGATAAGAAATTTAACTTGAGTAGAAAATGGTTAGAAGTACTGTCATGCGCATTTGAAGAAGTATATCCCCCATTAAAATTAAAAATTATTGACTGAATGTGTGTTATGTCCATCACAAATGCCGATGTAGAAAAGGAATTTTTATTTAATACAAGAAGTTCGAAAAAGAGAACACTAGGAAGGAAAATTTAAATTTTTTCCGAAAAATATTCAGTTAACATAAAAATATCTAATAAATTAAAAGTATTGAAATCTTTTTATGCTATTTTAAATTAAAAATATAACTGAATAGAGAAAGATCGGTTTTATTTCATAAATATAATCATTGTATGTAATATTTATTGTGTTATTGTTTAAAAATGAGATAGGGCCTTTTTGCTCTTTTTACCTCATTACTTTTTAAAAAACGGGAAAAAGTGAGCGCGTTTTCTTACTCTCATATTCAGAAATGAATACAGGATGCTTTTTCTGGTTCAAATCGCAATACCAAAGATATATATATATATATATATATATATATATATATATAATTTTTATTAATTTTTTAAAAATGACAGAAAAATAAATTTTCTTTTGAAGAAAATATAATTATTTTTCAACTTCTAACATACTATTTATTTCATTTTTTCCTCTTTTTTTTTACCTTTCATTTCGTTTTTAATTTTACTGTGACTGAACATATAGGAGAAAGAAACACCCTATCTTTCAAAGAGGATTGATCAAGAGAGGATATCTACGCTTTAAAAGAAGATTGTCCAAGGCAACTTAACAGCTAGCTGTAAACGATTGATCTCTTGGTTCTTACTTTTCAAAAGGGACCGAACTGGGTCGTAAAATTTCCCCCGTTCGACCTCCCAAGTTCTTAAAGGGGGAAAGGAAAAAAGTATGTTGCATTTTTGAAGGGAATCGCAAAATAAGAGTTAAACGCTTTCGGAATAACTTTTCAGGAGGAAGGTATCCAGTTAGAGGGTTAAAGTCCGGCGAGAATCAGACTACAAACTAAACCTGAACACGCCGGAAAACATTATACGAGACCACTGTTGTGGTGTCCACAATGCATGCTCTCTACTCCAGGTTAATCGCAGGCGACAGTGAGTTGCGGTAAGTGGAACACATCTGACAGGCCTTCGAGCATATAGACCAATATGCCCTAAGCGTATGTACACGGTCTGCCTGGCAACTGTCGTACCGGTAGCTGAAGAGAGCTGACGATACAGGTCTGATGCTGTGCTCCGTCTGTTTCCTTTGGCAGTTTCTGCCAAATACCGAGCATCATTTGGCGTTGTAACTCGGAGGCGACCTGTGCTGTAACATCTACTCACATTACAAACATCTTGGAATCGTTGCGAAAGCCTGGAGATGACACTCTGGGCGATTTCAAGTTCCTCGGATACTTCCAGCTGGGTACGTCCACATTCCAGTCGTCCAATAATTCTTCTACGTAAAAAATCATCCAAATGCTTCCTTTGTGCCATAACTATTCGGTTATTGCACTGAAAAGCTCTTAAAACCCTATTGAACAATTTTACTTCTTTGTCACCATTCCTTACATACACCTCTTTCTTACAATCTCGTCATTGTGACGAACTATCCGTGCCATATGGTGGTTTCCCGTAATTTGTATATTCTTCTTCAAGAAGTGTGTCATAATTGTACAGGTGAAATTTTTATTTTAGAGTTCAATTTCTGTGTGATTCTGAATTATCCTTAATTTCTGGACATGAGTGTACTAAACTTACAGATTTGAAATTTGGTAAACATTTTCTTTTTGCTGAATAGAGATTCGACAAAAGTTACGAACAGATTTTCCGGAAATCCAGTTCTAAAGGGTGGAGCAGATAGATGCTAAGGTGTATATATAAAAAAAATTCCCGAATTATTTCCCAACGAAAAGCATCCTTAAATAGATAAATAAAGGTCTGATTTAGAGGAAACTACCATAAACAGAGCTAAGAAAAAATAGAATGTGTCAGAAAATCTTATACGTAAATAAAAGTCCTGACTTAAATTACAATGTTGGCAATCTGAAAATCCCAATTAGCTCGAATTGAGTGTCATTTATATCATTTTGTTATAGGCCTTATTTTTTACTATTTTGTAACAATGATGAACCATTGAGTTTGCCAATAAAGTAAGAAAAACAATAGCCTTTTTCGGTATTTATGTATTATCAGAACCCATTGGCGACATTATATGAAACAAAGCGCATGATTGCCAATTCAAAGCAGACGGCACATGCAAAATTGTGATTGGCAACTTGGCGAGGTATCTTGAAGGCTGGTGATTGTTGCGTTAGTACGTAAGTACCCCTTTCTATCTTTCAATGGAAATAAATGACATAGGAACAGCTTTTTAGACTAAATATACTGACTAAAGTGTACTGAAATTCAGAGGATGATTTAGTTCTAAGCCTCACTTACTTTGGGGTCAAGAACCTTCTGCGTCGTGATGTCAACATCGGATGAATCGTATCCCAAGCACAATCATAAATTGATAATACTACCAACATTGAGAATGAAAATGGAACATATGGAAAAAGAACCATGAACCCAACTCCTTACAACTGATAAATGCTAAAATATGTACAAACTTCTTTGCATTGTTGAATCTTTAAAAATCAATTTAAAGTTGATAAGAAACATGGAGGAATCAGAAATTTCTCAGATACAGCTTAAAGAGTGTAATCAGGCTTTCTTGATGCTCATAGTACAGCTAAGATTAATTAGGAATATAAAATAAAATAGAACATTTTATGGAAATTAAATATCTTTAAAATGGATCAGCACAATAAAAATAGTAGCATTAATAAGATTAAGGCTTGCAAGATGGGTAGCTGTTCCATTACGCAATAAATATGCATTATTACAAACCACTGAAATATACAAGAAATAATTTTAAACAAAAATTATACAGATACATAGATATATCCCTTTAAAAGATCCGGATTATTTTTATCTTCAAATATTAAAGTCTTTTGGTTATTAGTACTATATGAACTCCAATGACATTGGGAAAATAATAAAAAAATTCCCTCTTCCCCCCTGGAACGTAAAACGTATCCGCACGATCGCGCGGATCGAGCGTTATCTGTGAAACAGGTCACCTATGCAATTTTACGTTCTACATTTTTAGCTCTAAGTTGATAGAAGAAACGATCTTAATTCAACTAAAATTGTTACAAATAAGGAAATTATTGATGTATAATTATTTTTTTATTAATTCCTTATTTAGTTACTGTACATATATTTTGTTTTGTTTTTGACAAGTATAAATAACCATTGCATTTCACAATATGTTTCGAACTGTTTTCGTAGTCTTCAAATTAGCTCTTGCGAGGTCATCAAAAATGTCTATACATGTCAAGCTTTTTATCCCGGAATGGCCAAAATAAAAGCCATGACATGTATAACGGGGGATTATAACGCTTCTACCTTTTTGCGAGTTCAAATTACAACACTGTCATCTTCTTCAGTAGTTAAAATACTTTTGTTAGTAGGTGAAGTGGCTGATAACGCTTGAACTATATCTCTAACTTAAATTTCAAGAGATCCATTTTGATTTTTAGGGGAATGTTACTTAATATTGAATCTTGTTTGCACAGAAACTAAGAATTTGCAACAGCTAAATCAATGTAATGAATGTCTTCAAGAGACTTTTATGGTAAATAATGACCCAAACTTTTCTTTCCATTTCTAGTATTCCTATATGTTTCTTCATCGCTCTCATCTGAACATGATTCTCCTTCCAGTAGAATCGATTTATATGTTTTGTTCGCAGCATTGTCATTATCAGAGATTTAATTTGATATACGTTAAATCTGATTTATTCATCAATTGAAAAATTTCTTCTCTTTTTAGACTCCTGAAACGTTTTTGGTTAAAAATTAACACAGTATTCCATGAAAAATAGTAAAATGCATGAGATGATTTTATTATCTAAATATATATATATATATATATATATAAAGAAATATGTATTATTTATCAAAAAAAAAGAAATAATAAAGAACATAACAAGAAATAACGTAATAAAAATATGAAAGCTGAACATGAAGAACAAAATTATAGAGAAATAAAAGAACTACAAAAAAGAAGAACCTAGCGAGTCAGAGAGCAATTTCGTACTTAGGACCGAATAAGTGGGGTTAAACTAGTTTGAAGGCGCCAACCTTCCCCCTTTGCAACTCGGTAGGAAAACCAAATAAAATAAACAAAACTTCAGAGAAAGTATAACTCAGAGAGCATGATAAAACCAATCACTACTATTATGTAACAAACTATCCCAAACTCTTAATGCAGAAAAATCACAAAATAATTATGTAAGAAAAGTAGAAAAATACTAGAACAATTACATAAGAAAAGTATCTTTCAAAAAATAATTTAACAAAATTTCTTTACTCACAAAGCTTTTACGAAGAGAAACAAGCATCTTGCCAGTAATGAAAGTCAATTATTCACCAAGTTAAAAAATTCGAAAAAACATAAACACATCTTTTGAGCTGACTTTTAAACCAGCCAGCAAAGACAAGTATAAAATGACGACAATCAAATATGGTAAAATTTGAATTGGTTGATTGTCAAATATATATATATATTTAAACCACACCATACTAATTACCACCGGAAAACCCAGATTTTTTTTGGGGGGGGAGGAGAAATATAGATGCAGATATAAATATAAACGAAAAAATACAATACTCTCTCTCTCTACTCAAAAAATGTATGAAAAACAAAATTAATTTGAAAAAAGAGAGACAGAAAGAAAAAAAAAAAAAGTGATTCATTCATGGTGATTCCCAAGGAAATTTGGTATTAATTATAAAACTATATATTTCATTTTTATGTAGGCTTTCATCAAAATTATTGAAACAAAAAAGAAAATTCGCATGGTAAGTACTTACCTTTACAGTTGCAGTGACTCAAGTAACGCCGAAATCCCGAGTCCTACAACCCACATTAATAGAGTATAACTAATATTTTTTTTTCTATTTTACAATTATTTAAACATTAATACAAAAATTTGTATCCAAAATCAGAAATATATTGATAATTACCTTTTTACGTCAGATAAAAAGAAGACGTGTTTTCGTTGTATTTGAAAACAAAGCTAGTTTTGCCTGCTGAAAGTAAAACATGGTCAACAACCATCGTCTGTTGGTAAACCATAACACTTCATGCTTTTTGCAAACCGGCTCAATCGTTAGATTCGCGATTTTCTTACATACCACTATTTCAGAAGCAAAAACATAAGAATATATAATCCCAACGATCGTGCGGGTACGGTCTTAAAAGGCTAATACTGTGGTTAGGCTTTAATATCGCCCACTAACGCTGGCGGGGAAAATTCCGATCCATCTGATGTTGATATCACGACACTGAAGGTTTTCAACCAGAGTAAGTAAAGCTTAGAACTAAATCATCGTCTGATTATGAGTAACTTTAGCGATACGTTTGCCTACTTCTATCCGCATAGCATGACCATTTAGTGCAAAAAAATTGCTCAAGGCTAACAATTTTTTTTAATTACGTAAAAAGATAAATATGTTTTATTAAGAACAATTTACATAGGAAGATTCTGAAATTCAAGTGTAAGCGAATCCGAGTTGGCAAATCGGGGTAGGGAATTTTGTAAGAAATTTTTTACGATTATTTGTTTGAAAAACAATAGTAACTCTACCACAAAGAATTTAGAAAACGAATAAATACAACCATAAAGAAATATATTTATAATAAAATACGCAAAAATCCTCCCAACACTGCTTGAGACAAAGGATAAACATAGGCTTGTAGAAAAATCGCTTAAAAATTGAATTTCAAAACATCTCAGGTGAATTTTTCGAAAACCCTCTACTTGGTTAAAAGAATAATAACCTATAGCTTCTATATGCCAAGTTTCATACTTCTGGGTTTCTTAGTTTGGCCAAAACAGCTAAAAAACAAACACAAGCCATTTCTTCTATAAGTATAGATTAAGGTAAAAGATAAGAATTCAATAATCACTAAGTAAAAATAGTTATTAATTACTGAAATAGATAAGTTACGAGAATTTGCATTGAAAAATTTGAATCCAAAAAAGAAATGCCTCAAGGGCTATTGATGAAGATATTTAATCACTTTGCACTTTGAAACACGGTTTAACTACATGGATTTCCAAATTACGACACATGATAATTTTTAGGTTTTGTTTACTTAAGCTCTTAGTAGCCTGGATTATTTAGTATTATTTATTGATCCATGCTTGATAGAAGTATGTAATGAAACAGTTATTCCAATATTTATTTCGATTTTCTCATTTTAGATTTCATAGTTATAGTATTCTCATTTGAATTATGACAAATCTAAGTCATTTTCAGGGAATAAAATTGTTTGCCAATTATTTTTGTCTCATTTATTTCATTTGTTACATCACTTATTATCTTTTTTTTATCTCTGTTCAATCTATCTTGAACAACTGTCATACTTAGCCATGCGTTCAATGGTTTTGCCAGTTGTGTTACATAAATTATCATGACAGCTAAGACTCCGTCGCATTTCCTTCTATTTTTCACATACAATGCCAATTTCGATTCTTTTAACCAGTCTATTAATCTTGGTGTTATAAGGGGCCTTTATATTTTTACCTGGAGATCATTTATTAATGTATGTTTGTCACGCTTCACAATATATTTCTAGTGAAAAATTAATGACAACCACGTACTTTTCTGAATAGTTAAAGTTTGGACAAATAGTTAAAAGCTGGGAACACACAGGTACTGTTTAATAATTAAGCTTAATGAAAAAAGAACTATACGAATGCATAATAATTAATTGTATAAATTGCTCTAAACTTCTAAGAAATGTATGTAATTCCTTTTGTTACTTAATTAAAATTAAGGAAAATTCGCCTTGCATATGCTGTGACTGATTAACATGCAAATAAAATTTCATTTTTTTTACCTAAAAATAATCATTCTCTGAGAGAAATTGTTATTTGTTTTTAACTTTTAATTATCTTAAAGAACATGAATTATGTTTAACTTTTCAGATAGGTGGGCAGTTTTCTTTTCGGGAAAATTCAAAAATCTTACTTTCACTTAACAACTAATGCACATTTTAAAAACTTACGACACATTAACTCCTAATAAGTGTTCCCTTCCACACAACTACTCATTTGTGTCTTTCCAGTACTCTAAGCCTTCCGAAATCCAACTAATTTTGCACCGACTCGAAAGCTACACACATTTCTCAATTTCGTCTGACTGTATCTGCATTCCAAATTTGTTTTATGATTTGTTAGAAGCATATTTCTAACCGTTTTAATGATTTTCAGAACCACCAGGAAACAGACTAACTCTTCACTCCTTCACCAAATGCAGGGATAATTAGGACTACTAACTTTCCTCGGTTGCCGCTGAAACAATGCCAACCCCCACCACTTCCGGTTTTCTCTCCAATTATTTTTAATTTAAGCATCCTCTTTGAGAAAGGTTCATAATTGGAAGCCTCTTGGCAACCGAACTCGTACGGAAGAAAGGAGATGGCTGGTTGAAGAGGAGTTCCCAAATTTTATGCGAAGGTGGTGACGTTTAAAATTGTGAGAACTGACGAGAGAGTATATTTACGAATGTTTGCATGGATGTTGGCTTACATTTCGGAAAATTGTAGGGATGCTCTAGAAATTGGAAGTAGTTAAAGTAGGAGATGTGTATGGGTGTTTACATATCCTCATACCTGCGCGCTCAGAGAAAGATACAGTTTTGATGAACAAGATTTTAGAGATATGTTTGTGAGATAGAAATGATGTTTAGAAGAGTATAAACACCGTAAATTCATATTTTAACAATGACAAACCTATTTTATAGCGGACATTATACATATTTTTTACTACGGTTGTCGAGTTCACATGATCGAAAGCACGTGATTGGTGTACTTGTTACAATCAAAATATGCATTCGAATTCTGCTTCTAAATATCTGCTGAATATAAAGGCCGATATATATATATATATGTAAAATTTGTCAAAGCTCAAATTCCTTGCATTGTCCTGGGGTGGAAATTAGGAGGGTATGGCTACAAATTAGATGTTGCCCTCAGTGGTGCACATATGAATTTTTCAAGGGGATGTCAAGGGTCGAAAGTCCGCCTTTCTCGTATCATCGTAAAAAATACACCACCCAATATATTCTTTTGGATTTGTCGATTTTCGTAGGAAAAAAAGGGAAAAAATAATTATTCAATAAATAATTATCAATATATATAACATATATACTTAATTAAATTCTAGACACTGCATGCATTGAATTATAATCAATCGTAAAAAATCAAGGCTATGGGGGGATCCGGACCCAGGGAACCCCTCCCCTCCTGTGTGTGCCAATGGTTGTCTTATCACTTTACCATGGGACCAACAGTCGTCTTGAATACATGAAAATAATTTTGTCCTATAGGATCTTTAAATATCCTTTTAAATCTACTTCATTGTAGTTATTTGAAAGAATTCGATATTAAAGGGTAATAAGTTTTAGGCCAAATTACACTCTTTTGTTCTTATTTTGAATGATTACGTCTGTTGTAATGAATTGTAGATGTATTTTTCGAATTTTACTTTAAAAATAATTAAATATTCTTTCGGAAATCAGAGAATATTGTAATTAGATAGAAATCTCATTTATTTTAAGCATTTGAAGTGGAATTTATTGAATTTAAAAAAATGCAATATTCTTGATCTGATGTTATATGAGGATAGTTTTAGTTTCGAAATTGCTGGGATATATATATATATATATATATATATATATATATATATATAATTAATGTTGGTTTTAATGTCTGCAAACATAACGGAAAATGTCTATTGGAATAATTGTGATATTAAAATAAGAAATAAACAATGTAAAATATGGGTGTTTATGCAACATAGTTAAATAAAAAAATTAAATTTTGATGCTAACTATGTCCTTGCAGAACTCTATTTCAATATCGCAATAACAGGATTATAATTTGTGACTATCATATTGACCCATAATTCTGAATTATTACACAACTTCCCTCTGAACCCAAAGTGTATTATATGAGAAATAAAATGTGTTTGCATAAATATGCAGAACTAAAAGAGGTACCTGGTGCTTAGTTTGATAGATTCCTTGTACACTTGACATACAACGTACTTAGTACCACACATAACATTTAAGCGACATAACACACATATTTTAGGAGTTTACTCCTTAAGAATCGATTTTCATATTAAATTCCAGTATGAAAATATTATGAGGAGTGAAATTTAAAAAAAATGGATTGGAAAAATGCGTTACGCGCGCTTCTGCGCATGCGCTGAAGAAGGAAGGAAGCACTTCTTTTTCTTCATTTTTAAAATTGCGATCATTATTTTCCTTCCGAAATCAGACAAAAAATATTTACAGAATCGGAAAATTCACTTACAGTACAGTCCAGATAATCCGAACAATATCGGACCGATCCCTGTTCGGATTACGTGATTGTTCGGATTAGCCGGAGTAACAGCGAAATCACTATTTGAACCGGGAGTACGGGTCTATTGTGTCTATGTATTTTGTGGTAATGTGAGCGTACGCGCCCGCTTTTTTGCCGCGTGGACTGTACTCCCACTCCACGACGCGTGTGTCCTCCCTCCACCACTCCTAACTTAGTGTGTCAGTGTGACTGCGTGTGTGTGTGTCCGTACTGTTGACCGTCAGTCGTTCCGCGCTCGTTCAACACTCGCCCGCTTTTGTCTCTGTGTTAATAACAGTGTTACAATGTGATATTCTACAGTGAAAACAGTTTGTTGTGTGTTTTGGACATTTATCTGTGATACAGTGTACGTAAACAGATTGTTATGGCGAGTAAGCGTAAACACTCAACACTTACTCTTAAAGACAAACTAGAGGTTATAAAGCGTTTAGATAAAGGTGAAGGTGTCACAAAATTGGCTACAGAGTTTAATGTTGGCAAAGCATCTGTTGGAGACATCAATGAATGGATGGAAGAAGACGGGGAAACAGCCGAATTTCTGACTGATGACGACATAGCTGCGGCAGTGACTCAAGAGCCAATGGAGGAGGAGGGGAGTGACGACGAGACGCAATGCGATAAGAAGGACGTGGTGCCACATGCAGACGGCGCAGCTTCCCTTGCCCTGCGCTACTTGGAGCAACATTCCGACACTACACCAGCTGATGTGTTATTTATGAGGCGCTGGCGAAATTACGCATCATCGAAAAGACTGTCTTCGTTGCGTCAGAAAAAATACTGTACATATTTTATATTTAATCTTCTGTTGTACAATTTTTCATACTAAACATTAGTGTTCTGTTCTGTAGTTTATTCCATTTTAAAATTTGTACCATAACTTGATGTGCAGTGCGTGAATATTAAATAAAGAACTGTTTTGAATTAAGGTTTACACTGTTTTATATTGAAATATTCACCGATTTTCGTCCTTAAAATTATAAAAAAATTTCCGTGGAGCCGTTCGGATTAACCGGATGTTCGGATTAGCCGTGTTCGGATTAGCGGGACTGTACTGTATTTTGTCATGATACGGTATAAATGTTTTAATAAAATAGCAAAATTTTATATTTTTTTCGATTTTTTTTCTAAAATGGGCCAATATTGAAGCTTTTTTTATGAAAAAAGATTTTCATTTGTTCAGTACGGATTTCTTACTATAGCAATGTATCAAAATTCTGTATTGAAAGTTCATACTTTATTCTTTTGGAATCAAAAAAAAATTAAAATAAAAAATTCCCCCAACTTTTTTTTTGCGATTTTTTAAAAAATACTGAAAATTATAACTAAACATTTAATAACTTCGTTATTTATAAAAAAATTTTACTGTCCGTGTTTTGTTAAAAAAATGAAAAATTCCTTAAAAATTACGGATTTTTTTTAAAAAAAAAAAGGTTTTGTTTTTATCGTCTTATACACTTTTTTCAAAAAACTATTTATGCATTATACTTTTCTTACATTTTTCGTTTTAAAATTACCTTTATTTGTTATTTATGGGGGGAATTTGAAAAGAATGTCTTAAAACAAAGCCCTCAAAAAAAATTAAGACTTAAAAAAAAATTCGCAACCTACGTTTACTAGCGTTTTAGCGTAATTGGTGTCGAAAACCTATTTTCGAGTCGAACGACTCTCCATACCTTATCTATTTTCACAAAGCTGTGACTATAACAACTGAAAATCACCAAAATTGGCGATATGCATTTAATACTATTTTGGTGCGTTGAATAGCAAAGAAACGAATTAGAGATATTGTGACGGGCTTTCATTGCGATTTCTACTAATGTCCTATTGGGGGTTTTTGGGGCCAAAAAGGCAATTCTTTCCAACTAAATACAGAAAAAAAAGGGGAGAATGCAAATTAGAAATCATAAATAGTAGAAGTCTAGCGTCCACGGGTTGGCTATGTGAAGTTACTGTATGAGGTCTATGTATACAATTAAACGCAAATAAGTTAAAGTTAGACGAAATTACTAGTTCAAGGATTAACCTATCCGTAACTGTGTATTCAAGATAATGGTGGATACTATTCCACAAGGATAAAAGCCACATCTGTGCGACCAAGAGAGTAGCTTTTACCCAGGATTTTGTGGTAAGCGTCTTCAATTGAGTTATAAGGAAATACATGTATTAAGAAGTTTAACAATAATCTGTAAAGTTAGATATAGTGGTCAATTACGAGATTATTTGGCAATATGAATTGTGTCTTTTCACTCGAGATTCGCTTTCTATTATTATTATTATCATTGGTCATTGTGTATAGTGATTAAGTTAAGATCTTAATAAACAGATAGTAAGATGAATGATATGTCTGGTACTTCGTTATTTCCTACAGAAACAGGTCGCGTAGATAATACAGAAATGAGGCACCCAAGGGCACTTGCCTCACAATATATGTCCTCCGAGATACACTTTACCTAACGATAAACGCAATGTTGTTGTCACAGTTTATATTTCTTTCAAATAAAACGTTACTGACATTATAAATTATATCGCCGAGACATTATTAGCATATATAGAAGGTGGTGCTAAGCTACTGAGGAAACAGTATCATGTAATTTCAATCATACTCTGTGGCGATTTCAATATTAATTTCGATAAAGATAAAGGATTGAGATTAGTATAATTTAAAAAATCAAAGCTTAATTTGGAAATTTGTTTCTGGTAAGGCACTGAAGACGACTAGATATGGTACAAATATTGATGTGATGCTTTTATGATTCATAAACCACGTATCATACTTTACTTACCACAAGCCTCATGTCACACTGATTAAGAATGGGGAGGGAATGTAATTAATACTCACAGTGCTATTAATAGTGAAGTAAATCAACATTCTTAACATTCTATTCTTGTATTCATGTACTATGAATAGCATACATTTATGTAACATAATTGATATATATATTATTTTATATGTATATATATATATTATTTTACCGAATCAATATAAAAATGCGAATATAATAAAGAAAATACATGCATGGTTTCAGCAATATATATAGATGCGTTTATTTACCCTGTTAGCCTAGACCAATAGTGTCCAACCCAAATGACCTTGCGGGCCACTTCGAATAAACATCATGATCTCGCAGGCCACACATAAAAATACGTACTTTAAAATCAGTTTTGGAAACAAAAAAAAATTATTCGAGTGAAAATGTAAAACAGAATGAATTATTATCATTTTTTAAATTATTTTTCATGTATACAGACATAGTTAATAGAATAATGTTTATATAATATAATAATGCAATCATCAAATAATGTTTAAAACATTACAGTGTGTGTTGCCATTTTCTTGAAATGGTGTTCCTATTCAATTGATCTTTCGTAACTCATTGCTGAAATTTGATAGTGCTGTCATTCGCAAATGATTAAGTATACATTTTCCTTTATCTTAACCTTCCTGAATATTTTTGTAAAACTTTAATGTATCCGAATACGTTCGGAGCCGTGATTTGAAAAAAGCGCATAAATGGATAATTTTCCTAATATTTAGTGTCACTGAGATTAGAATACATGCATTAAATTGTTTTAAGGACTATTCGACAAAAACAATTATTTAAATAGAATATTTTGGCAAAAAATTAACAGAATAATGTTTTTTCCAAATATTCTCCTTTTGTAAAAAATTGTTCTATTATAATAATATTTTGCCTGTATATAGCTCAGACCTCTGTAGAGACGCTCAACTAGAATCTTTGAAAAATTCTCATTATTTTCAGAATTACCACCAATTGAAATAATTATTGGCGTTTTTTTCTTAAAATTTCTCCCCTCTGTTGTCGTAAAATATGAATAAACCCGCTTCTAAGTTATATATTTCAAAAAGTCTAGTTGAGCGTCTGTAGAGAGGTCTGAGCTATATACAGGCAAAATATTATTATAATAGAAGCATTTTTCACAAAAGGAGGACATCTGGAAAAAAGATTATTCTAAGTTAATTTTTTGAAAAGTATTGTACTTAAATAATTTATTTTGTATATTATCCTTAAAACAATTATATGCATATATTATAACCTAAGTGACACTGAATATCATGAAAATTTTCCATTGATTCGCTTTTGCAAAATCACGGTTCCGAACGTAGTCGGATAGCTTAAAGAACATGTCTGACTGCTTCTTGCTCTTTGGGTACTCTAAACAGAAAAGGAGGAGGAGAAACGAAAGTCACACACACAGAGAATCAAGTATCATCCATAGTAAAGTATATGCATAATGCAATTCGAAATTTATTAAAAAAGTAATTTACTATTGTAAAATAAAATGTAACTGTTTGATAAAATATAAATCTATTTTAATCTAAAGCTTATTTTTACTATCAAAACGTATTTATTGTAAAGCAAGAACAGTTAAAACAGTTAAATACATTATATATATATATATATATATATATATATATATATATATATATATATATATATATATGCTGGTAAAATATATCTTCATATTCCTTTATTATTTATATATATATATATATAAATTTCCCCCAGCCAAGTCCTTCCTATAAATTTCTCCTTTTAACAGGCTTGAATGAAAAAATTTTCATTTATTACTTTAAAAATCTGATTTTTAAAAGCATTTTTAAAAAGATGCGGTGGGCCGCAATTTACGTACTGGTGGGCCACACGCATCCCACGAGCCGCGTGTTGGACACCTCTGGCCTAGACAATTGCACTCAAAGAGTCTCCAGGCGTGCGTCGGAGCCGGCACACATAGTTTTTTTCTTCCTTTCTGATTGGGCTGCGGATTGGTAATTATCATTGAAGACCTATTACATTCCCCGAGAGCTGGTATCACATGTTGATGTGACACCAAATAAGTGGATATCAATTGCCACAATGTAATTTTGACACCCAGTTTCCACCCCAGAGGTAAGGCACCTTTGCTCTGGCGATGTGAAACTGTCCTTTGAATAAATTTTATCGAAAACACCCATGCCAAACAGTCCCTGGTAGGGATCTTTAACATGCCACACAGTTTTTAACATGGATGCTGTCGAGTTGTTAAACACACCCACACGTATATCGCAATCTTCTTGTTATATTAATCCAAATGAATTCGTCCAAGATTCTCGAAAACGGAGAACGTAAAGCTTTCCTATTTTAGTCAAAATTTGATTCAACTTTTTGGTATGAATTGTTGTAGTCATCAAACAGGTAAAACACTATTTTTTTTGCAAAAAATAATATCAATATCGGGACATAAAATTTAAACGTATCCTAAAGCTCATGACGTCGATCAAACTAAATTCTTCTTTCGACTGGAATCGTTCTTGATATTCGTGTGCTAATATCAAACAAGAGAAAAAAATCGATCTAATAGCTATTTTCATTACCTTGATTCGCACCCTAAGGCATACAATAGAATAGTATATTACTTCTAGACCGGAGTTTCTCAACCTTTTTATCGGCGGTGGCGTGGACCGGTCAACGTTGATAATTTTACCGCGGCCCGCTGTGGGGTGGGAGGGGGAGTAGTTGATTGTTTATATCTTCGATTGTTTTTGATTCAAGAATTTTAATCTAAATGAATTTAATAATGCCTGCAGAATAAAATACAGCACACCGAAAAAAGAATATAAAGTGATTTAACATGGAATATTAAGTGATTTATATGGAATATTAAGTGATTTCCATAAAATATTAAGTGATTTCCATGGAATATTAAGTGATTTCCAAGGAAAATCGCAGAAATTGGAGAAAAAACGCACCACAGTAAATACAATAGAAATATTTTAATGTTCATTGAACTGTTCGATACATTTTATTCCACGGACCGGATATTGGGGACCACTGTTCTAGACCACTACAGTCAAAGAATTGCATTTGTTCTTAATCTTTCAAAAAAGCAATTTATATGAAATTAGATTCATGCTCCATGCTAAACATCGCACAAGTGAGGATTTTTTTCATGAATTTATTTTCAATCTAAATTATGCATGTCGATAGAATAACCCTACATTTGTTTATCATGCTTCAATATCAAAACGCCTGCTTAGCAGAATTTTGATTCCTTTATAAAATATTTTTGTTTCTTATCATCGGCTTTCAAACCTTCAGCGAAAAAAAGACAAGCTACTTTGTTTTTTTCCCGATGCAGCATTGTGTGTGAGGATTCATTTTACAAGTATTATACAATCGTTTTTATTTTTGCACATTGTCTATTTAATTTCAACAATGATTCACATTTTAGTGGAGTATTTTTTTTACATATACAGAACACATAGCATAGTTAAATTCAAGCTGATTCAGCAGAATCGTTTTATGGCAGAAAGTAAGAAATAGTCTTTAAATAAAAAAAATACTTGAGGCGTAGAGAGGATAGACTTAGAAATTTAACTTTATCTCATAATTTTGTGGAGTGCCACTGAGAATTGCGGATCGTGCCACATCTGGCGCACGTGCCATAGAATGCTGAGCCCAGATCTAGACTGTCTCTAAGCAAATTTCATTATACTTTTAACTCAGCTGTTCTGTTCTTATTTACTCAACGTATGTAGCGTTCGGGTCAATATGATCCGATTCAGAAAACTAAACTTTCTTGCAGTAAATGATGGGCGTCATTTAAAAAGTTTGTTAAACAATAGTTATGTAGGTTTAAAAATAGATCTAATAATATAAAGCAACTATAACAATAAAAAATACTCGAAATTGAAACTTACTTTTTATGTACAGTTTCAACAGTAATATCTTACATGAGATTGGCAAATGTGATCCTTGTCATTTTAATTTTAGCGTAACATATTAGCTTTGCTATCTTTGCTTGATGGACAGAGCTTGCACCTTGCATATTTGACACTTAATGTAGTCTCAGCAGATTCCGAAGGTGTGTACGTTTTCCCATTTTCTTTGGGTTCATTTCACTATTTTTATTGAGTCCTCACTTTTTGGTAGGAGTGGTCATTCTTCCCAATGTGCCGAAAAACGAGCGGTTTTCTGGTTCTTCCGAAAATAGCTTTCGTTTAGTTAATTTGTTTTCATTCTATTCACTATGTATTAAAGTCGATATAACAAAAAACATTGTATGAAGAAGTATCAATCATGTTATATTCAGTAGAATCTGGTTTTGTGAGGTCATTTTTTTATGCGATTTTATTTTTTGTACGATTTTTTTTTGTGCAATATTTTATTTTTTTTGCGGGTATATGAATTTTAATCGTTTTGGCGCCCCTGTAATGTTTTCTATCTATGTAAATACATACACTTCAAGACGTTATGTCCATTGGTTATAAACAGTCTCTCGACAATGCACGTTCTATTGCTTTCTCTCAATGTATTAGCAGCACGCACTTGGTTGAAGAGGAAGCTTTCAATGACAGCGACATTATCAATAATTTGATGGATTATTAAGACGTAGATGTAGAACTAGATTCTTTGAGAGTGGTAAAATATATTCTGAGATCCAACTTTTCAAGACATTGGAAAAGAAATTTCTTAAAACTGATACTATTCCGAAAGGAGTTTGAAATTCCAAAAAGAGCTTTGATCATGCATATCTGATTATCACGACGTTCACAAGCAACTGACCAACGGACCGTCGACATAATCGTCGACTTATCACTTACTTTATGATGTCAAAAAATAAATCAATTTAATTTGTATCTTCAAGTGATCAAAGCGATTTTGAATTAATTTATCAAGGGATATGCGCTCTTTGGATTACAATGAGTAACAATGAACTATGTACAGTGGCGCACACAAGGGGGGAGGGGGTCCGGACCCACCCCAAAGCCCTACTGCGCTACTGACTATGTATGAACATTTTGAAAATTTATCCGTGTATACACAATGATATATTAAAGGTTTCAAAATCTTTCCATGTGGAATTTAATTATTTATTTTGTTTGGAAGTACTTTCTCATAAATTTCGTTAATAATTGACGTATTTTTAAGTGCACATTTTTTTTACGTGGTTCCTTGCCACCGCGTATAAAACGTTTTTTGTAGTATGTTGACAAAATTGTTTGTTATAGATAAGTATTTATGAAATTTTCGAATATTTTTTGTGTGATTTCCTTTGTGCGGTCCGTATCTACCACACAAAAACAGAGGTTTTATTGTAATACTATCATGATCCAATGATTTGTTTAACTTTTACCAGTCTATGTATGTGTGTAAAAGTTGATAAAAGGTATGTACAAGTCCTTCAGTTGAATTATATATATAAAAACATGAATGGATTTTTATCAGGCATGTTGCTTGCCGTGTGATGCAAGTACTCATAAAAATAACCTTCTTGTTCTTTCGGGGATGAAGTTCACAACAGTGGTGTCTTCTGTACAGTAAAATAATGAGCTGTGTGAACTTCTTTGTATGGCATTTCTTCACGAATTTCAGATTTATTTTTTCTTATGGGGCCAAGCATAGTCATTTTTAGAAGAAACTTTTCCAACTTGCAAGATGTGGAAAAATTATCATATGTATTATTGTGCTCTTAACATCCATAAGATCACTCCATCTCGTTCCCTGACTTTTCGCTGGCTTTGACTTTTGTCTTTACCAGTGTAAATTTGTGCTTTAAATACATACTTTAATCCCATATTTAGATGACCTACTTGGCATATACTGTCTGAAAGGATAACGCCTACGAATTCATACTAATTGTTCATCTACAGCCGGGGTGAGCATTAGGTCGATCGCTATCAACCGGTGGACCGCCAAGACAATTTGGGGTGACCACTTGAATATTAGCAGTTAGTAATTATATTTGAAAATATTCAAGATTGGCTGACAGTATGCCGACTAAGTCTTCTAGACCAGTGCTCCGCAACCTTTTTATCCCCGCGAACCGGTCAACATTTGTTAATTTTACCGCGGCCCGCTGAGGGGGAGGATATTGATTGTTTATATTTTAAGAGGTCTCAGGGGTGTTAAATTTCTCAAGGGGTCTGAAAATATAAATGATTTTCAAATGGGTATAATTCTTTTAAATTTAAATAAAATGATTCGAATATTTTACCTATTATTTAAAATAGAATGGGGCTTCAGAAAAGTATAAAATGTTTAAAATACAATAATAATTTTAAAAGTCATAAGAATATGAAAATTCTATAATAAATATTAAGTATTTTTTGCTTTGTGCACGCTATTAACTAAAATATTAGCTTCTGATATATTAAATTTTATAGAATTATACAATGCGTCATACTCTTTAAACACTACCTAATTTTAATATTATATATCTTTTGTATTTCAAAATATATGTAAAATATTGCAATGTTTTAAATATTTTTTAAAAATGTATTTTTTTATTTATTAAAATATGTAAGTTGTTATTATATTTATATAAAAGTAGCTACAAAGTATTAAGAATACATTTGTCTTTATAAATCAACTTATAGCTAGTAATTAAACCTACTCTTTTAAAAAATAGCATGCGCGACGTAAAACTTAATAAATATTTCTTATAGAAAAGTTTTTTATTTTCATATGCTTATAATTTTTTAAATTATGATTATATTTTAAACATTTTATACTTTTCTGAAGCCTCATTCCTTTATAAGTAAAGTGTAAAAGATTCGAATTATTTAACTTAAATTTAAAGAAATTATACATGTTTGAAAAATGTTTATATTTTCAGACCTCTAGAGAACTTTAACACCGCTATAACCCCTTAAACTGTTTTGATTTAATAAGTGTAATCTAATTTATTTTAATAGTGACTTCTGAATAAAATATAGCTACACCAAAAAATGAATACAAAGGGATTTAACAAGGAATATTAAATGATTTTCATAAAAAGTAGCCCAAACCTAAGAAAAACTTACCACAGTAAATAAAAGAGAAATAATTTAATGTTTCTTGTGCGGACCGGGGGTTGCGGAATACTGTTGTAGACTACAGGTATAATTACGAGAACTAATTTTCGAAGAAAATGTTTTATTTTTTTAATGTATTTTGAATTGCTTGATTAAAATGTATCATTAGATCTTATTATATTAGTGACAATTATTAATATGTTTGTGTTTACCTTTGCCTTTAAACACGGTTTCAAAATTTGAGTTTTTATTTTATTTACGTATAGGGTAAGTAAATATTCCGTATTTATTATTAAGTTATAATAAATATTGTTGACCTTTTGTCTTTACCTCACCACACCTACGGTACTGGGAAGTGGGTACTCTCGTAAATTTTTCAAAGGGGGTCGTGGTGGTCGAGGGTGGAATGTCTACAATTCTCATATCCTACCCCAATACGCAGCCAAACATTTTTTTTTTCATTTTTTTGATTGTCAGGAGCAAAGAACAGTAAGGAATAAATTATTGAATAAATAATTAGCATTAGTCAATAAAAAATTATTAATAACAAATACTTCATTAAATTTTATGAGCAATATACATGGGATTATAATCAATTTGTTGAAAAATCCTGGATTCTAGAGGAGAGTCCGGATCCGTGGAGCCTCCCCCCTTTTATGTATGTCACTGATACAGGATGGACCGCAAAACCTTGAAACAATTAGAAGTAGCCCGCACCCTGGAAAAGTCTGCCCACCCCTGATCTACAATAATGTTTTCATTCGGATTATAGAATTTTGGTAGAATTTCTATCCACTTTTCCTAGATATCACTCACTGCAGCTAATTTGTCCAAATTTCTTCTTTCTTGACGAGTGGATTTATCTTCAAAGCAAATAACTCTCGATATTGTGAAAAATTGCTGGAGGAACAATGTCAAACGAAATATATTTCCGTCAGTTTCCTTATCCCATAAACATTGTGTTGTGTGTGTGTGTGATTCTCCATATAATTTATAAAACCCCTTTAACAATACTAATCCAATACACATGCTTGAAAAGCTTTATATATATATACTTTCGATATTTTTTCACTTTTTTCCCATAAACCATTTCTCTTTATATATTAGTCATTTTTATGATTTCGATTTCATGTATCGAATTGAATACTACCTTAAATGAACTTTTTATGTCTGATACCCTTGCCATTGCATATCTTGTGACACCTAGAATAGTTTCTATAATATTAGAAGCTGTTGATTGAGAAGAATGTGGTAGCGGATCCATTTTTCCCTTTATTTCACGATTTTCGAACTGAATACTCTCTTTATAGTTCATCTGTTGAACATTGGAATAAAAATAATTGTTAGAAAGTTCACACACTCTCCATTTCATCATTTGTAAGCTTTTCATACTGGGATAATTCTTCACTGTTAGAAGCGTCTTTTAGTTTCGATATACGTACTTGACTCAAATTTATATGTGATTTACTATTTCTTCTCTCACATTCACAGGCACAACTCTTATATAATATATCAGAAAGTGAAATGCAGCAGAAAAAATATTCAATTAAGAGCAAATAATTAGGCACCCTGCCAATCGTAAATGATTTTTTTGTAATGGGTCATATTGACCTGAACGATGCATTAGGTATAAATTGAAAATATTCTGTTGAAATACAAGTTATTATAAATATCTCTAGGAATACAAAATTACCAAATTACATTATTTACCAAAAATGTCAAGAAGTTTCATGAAAATTATATATATATATATACACTCTGTCGCAAAAAAATATATGCACCCAGAAGAAATTGAGCTACATTCACGAAATTTGGTATGCATGTTGTATATGAAAATAAACAAATGATTAAAAATTCAGAACAAAATATCATTTTATTAAGCGGTTACAGCTTGCAAAAGGTTAAAAATCAGTAAGTAGTAAAGCCACCTCTGGCAGCTATACAAGCCGAAATTCGGCGTGGCATCGATTCAATTAGATCATATGACCCCCTGTGGAAGATCCTGCCATAGTCTTTGCATCTGCGCAGTTAATTCTCCTGTATCTCGGGACGGCTGCAGTTGCCTTCCCAGCGCGTCCAGACATGCTCTATTGGCGAAAGATCTGGTGACCTGGCAGGCCATGGTAGGACGTCATATCCTCATTGTTGGGAGAGTCGCGCAGTATGTGGACGAGCATTATCCTGTTGATAAATGACACCTGGGCGACTTGATAGCATGGGTAGCACAATCGGCGTTAAAATATCGTTATCTGCGAGCTGTCAAAGTGCCTTGAAAGACCACTAAAGATGATCAAGAAATTGCTCCCCACACTGTCACACCTTGTGAAATTGCTGTATGCCGCTCGACAATAAATGCCGGATCGGACCGCTGGCCGGTGCGCCTCCAGACACGTGTGCGGTGGTCATCATCACTGAGACTGAATCGGGATTCATCACTGAAGATGACACGTCTCCAGTCTGTCACACTCCATTGCCCGAGGTCGGCAAAAATCCAGTCGACACTGCCTATGATTTGGGGTCAGTGATAAGCGTCTTAGCGGACGTCGGCTCCTCAAGCCAACTTCGGTCAGTCGTCTCCTTATGGTTTCTCTTGATGGCACTGGATGTCTGGAAGGAGGTAAGTGGCGTTGAATCGATGCTAGCGACGTTGTTGGTGCCGAAGTGGCCACTCTTCTGATTGCACGATCCTCGCGATCATTTTGTGTTCCTGGGACGTCCTGACCCTCTGCGACGGTACACTCTACCTTCTGTGATCCACTGTTGCCAACACCGAGCAACTACCATATCGCTCCGACCGAGGTGGCGGCCGATACGTCTATTCGACCAACCTGCTTCTCTGAGGCCTATTATACGGCCCCTTCAAAGTCCGTCAGCTGCTCGTACTTTACGTCTTAGAGGCATAAGTCTCAATATCGTCTATCAAAGTCATCAGATTCGTTTGGATAGCCGTACGGCGCTCGTACTCAGGCAAACTCTCCCAGTTGCGCAACTAATATGCGCGTAGCACACTTAGCCTTGTCTCATTGGCTTCGAAATTTTAATCATTTGCATATCTCTTACCAGACTACATTCTTGCCGAGTTTCGTGATTGTAGCTTGATTTCTTCTGGGTGCATATATTTTTTTGCGACAGAGTGTATATATATACGTATATATATTTTGTAATATCGTTAGCCAGTGTTGTTGTATTTGAATATCAGTTCTCAGCAAAAACATCTTCAGAATTAAATTTCAGCTTGTTTATACGCTCAAAACGTATAGGTGGACAATCATATATTTATACTTCACATTTATTTGGTAAGAACACGAAAGTAGACACATGCAGCGGTGGCCAAGATTATGGACACTTTTTTTCAATTGTTATTTTTTTTAAAATTTGCATGCTTATAGAAAATTTTACGATGCACAAAGTGCTAAATATTTTATATCATTTTAAAGAAAATTTATTATTAATTCAATATAAAAAAGAAAATTTTAACATTTGCAACGCAAAAAATGTTATGCTGCGATAACGGTCAATATACCTTGGATACTGATGATAGCATCGAGTTATCAGTGCTTAGTGCAATGTTTCTCAAACTGTGGGACGCGCCCCCTTGAGGGGCGTGACAGCTCTAGGATTTGGCGCTAGCATATTCAAAAGTCGAAAACAAAAGATTATTTAAAGAAATTATTAATTTACTGAAAGTAAATAAACAGTATACATTCTGACATAATAAAAAATAAAATACGCACTTACACTGATATATTATACTTATAAATGTATTAGTGCTACACAATGTTTTTTGTAATTAATTTTACAATACAAAGTTAAGAACAAGTTAAATAATTACCATCGACCCCTTGGGACTCTGACAAATATAAAATCACATACAAAAATCAACACTTATCTTGATAATTTTTGTACGGTTTCAAAAACGTACAAAAATTTTTTGTACGGTTATAAAAAAAATCACTTAATTAAGAATTAAAAGTTACGCAAATAAAGGAGCAAATAATCTGAAATAAGTAAATCCTTCGCAAACATTGACAAATTCCTTTTATTGCATTCCAAAGCCTTCGGAATAATTTTATGGAAAGCAATGCACAGAAAAGGTCTTACTTTGGAAAGACGTATATGTACGTCCTGGGAAAATGACGCTTTGGCGGTCAGAGTATGGAGACTCTTAAGAGGTTAAAGTCGTATCGTAGTTTTATCATCGAAGAACATTATTGAATTTAATTAATTATTTTTTTGATTGAGGGGGCGCGACTAAAATTATGATTGAATATTGGGTCACGAACATTGAAACTTCGAGAAGCACTTGCGTAGTGAGGCTGCGTTTATTCTTTCTTACAGCTTCACATCGATGTTTCATTGAGCTGAAAATAGTTTGAAGCTCTTCCTTCGTTATTATATGATGTCAGGAAATAATTATATCATCAATTAGTTCCTTTTTTATTTCATGGGTACCTCATTTGGACAAGAGTTTTCAAACAGTGCCATAATTTTTCGATAGCATTGAGGTCAGCAATGTTTCCAGGCTAGGCTAACAATCATATTTATTCAAAAAGAAATTATATCAAATAAAAGAGTAGATTCGACAAATGTGTGTCGAGGAAGTGGTATTTCCTTTGTTAAAAAGACACGGAACCTTTTTTCAACTTTTTATTTTTTATTTTAAGGTTTTGAAAAATTTTTTTGTGTCAATTATTAACAAGTACTATTAAACTAACAAATTTTAACATGGAAAAAATGAATAAATTTAACAAAAACTTTAAAAATTACCTGTTTTAAAAAAATCTAAATGATTTTCAAATTTCTTCTTCTTTCCTTGTTATTATTCTTTTGACACCAAAATTATTTATTAGGCTTTTTAAAACTATGAGTAATAACTTAAGGGATCGATTTTGCAATAAACAAATTAGTTTTAGAAAAAAATTAAAATGTATATATCAATGGAAAAAAGGCTAAAAAAACATGATTTCTGGTACATTTTTTTAAAAAAATTTATTCTATTCAAAATATTGAAAAATGGATCCTTAATTTTATTAAGCAAATTGTAATAAAAATACACACCAAAATTCAAGTTGTTTGATAAATTTCTGCAGAAGTGTTGTACTTTCAAAGAACATGATTTCAAGAAAATACTCAAACTGAGAAAACGCAGTTTTAAGAATAACAATCAGTAAATAAATATCAAAACAATGTCTAAGATTTGTAATAATATTTTCAATATATTGTATAGATACATATCTTTAAAATAAAGTCTAATACAATTCAATTTTAAAACATTAAACAAAAATATAAGTATTTTATAAAATGCATGTCTGTGAGCCCAAAATTACGAAAAATGGGAAATATCATTATCTGACTTATTTTTGCAAGAAACATGTATAAAATATATTCAAAAATAAGTGAAGTGAAAGTACATGAAATGTACAATAGAAAATTTAAAAGTTTTTATAAAATTAATTTGCTACTTAAATCTATATCTAATATAAAATAAAGTAAAACAAGTTTAATCTAAAATGTACTATTTTTTAAAAACAGTTTTGTTTTAAAATTGGCATGTATTATAAGTCATTCCTTCTCTCCTCTTAGCTAATAACTCTTTTTTATGTATTGCTTTTTTAATAAGCTTAAGAGCCAGTTTATTACTGGCATTTTGACGACGTTTTCTAAATTGTTGTTTTCGACAATCGCAGGTAGTGGCAAGTTGTTTGGTAGAACCTCCAGTAGCTACACCAAATGCTTTCTGTGTTTCTACTATGGTACGTACTGTACCCTTATTGTATTCGCAGACAGCTTCTATTACTGCCCGCTTAACACGTGTTTTGTTCACAAAAATTTCTTTTGGGCACTTTGCCCAAATCATGCTAGGCAAACTTTCGTTTGCATTTTGTGCTCCACATCGAATGCATCTTTCTAACAATTTATTGGATGCAAGTATTTGATAAATTGGGAGACCTTTTGGCAGAAACTTTTCATTTATTGGTGTTCCTACATTTAATTTATGATTGCCAGGTTTTTGCACTATTAGCAATCGCAGATCGGTAGAAACACCACGAGGTTTCTCCTGCAGGAGACTTCGAATGTTGTGGTTTAGCATCTTCAGAAATGATATGCAATAATGTAGCATATATTTCTGTTTTCATAACATTCACATTCCCTTTATTTCTCAAGATATCCTTTTGGTAGCAAGTAGTTAATTTTTTAATCGTTGCTTCTTTCAAATTCCCATGAGATTTACCACCTAAATAAATACTTTGAGCACGACAGTCTTTCACAGTAGATCTTAAAGCTGTTCCTAGCCGCTTACTGACATGATTGATACATTCTTCCTTTTTTATCACAATGTCAGGTCAATACACTTTTTTCTGACACAAGTAGCTGAGCGTTTTACAATCACCATCGAATAAAACTATGATGTAACGAAATCCGAGTGAAGTGGACCTTTTCCATAAAGTAAAAGCAGCTTCCATTTCCATGGATGTATATGAGCCCAAGTGGTTTATATCACATTCACTTTTATGTCCTTCATACCATATGCTGAATTCAGCACTTGACTCGCGTAGCTTGTTTTTTGCCGCGGAGCAATGACGGCATACCGTACTCATCCCTACAAAGTTAACGACATATCCGGTGAGCATATCCATAATACATCCTACACCAATGAGTGAGGTGTGATCACGAGTTAGCCACGTTCCATTAAAACTAACGCTTAGGTCGGTGATTTCAGCTCCATTCTTCTACGCATCGTTAATCTCTCGGTGGATTTCCGCAAATATGTTTTCAAATTTCTTGATTATCTACGTTATCCAACAGTCTTGCACACTTCCCATATGTAGTTGATGAAACAGGATCTATATTCATCACCATACACATTTTTTCTATGACTGAATAACCTTTCCCGATGTGTGAAAAATATTGAATTATTCTTAAGTTCACATCATGGATGGTAGGATCAAACTTTAAAGAAGTATTAACAACAGTTTTGTTTTCATTGCAATTGCTACACAATAGTTTCAAATTATATAAAAATCCTAACTCTTGATTCCAAGCTCCAGTTTCAAAGTTTGTTTTTCACTATATTGGCACTTTGCACTTCGAAGTAGATTATTAACTTGGTTAAAGTCCACCAATATGTAATTTCCAACCGCAGACGTATCCTTTTTTACCACAGTGTTCAATTTTTCCAGGCGTACATCTTGTACATTTGAATTTTTGATCACTTCACGTTCAGAATTCTCTTTACGCTATCGCTTTACATTCATTTGCAAAGAACGTACTGAACGTTTCCTAAAAGGCATATTAGCGATACTAATAACTAATAAAATGAATTATGATTAAAGTAGAGTTAAAAAATGCTGTTTTAGGTTTCTATGAAATAAAAAAGCACACAGGAAGTGAAATTAGCAAAGCTAATGTAAATAAACAACTTTGCTGGCAGTCACAGTCTACTCTTGACGGATTCCTCTTCTTCTGTGTAGTTTTTTATGTAAAATATTAGAGTTATTCTCAAGTAAAAAAGTGTAAACATTGACGCGGGCATAGCATTTAAACAACTGACTTTTTTAAAATACATTTTACTACAGTTCAAATAATTAGATCGGTTCGAAACTTCGCACATTTATACCAGAGGTATAAAACTACATTTTAAGTTTAAAAAATGAAAAATCGATATTTTCATCGATTTTCGACATTTGAAAGGTGGCACAAGTATTCTTAAAATTACATAATAGCTGGGTAATTCAGTGATTACATTTGCAAACTGAACGTTTTGTTTAAAAAGTCAGGGGACAAATTCAATAAAAAAGCAGGAAAAGACCGAAAAAGGGACACCATATTTATTGATGACAGAAGAATAAAAATATTGTGTTTCAGAGATAAAAGAATTTCATGGACATCCAACAGAAGTGCTCTGTGTGATGCTGGTGTTTCTGTAAGTTTAAACACAACCAGGTGTAGATTACCAAACGTAAGGTTAAAAGGTATAATTCCACGAAAAAAGCCCTATCTCAATTTACAGAAGCACTAAAAGGGACTACAGTGGGTAATGGAACACATTAATTGGGCAAATAATTATTTTTCACAAGTTATATGGATGAAACTAAAATATCGTTTTCAGTAGTGGTAGCCTAAAATATGTAAGACGTTGAAACCAGAGACGCTATAATCGGACTGCATCCAGGTAACTGTGAAGTACCCACATAGTTTTATTGTTTACTCATGCATATCAGCAGATGGTATTGGTCGCGTTCATATCATCGATGGAACACTGAATGTCATAAAATACAATAACACAATTCTAGAACCCAAACTTCTGCCTTCCAACACAGATTTATTTACTTACAATGCTTCATTTATTTTTCTGCAAGATTCTGTTCCTTGCCACACTTTTAAGTAATTCATAGACTGGCACCGTTCTAAGATCATTACGTTGTTGTGCTGGCTAGAAAACAGTCCTGACCTCGCTCCTATGGATAACTTCTGCATCAAGTGAATGAGTGAGTGAATATTATCGTCACACTATTCAGCTACCCTAGGGCTTTTGACAACGGACCACGTATTTTGAACCTAGGTCAAGTGACGTGGACGACATTTGATCTGTCACCCCTTCTCCTAACTACCACACCAACGAGAGGAAGTTTGACCTCTCTACAGATATAACGTGCCTCGCTCCCCTACACTGCGAGTCTTTACTGGCACTGGGCTTGAACTCATGACAAGGCCAGCCAGGATTCTATACCTTGACCACTCGGATACCACGACCTAATCTGCATTAAGCAGTTGTTAAAAGACTATAAGTGATTTAAACTAAAAAATAAAGTTCACTTCAGTTTTTACATAAGTGCATATAGCGACTTTGGGAAAGGATATGAAGATACTTTGTTCGCGACGAAAGTAGAATCACTATAATGGAATAAATTTATACATTAAATTAATTAATAATAATAAAAAAGATTTTCTAATGAATGTATAGTTTACCCTTCGTTATATAGTCCATGCTTTCGAACCATTACGAGTGCCATTCATAAAAATGATTTTTCCTTCTGAATACAAATGCATAAAAATGTATTTGTATTCAAAAGAAAAAAATCAGTTCTATATGCATTTGTATAATTTTTATTTTTGCAATAAAATAACATATTTTTAAAAGCTTGTTAAAATAATTAAAACGTGCGAACTCTCATTTTATCTTTAGCGAAAGTTATTCGCAGTAATAAATCATTAGTGGACAAATTTAATCTAACTTAAATTTTTCACAATTTGAAATAGTTAATAAACTATCAACTCAATCATTAACAGTATCCTACTTTCCAACAGCATCAGTTCAAGCACATACACCACGGATTCATCATTATCTTGCATATGCTCTGTATATAGATATACGTTCCCAACTGCTTTGCCTTGGTGTGTTCTAAGCCATAATTAGGGGAGGGATCATCGCAGGAAAAGGGTTTAATGACGCAACATCCGCTTCAGGAAGTGAGAAACTGCAAAATTGAATGGCACTTCAATGTGGCATCGAGGTAATGAACAGCAGGTCCTGGTGTTTACGACTAATTGCGGACTCTGTCGCAGTTTTGAGGGGTGACGAATTGCTACCTACAGACGATGAGAGGAGGGGGGTTGGGGGTGGAAACGCAGTTATGTAGATGGTGCAATTAGAATGACAGTGAAATTAATGCAGGTCTTAGCATTCGTTCAAAATAGTGATAGCTAGTACAGCATAGTCACTTTTGAAATCTCGTTTCAGGAGACAATTGTATCTATAGTAATTATTACTAATTTGCTAGTGTGATAGAGAATGCAAGGTATCATTTGGGTGATGAAAGGGTACGTATTATTCAGTAAATCATTTCTAATTAAGTCCGATTTCAAGGGTAATAGAAAGGTTATTCAAATGAATGTAGTGAAATAATAATAATAATTTAAAATTTAGCTCGTTTTGAAAAATGCAGACTGCATTGCATTCAGAATTTTGTTAGATACTATTAAAACATTAATATTCATTGGTATACTTTTTTAAATACATTTTGGCCGGATACACTTTTTAAAAAATTGAGAATGGAACGGTTAATTTTGAAAATGCAAATATTTTCCTTCTGTGAGTACATCTTTGGAAATATTCGTATACTTTTAAAACGGTACTGAAAGAATGTATTAATTACCTTTCACTTTGCAGTTGTGAAGAAAATTTTAAACCAAACAATTTAAATGTATACATACATTTTTTCTCTCAACGTTTATAGAGAAACGTAAAATAATACTCACAAAATAAATGCAAACCACAATTCATATCTGCATAGGGAATCTGTTACAAAATAAAATTAAAAACTTAACATTTCACTGAGCATTAAAAATGTCTGCAAAAAGACAAGTATAGAAAACTATTAAGACTAATTAATTTGATAACACGAATGAAATTGAGAAAAATCAAAATTAGGCTCATTAAAAATGTGTTGATTATATTCGAAAAATATGGATTTGCTTCAGAAATAATCATACAAAGTGAGAGTTTTAAATACAATATTTATTTTCAATAACGACACAAAGAGGTGTTTTTCCCTTGCAAAAACATTAATAATTACTTTTTTACTTTAAAATTTAGGAAAAAAGAAAATTACACAAATGAATTTATAAATACGCTCTTATTTTTTTCTTTTCTGAATTAAAACATTAATTTTAAAAAATTGTTCAAATTTCTAGTTTAAGTATTAATTAGCATAGCACACTCTAAAGCAACAAAATGGCTATTGGTAACATACCTCATAATTTTGAGACACGGTCAAAAGTCAAGGACCCCATTTGACCTCACAACTCTCTCCTAACCTTGCCATCCTACCAACTTAAGAACTTTTTTCTACAACAAATTTCACGTGCATCAGCTCCTCTATACGGTGGATCTTTAGCGGTAATATGGTTTGAATTAATGACATGCTACGAGCTCGTTATAATGAACTCTAGTGGTTGCGGTAGCCTAGTGGTCAACGTATTGGACGCATGGCAGGCGTGTCGAGAGTTCGAGCCTAGTACCGCTGAAGACCCGCCGTGTAGGGGAGTGATGAACGTTTTAGGTGTCGAGAGCTCAGACGTCTTCCCGTAGGTGTGGTGTGGTAGATAAAAGAGAGGGCTGCCAGCTCAGGTGTCGTCCTCGGCGACTGATCATGTTTCAAAATGACGAGGTCCATCGCCAAATGCCTTAGAGCAGTGGAATAGACCAATGTTAATATTCACACCATCATTCATAATGACCCTAGGCTATCACGCCCCAAATTGTCCGTAAAATTATATAATAGCTGAAGAGGATGGCCAAATTAAAAGTTAACAAGAATTTTAAAAAAAATGTTGCCATACGAATAATACACACTCAATATGCAAGTTAATATATAGCGGTTAACAGAAAGTGATTTTTTAGTAAAACTATGGATATAAAAAATGGGATTTTTAATTAAATTTCAAAATTGTACTATGCGTAACGCATTCAATATTCGCATAAGAAATATCCGAAAAAAACGTAACAAAAAATGAATTCTTTAACATATGGAATATGATAGATTAAATATTCTTCAAAAATCTTTTTATTCCTATAAAAAAGAATAAATCATGAAACATTCAATCGAATTACTTTAAAATCCAACCCTTTCCCCTTCTAAATAAGGACGAAAAGGATTCTTAGGCAAGTACGTTCTAACCTACCTAAAACGCAACCACTCTGGTTCGGGTAAATAGGTACTATGGTCTCCAAATTCTTTTCTGTTACATAACTCAATATATCAGCTTTATTGATTTTCTGCCGACCCTCTAAAAAGAAGGCACCGACTTCCAGTTAGGATATGAAGGATTTATTTTTTTATGCACTAGATTTTCCTTTTCCCCTTTTTTGTATTATTATTATTTTCATATTATTCATTTTTCCCTTTGACGAGCGAAGCATTCTGGGATTTTTTTTCGTTCCATATCTTTTTCTTCTTCTCTTTCTTTCACGGAATATTATGGAATTTTTTTGCTGCTTTTCTTGTTATTATTTTTAGAGGAGAGAAGAAAAATGATTTGGTGCGATTAAATCAAAATCTTGGAACGATAGACTTTTAAAAAAAATCTATTCATTTTTCCGTGATTATATTTATTTATTTTTGCTAGTAGCTCTTCTTTATGAAAAATGTATTTTTAAGATAGGAATATTAAAACTAAAATTCAAATTGAGAGTTTTTTTATAGTACGTTTTATACTAAATAAATGTTTTCTACTAGAATGTGATTAGATGTTTTTTTTTTTTGTTTGAAGGTTTTGCAAGAAGCTATTTAAATAAGGAACAATACACACCCATTTATCTTATTTCAATCAAATTTACAGTTAGTGCACAGAATTCTGAAATCCATTTGCGACTGTACATTGCTAAACAGAGGAAGGGGGGTTGTAAAAAAGTAATTGAAAGTGAAATAGGCGGAGCAAAAACTGGAAGTATATGCATGTTTAATTCTCATTTTCCTACTATTCCTATTCAACATTCATCACAAAAAAAAAAAATTCATTTAAAACTTATTTATACACTACGTAGAATTTCTATGTATTTTTATAAAATGCAGTGTTTTTTATAATTGAATAAAGTATTCAAATACGAATAATTTATTTTAATGGTAGTTAATATTTAAATTAAATTTTTCGTAAAGTTCATTATTGAAAAGACAAGACGTATATTAGTACAAGAATAATATATTTAATATTCTGTGGAATTTATTAACAGTGGCAAGTATTATACGAATATGTCAAGATAAGTCACATCCTCATACACCTGAGTGGGATCTGCATATTTTATTATATGTTTTAATTAGAATCGTTAAAATAGCATTTCGAGATATATTGCTTAAAAAGATTAAACGGTTTCAATTAATTGGAAATGCAAACGGACATACACGCAAATTTTCTTTTCTTCGTCAAGATGAATATAAATGAATATTTTTATAATAAAATGTATAAATCATAATTCTAAATGACACTGGAAATGCAAATGTCATTATTTTCTACTTTATTCAGCTTAGATCCAAAGAAAATATTTGCAAACTATTATTGAGGAGATATAAATTTAACATTTTATTCAATTTGAGAGTTTAATGTGTTTCATAATTGTAATCATTAATTTGACAGTTACATCCAAAAGGTAATGCTAATTAAAAATAGTTTCTGGTAACTTTCTTGTTTCTTAAAAATTGTTTCTTCTCTCTCTCTCTCTCTCTGTATATATATATATATATATAAAGAGAGATAAGAAGGAAAAGAGAGATAACTAATAGGAATTGATAAGAAAAAAATATTGACTTTACTTAATCTTCACAATGTTTATCATAAATGCTCAAACTTATGACCGATAAAATGTACTGGAATCTTGAAAGCATATTGATTGAGGGACTGGAAAATTATTTTCACTATTTCTCCCTCATGAGAAGCTTCAATATACATTCTAAGTAAAATCAGTCACACTCATAAATGAAAACCATCAGAGGCTTTAGGAAGCAATAAAGGACGTTTGATAGATCTATTAGTCAAGGTTATCATGAATTGGTCTATCATGCCCAGTCCAATACATTTTTAAAAAAGTATCCACTCAATTTTGAATATAATATTAAGCAACGTGTTGCATTTACGACATTCTCGCATCACGCTATTTGATCCGGGCAGCTATTCCCGTTTACCACTAACGTTGGAAACCAATCACGATTGCACACAAAGATATGAACATCTAATTCTTTATGGGGGAGATGGTCTCTGATCGTTTAAGAAGAAATTATTCTCCTTATGGTCAAGCAAAATGTGAACTCACAAAGGAATAATTTGGTTTTAAACCAATTCTTATAGGACAGCGGAGCCCAAACTGTGGGGCGCGAGCCTATAGAAAAGTCGAAAATAAAAGATTATTTAAAAAAATTCTGAAGGGAAGCATAACAAAATACGCTTTGACATAATAAAAATAACATGCACATTTAAGCTGATATAATATACTTATAAATGTATCAGAACTGCACAATGTATTTGATAATTAATTTATCAACACTAAGTAAAATTTAATATTCACTAGTATTGAAAATAGGATTGTATATACGAAATACTTTTGTTTCAGTGTAGAAAAAATTCATTCATCCGCCCCTGCCCAAAATTATTACTAAGTTGCCTAAGTTGAATTGACTTGAAACTAGGAAGATTTCTTCTTCAACGGTTGACAACCCATCTGTTTAAAGGCTCCTAGAAACCTTGGTACCTTTTTAAATTAAAAACTATATTACAATCTGTTACAATTTAAAAATTAGAACGAAAAAGTAAAATAATACTTAAAAATAGCTTACTTAAAATATCCATTGCTTAAAAGTAACACACGCAAATTTTATACTTATCTTGATAGTTTGTACGGTATATAACAAAGGTCGTTTTATAGCTTCTAAAGCTATGCAAAGTACATTATTATTGCATTCAATACAGTTCATACCTCCATTCAAATTTTCATCGCGTTCCCCTCTAAGCAATATTATTGATTGGAGGGGGTTACGATGAAAATTTATATTGAAAATTGGGTAGCAAATATTTAAAATTTGAGAAGCACTGCTATAGGATACAAATTATTTTCATTATCGTTTTTAGGGGTACGCAATGAAGGATATTTTGATATCCCTGCCTCACACATTTGAGCATAGAAGGAATACCCCTTCAAACTAGTTTTTAGATATTCTGCACGCCCATTCCATTTTCCAGTGAGAAAAATCCTTTTGTTGTTGATGAAACTTTCTGATGAATACACACTAAAGGTTGGAATTAATGAACATCTCTTTCCGTATTGAGTGTCATCTGTATCAGCTTTTTTTTAAGGTCATTGTCATTTTTTTAATTCAGGTGGCTGGTTTACTTACTAATGTGCAAAGTAGCTGCATATATCTCAATTTTTGAAAGTATTAGCTACATTTTTAGGGAATATATTCAACCATTAGTGCTGGATGGTGCTGCCACCTAGAATCCGATTTCCGAGATACTACTAAGGCATGTTCACTTTAACTTAGGCATATCATTTGAAATACATATGTAATACATATGTATTGGATATATTGTTTCACAGATATACATTTTACAAAGCCTTTAATGATTAGTTTAAAGCAGTGCTTCGCAAAGTTTTAATATCCGCGACCCAATATTCAATCATAATTTTCATCCCTCCCCTCATACAATAACAATGTATTGAATTCAATAATACTATATTTTGATGCTAAAACTACGAAACGACTTTAACCTCTTAAGTGCCACCAGTGTACATAAACGTCTCGCTCAAGTACGCTAATTGCAACGGACGTATATATACGTCTTTTCGAAGTATGATTTTTTCTGTGCACTGTTATTCATAAAATTATTCTTGAAAGCTTTGGAATTGAACAAAAGGACCTTGACAGTATTTTCGTTGAGTTAATTCATTTCAGAGGCTCAGAAAAGGAATAAATAAAACCAGTAAATAACTGCTTTTACCTATTCCTTTTCTACCCGTAACTTTTAATTGGTAGTTAAGGGATTTATTATAAATAGTACGAATTATCAAGATGAGTGTTAATTTTTGTATATAATTTTATGTATGACAATCCCATGGGTCACTGGTAATTATTAAACTTGTTCTTAACTTAGTATTTGTAAATTAATTATAGAATACACTGTGTAGCGCTGATATATTTATAAATGTAATACTCAGTGTAAATGCATGTGTATTTTATTTTTTATATCAAAATGTATTTTGTTTGTTTACTTTCATTAAATTAATAATTTTTTTAAACAAATATTTTGCTTTTGACTTTTCAATATGTTCACACCCTCTCATAGAATTGTCACGCCCCCAAGGGGGCGCGCCCCACAGTTTGAGAAACGCTGGTTTAAAGGGCATTGACAGAGAAGAAGATCGAGACATTATCTTTGTTCAGGGGATAAAATACCTAATAAGAAATTTGTTAATGTTCTTACAAGCTTCTAAAATATTGACATTCTTGAATCCTGTTTGAATTTTCTTGATTATTCAGAGTTGAAGTTTTATTTCTTAGAGATCGGGGAAACACAGACTTAAGTCTATTTCCAATTCATAGCTTACATAAAATATTATTTAGAATTCTTTTGTTTTTCCTTATACTCGTTTTTACATATACTTTTGCTTCATTCTTAAATTATAGAAATTATACTTGGAATATAATTAGAATAAACTACATTCTTCTCTCTCTCAAAAGTAAATTACTGAACAGAAAAAAAAACAAATACACGTTATATAACTGAATAATTTTATCTTAAAGAGGAAAAATTCATATTAGATAACAAAGCGCACAGAGGAAGTAAGAGCTTATATTTTATTAGAGGTTTTTTTAATTATGAATAGTAGCAATTATTTATGCAATTTTTAGGCATAGGAAATAAAACCACCCTATACCAAATTAAATTTATTTTAGAGATCCTGTCTATCATAGATAGACATTAATCACACACACACAATTCATAGTTTAGTCATCAAAAGAATTGTTAAAAGGTTCTTTTACGTCACGTATTAAAAGTTCTAATTTTTATGCTACGTAAATGTGCTATTTTTCCTCATATATAACTAACAATAAAATAGTCAAGTATGTAGCTAAGAATGTTTCAATATCACTGATAGTGCTAATTTTTTTTAGTTTAAGAGCTTTGTTTTTTTTACCGTTCCAGAGGCACCCCAAAATATTTTGTCAAATCATTTTTCTTTATTTTTTATTCCCTGGATAATATTAGAAAACTAAGACGCACAGTAACAATACATTTATATTGTTTACTCCCCTAATCAATGTCACATGAACATCATGTGTTGAATGAACATCTAATTCAAATTGTATTGGATAAATGAAATAATACGTCACATAGACATTTTACAAATATTGCTCTTTGATGCAACACTATTTCTAATTCTAGTTGCTCTATTGAATTACCACAGAAATATAAATATATACTTTAAATTATACTTGAATACATGCACTGAAAAATATATTTTAATCGTAATCGATATAGATCTTGCCCTTACAATTTCTATGGAGCGTTTCTCTAAAAGTATATCGATTCCATTATTCTTCTTTCCTCCTTGAATCCGAGCCTAAATTTAAAACATATTTCTCTATCCTTGCCATTCAGTAACATTCATAAATCATTAAACAATCGAGATGTCGAGGGCCTTTTCTTCGTCTCTGTCACTGTCCCCCACAGCACTCCGATCACTTCACTTCAAGAAGGGAACTTCTTCCTCTTTTCTTCTTCTGCCGCTTTGTTCTTCAGGAACTCAATTCATTTCCTGGCTCGCGAACTCACGCCCTCTAGGCTCTGTAATATATTGTCCTTATAAAACGCCACGAAAAGTGAAGTTTACACAAAATCTTTGAAGGAGCTGCAGGATTATATTGGGATGTTGGATTCCTTTTATTTTCTTTTCTGATTTTTTTTTCCTTTATTTTTTTCCCCGTGAGAGATTGGCAAGGATTTCTTCGCTTGACAATGAATTAGATTTGACGGTTGACGTAAAAAGTATGAAGAGACATAAGAGTACTGTCTTTCTGAATCTTATATATATTTTTTTGAATTACAATGAAGTTTGTTGAGGTTTACAAACTGTGGGTTTAGATTATAAGGATGTTTTTTGTACATTTAATCAATTTAGATTATCTTATAACAAAAAATTCTTCATTCTGGATTTATGCATTTTCGGAATCATTTCTTGTTCGCTATTTAACAAATAGATTAGGCTGAAAAGCTACGACCTGAAAAAATAAAGAGAAATAAGCATCGAAGCTATTAAAATATTCTTTACATTCTAAAATAGTTTTGCTCAGGGAGGCTTTTAAAATCTTGATTTAAAATTACAGGTATTGTTTGTTTATTTCCTATTCATTACAAGTTTCACTTTAAACTCTCGTTTAAATAAAGGCTCAATTCATATAAAGTATGTTTTAAATTATTTTTAGTAAAATATTATTTGCTCATAAATTTGAGAAAAACTTCAAGATTTGAAAATCTCAATAATTATAGGTAATACGCGAGAAAAATATATATAAAACCTAATAGTATGAACCAAACAGAAAATTATTTGCATTAGTTGGTTAAAAGGAAGTTTTAAGGAAACTAATACAATTTTATAATGATTTACCCATGTTACAAAAAAACTATTTTTAATTTCGATCTAAATTCTAAGTTAATATTCTACATTTCGAAAAAATAAAATAAATAAAATAAAATAAATAAATAAATTAAAATAAGAAGAAAAAAAATGAACAATAAATAAAGATTATTTTTATCTAAAGAGAACTATTCTTTAAAAACAAAATTTATTATATAAAAACCTAAAGATACATCAAAATTTTGTTTCTTCATGACAAAATGCCATTCTCAAATTTATTGACACAATGAATTTAAGAATGTTTTTGATAAATAAACTTAAACAATATTTTGAAAGACATATGCTCTACAAACAGGGTGGACATTACGTCGATCGCCATCGAAAGATGGATCGCCAAGACATTTTCGGGTGACCGCCTGAAGATGTCAGCAGATAGTTATTATGTACGGAAATATTCAAGATTGGTTGACAGTAAGAAGAATAAGTCTTCTGACTATAACTATGAAAATTAAATAAAGATGAAAATATTTTATTTTTTATTATATATTTGGAATTGCTTGATAATAAATGCATCAATTGATATTATATTTGGGGCTATTTTTATTATTATATTTGCATGTTGCGTTTCGCCATAAGAGTTGTTTTAAAAGAGATAGTTTTTTATTTTAGTTCTGTAGGTAAGTACAGAATATCCCGTATTATGACAATCCCCCATGTCGTGTCTTCGTTGTATTGAAATAAAAAAGGCTTTAATTTCGTTTTCTTGTTCAAGTACAGGTGAAGATTTCAGTAACACATAAGCTTGGGATGAGATTGTTTTTCTTCAAAATAGCAGACTCAAAATAGCAACTTCAAAAAAGCACCACTCACACACTTTAAAACGATATATAGAATATATTTCTATTTAACGTTAAATATCTTACATATTTCTTAAGTACATCACTTTCTTGATCACGATGGTGTTTTTAACACATAAATCAACACAATTTCACTTTGGATTATTTTCTTCACATAAAATCAAGCACTTTCACCTTAGTATCGGGATAATACTAAAACCGATAATTTTCCAACCAAAAGACAAGCACTTTCTCCTTAGTATCGGGATGATACTAAACTGATAATTTTTCCAACTAAAATACAAGTACTTTCGCGTTGATTGTCGGAGTGACGCATTCTAAATTTTCCATACACGTGGTCAGTTGGTCGAAGAAAAAAAATCTGTCCACTTAAGGAAGCGTTGATCAGCATCTTGGTTTCCTGGTCCAGTTATAACATTGGACGACACTATGACAATCCCCCATGTCGTGTCTTCGTTGTATTGAAATAAAAAAAGCCTTTTCATTACTGGAACAAATATTATTTAATGTTCTTACGTTCCACAACACAAGGGGTCACTTAAATAAACAACATATATTCATTATAGTTACAGAAAACAGCTTAAGATATCCGACTACGTTCGTAGACTTTTTTTTTAAGTTTTCAAAAAATCCCTAATATTTTTACATTTTTAGTTTCACTTTTATATACAATAATAAAAAATACAGTTAGAAATAATATATGTACATAAAAATTTGCAAACATTTAAATTTTTAAGGAAATTTTAATCAAATTTTGTAATTTTTTCAAACACTCTATTTTTTAAAATATTTTATATTTTCCATAAAATATTGCTGCAATACATTTTTAAAACACATTTCTAGAGAAAGACCTACAAGTGTTAAATTACTTCTTTTGAATCAAAAGTTATGGCCAGTCGAGCTTGCAAACTAGGAAATTTAATCAAATTATCGTAACTTTTCAGAAAGAAATACAACTATAAAATAACTAAAAATTGTTCAATTTCTTAGCTCATAAGTCATTCTCTAGATAATACTAATAATAACATTTGTGTAAATTTTCATACAAGTATATCTAATAGTTTTTTAGATATCATGTTTGAAATATGAAATTTACAAAAAAATGGTTTTGAGAAAAATGCATTTAAACTTTATAAAATCAATTTCAAAACAAAATTTGACAAGTATATTACTAAAACTCTCCTGATTTATAATTAACACTCCCACTCTTTGGAAGTTTGTTAAATTTTTTTTCTTTGGGCCTATTTTTTTTTCTGGTTGATTTTAAAAAAGGCAAAGAATGTTGTTTCGAGTCACCGACTCGAAAGATGTCAACAAATCTCTCATCACGCAGTATATAATTCCCTGCATTTATGCCAAATGCTTTCAAAATACCTAACACATCAATGAAAGCTTTTCTAAAAATAATGACTGTAATATATGGGTACCCAAAGAAAATGCTTTTAGCTCGATAAAAGTTTCTTTCAAAATGATTTGCCACAAACAGGCGTTAAATGATACATTTTTATTTGCGTCTTACCGTGGAGGCAGTTTTATAATAACTGCTTATCACTCTGCTTTGTGTACACAGGTTTAACAATATTTTAAAGTTTCACAGAAATGCATACAATTTTTTCTGTTTATTGTTTTCTGGTGTCGTTTCCTCGTTGATAGTCACACCAGTTCTCAGCTCAAATCGGGAAAGGCCCATATATGGGTTTCTACCTGCTGGAGCAACAGTGAAAAAATACTGCTATTGTAGCAATTAGCATAGCTTTGGCGTGATTGGTATTAGTGCTAAAACAGTGTAGACATTTATTAAACATAACATTGATAAGTTTTTCCTTTTCACCGAGGTTTTTCTCGCCTTTTTTAAAAATTTTCTTTTCCGACTACTCAATCTTTCTTAGAAGTATCTTATGCACTCATATGATGACATTGTTGACACCATACACATCTTTAACAGAAAGGTATCCTTGGAATCACCATCACAAAAGAAATACATATTTTTAAGATTTCGTAGTGCAAAAACATACAAAGATTTTGTACGCACTATGTTTGAAGTAAATCCCAGATGATTGCAGGAACACGCATGTATGACTGGACTTATAGAATTCTAAAAATCTTTGATAACATTTCCAAATCTAGAATTTCCCAATGTCAATGTATAAAGTTTCTATAGAAACCACATGTAGCGATGAGTGCCCATGTGTCTCTGCCGTCAACGGATATTCCACATTCTTCAACTGACATTTTGAAACATTTTATAATGCTTTTCGCTTAAAAAGTAGTGTCGTTCATGGCATCTTTAGCCGTTGGTGTAGCAGCACAGACAAGACTTTCTTTCACATTCTAAATGCTCCTTTTGTCATACAAGGCCAGTTCAGCTTAGCACATAGCTTTTTCACAGATAAATGTCATCTTTCAGTCATTCGCCTTCCCCAAATAAGTTGCAAATTAATAACACTTTGCTTTTTTAGCTTTTCAGTAGCTGAAAAAAGGACGATAAAACTTTAATCGGAGCATTTTTGAAGTCACATTAGAAGTCAGTCCAAACATGTAATCTTCATGCAGGTACAGATAGTTCTCAAAACAATTGGAGAAACACAAACTTGAAAACACACTTCCCAATTTAAATAAAATATTCTATTATCTCTTAATGTTCCACTAAAACATTCTTTGTTCTGTGAAAAAACCTTTACTTATCCCAGTGTTCGTTCTTTACAAGTTTGAGCACTTCAAGTCAAGAACATTACAAGTCAACACTTCCACTGTTTTTGTAAATGTCTCACCAGCATAGTTGCGTTTTCAAGAGGTTAATTTGATTAATTTTTAACCCTTATAAGCAGACAATATCAAAAGCAGAATGTTCAGAAACAATTAACAATTAAAAATTGTACAGTTAAAGCAAAAAAAAAAAAAATCAGGCTTTTGAAGAAATTTGCGAGCAACATTCGAAAGATTCAAATCAAAACAAAAACATCTGAGGTCAGAAGAAACAGATGTTGCCAATCGCAAAAGTCCAATTAAAAGATTGAAATTGTTGCCTATCAATAAAATAGTTTAAAAAATGTCAGAAATTGTTTTTAAAATTATAATGGGTTGAAATTGCAAAAATTATGGGTAAAAATCATGTTAAGCAGTCAACTTCCGGTTTCGATTTCACCGCTGTAATAATATTTTAAACACCTGTAACTTTTGTTCTAATTATCGCACAGACAAAACAAAGGCAGATTTAGAAAGATAATTGTTTGAACTTTAAAAATACCAAATAAAAAGAAAATGTGATTTTTGACCGAAAATGACGTTTTCAACGTAGTCGGATATCTTAAGGACTCAAAGGAGGGAAAAAGGCTTTCCCTGACTCCACGTGTACCCATCTTTCTCCGGTGGTGATCCAGGACAGATGAGCGGGAATAACGAGTTCCCGTTTCTCAAAAGAACAAGTGGTACCTCCTGGCTGTCGTTAATCATCAAGGGGCGGCATGATTTAAATGTAGTTGTTACAGTATTCATTATTTAGTTATAATAAATATTGTAGGCATTTTCTTGCCTCACCATACCTACGATACTGGGCAGTGGAGCAGACATGAATTTTTTAGGGGTGAGGGGCGAAAGTCTACCAATCTCGTATTATACTCTAAAACGCAGCCAAACATTTTTTTTTTATTTTGTCGATCATTGGGGAAAAATAACAGCAAAAATAAATTACTGAATAATAATTAACATTAATTAATAAAAAAACTATTAATAACAAGTATTTAAATAAATTTTATGTACTATATACATGGAAATATAATCAATCAGGAGAAAAATAAATGACTATGGAGGAGAGTCCAGTCCCATGTTCCTCTCCCTCCTTTTGTTCACCACTGGCACTAGGTGGACCACAACACCTTGAAAAACTTAAAAGTAACCCGTACCTTGGAAAAGTCTGCCCACCCCTGCTCTACAACTTAAATCGGGACAATCAATCAATATATTTGTATCTTTGTAATAATTTTCTTAATAAATTCACATTCGCGGAATGCAAAAATATCCGATGGTTTTACGTATCACAATTGAAACCAACAGTAACACAAAACGGTTGTAAGAATAACGTATCGAGAAACAAATGATAACAAAGTTATTGAATATTCTGTCATTGAAACGTTAGTAAGGGTATAATTCATTTAAAAAAGTATCAATACAATAATAAGTATTTATAATTTTTTATGTTAAGGTGTCGCAGGATAGTCGAATTTTCTCATTTGAAATTATTTATGATGCCACTTCTACAATTCTTCTTCTTTATAAGAAAATAATAGTTTTATATTTTTGATTTAAGCGAAATAAAATGTAACATACATATTTATGTAATAAATAATTCATTTCACTACTTAAAAAAAAATTAAGAATTATTCTTAATGTAAGGGCTTCATGAATTCAGAAAAATACGTAACATTTTAAATGTTGAGAACTTATTTAAATTGAATTTCTCGCAAACTTTTAATATCGATACCAGTACTTATCAAAGTTTCAATACCTGCGACCCAATTATCAATCAAAATAATTTTCTTTGCGCCACCCATACCATAATAATCTATTGAATGTAATAATAATGTACTTTGACGCTAAAACTATAATACTATCTTAATTATAAACCAATTGAATTATAAAGTTAACTATTAAATTTTGAATATAATACTTTCAAATAATAAGTATTTGAACTAAGTTATTTTTAAGTATTAGACATTTTAAGTAAATTATATATACTTTTAATGCTAAGAAAACTATTATGCTGCTTTTCTTTTCTAATTTTCAAATTGGAACAGATAACAATAAAAGTGCAACGCATATTTTTTTGTCAGAATGCATTATGTTTTACTTCCTTTAAGTAAATTTTTATAACTTTTTTAAAATAGCCTTTTATTCTCGACTTTTTGAAATGCTCGCGCCCCGTTGGGGGCGCGCCCCACAGTTTGAGAAACACTGATCTATGCCATAAACAGTAGTACTTTTAAAAGGACGAGTCACAAATGACGAATTAGGCTAGTTTACTGTAGAACCCCCGTTTGAGAGAGCACAACTATGTGTGTTACAGAAATCGTTCGATGACGAGTATACCCGGCAATCATAGATTTAAAAAGTATCTTTGTTTAAATATTGGATCAAAGAGATGGGTTGATTTTATGAAATCGACAATTTTATTACTAATAAGTAGTAGGAAATGATGGATCCTGTATAATTTCGCGAATATTTTCACTTTGCCGATATAAAAAACTCGAACATTTGGAGACACATTCAAGAAAAACAAAATTAGTACATTATACCAACACCGTGCAAAGGATTCCTTATAAACACCGCACATTCAAGAAAAACAAAATGCGTTACATGGAGACACATTCACACATTCAAGAAAAACAAAATTAGTACATTATAAACACCGCACATTCAAGAAAAACAAAATTAGTACATTATACCAACACCGTGCAAAGGATTCCTGTGCGTTACATGGAGACACATTCACACATTCAAGAAAAACAAAATTAGTACATTATAAACACCGCACATTCAAGAAAAACAAAATTAGTACATTATACCAACACCGTGCAAAGGATTCCTGTGCTTTACGAAGGAAAACATTTTACCACTACGATAGTAAAAGTTGACTTTGTTACGCGAGCATTTTCACTTCGCCGATTAAAAGCTTCAATAGAAGAAGGGAAAAAAAAACCAACTTACCCCTTTTTTCATCCTGTCTTTTCCTGAATTCATGCTGACGAACTGAGAAGAAAAACCTTTTGTAGGCAATTTACTGAATATTAATCGATGACCTTCACATTTATGACTGGTTCTCGAAACAAGAAAAGTTTTTTTTCCCTCGCGTAGACCAAATTGTAAACACACGCTGTTCCTTGATCTACTTTTTATTGTTCACGCTGAATTTAAATGATGTGATTACTAAGCAATTTACTGAATATTAATCGATGATCTTTCCAATTATTACTGGTTCTCGAAACAAGAAAAGTTTTTTTCCTCGTGGCGTTCACCGAATTTTAAAACCCACACTGTTCCTTGATCCCCTTTTTTATTGTTCACGCTGAATTTAAATGATGTGATTACTTTTTCGCTTGGTTAGTATTTTAAAATTGAAGGTAATGATTTAAAAAACATGTTTTACTGTTTGCGCAGGGGGTTGTATTATGAAAAGTATTATGCTACTTAGAAAACTTGAAAGAACGTACATGAATTGCTTTGAAGTACTTTTCATGATAGAGTTTGCCTCGGAAGGTTTCACAGCATTAACAAAATTTTTTGTATCAAAATACACAGAAATGATGAGGCCATAACATTATTACTTTTTTTTTTTCAAAAAATTGAAAAAATTTACAACTTAAGAGTCCAGAGAGCCCTTAAATAACAGAGACTCGGTTGCACAGACGTCAAACAAGCCATAGCACATCTGTGTATCCGAGCCTTTTTATTCTTTCTCAGTGTTCGAATCTGGTAATACAAGAAAGCTCAAAAACGTAAAATGGATGATATAAACAAAAGTTATGGGACTGCATTATCACACCTGTCACAAAATATTCAAATAAATGAAGAATTATTTACGGAAATTTCAGAATCTCTCTTCCACGATGGAATGACTATGATTAAAGTAGGATTTTTATTATCATTTTCAGAACATCTTATAAATAGAAATCCTGAGAAAAAAACTTTCATTCTCGAACAGATGTTCAATGTGTTGAGTAAACATTTAACCTTCTAAAGATGGACAGATGTACAAAACATAACTATTTACACCTTGCTATCCTGTGGTTTGTTATCGTTATTCAGCTTGTAGTATTCATAAATTATTTGCAAGTATACACACCAACAGCGGTAGAAGTGAATATTACTGGAACACAGTGTGTATTTTCAAAACATATCGGTAGGAAAATATTCCTCCATATTTGTTATAAAAACAGAGAAAAAGTATTCGATATTCGTTATTTCTGGTCACCGCAAAATACATCTGAACAGTTGAAACCAAAACCAATTGGCGTACAGTTAACAGCAAAAGAATTTAAAAAAGTTTGTGAAATCTGCTGAAAATGATAAAATTACACCACCCGTCAAATTTAATTATCTCGGGGCCTTCCCAAAGTGGGAAAACGAGTTTGGTGCAGAAACTCATATCTGAACAAGTGTACGAAGTTCCCATGAAAAATATTGTCTGGTGTTTCAAATACGCGCAAAATTGGTTTCTGAACGAGAAAAATTTTAAATTTGTTTCAGGACTGCCTTCAGAAGCAGAAGAAGAAAATTGCGATTTGATTGTACTGGATGATATGATGAATGATGTAACAAGCGAAATTTCCCAAATGTTTACTATGGGATCGCATCATAAGAAATACAGCATAATACTTATAACACAAAATCTTTTTCCGAGAGTGAAATCTATGAGAGATATTAGCCTTAACGCACATTACATAATTTTATTTCGTAATAATCGAGATGTATCACAAGCTGCGTGTTTTGGTCGACAAGCATTTCCGGGGCGCGGTAAATTTTTCATGGATTCATATAAAAAAGCAACTGAAGAATCATTTAGTTATTTGCTTGTCGATGTTCATCCAAGATCGCCAGAAGTACAACGTCTCCGTAAGTCTTTATTTCCCGATCGGGGAATGATTAATTGGGTATTTGTTCCAAAAGAAAAATGAATCGAGTTAGCCGACATGTTCATTTGCTGCATGTGCTAGCTGCTGCAAGTCCTGCTCAACGAAAAGCGATTTTAAAGAGTGCAACAGATGATCAAATAAAAACTCTCTGTGAAATTTGTGACAATTTATTATCTGGTAACATACCAACAAAAAAGATCAAAAAATTGTGTAGTTACAAAAGAGTGATACGATTATTAGCCAATAGGAGCGTACCTATTTCTCGCAAACGTAAGCTGTTTACTACCAATAGACAAGTCGGGGGTTTCCTTCCTTTAATTTTACCAGGTGTTTTGTCTCTTTTAGGAGGAATCGCTGGAAAAGCGATCGGCAAACGCATATAAGAAACATGGCTCAAGAGATGGGTTTAGTCCCGAAAGGGTTAATATCACGTTACTTTGCAGAAACCCAACCAGAAGTTCGAATAGAAAATAATATTTCGAGTTTGTTGCATGAGAAAGAGACACCTGATGACATAAAAGCTAAACTGTTATCGGATTTGATACCAAAGTATCAGAGAGTGATGCAACCTCCTCCACCTCCGAAACCATTTGAAATTCCTCCAGAATTATTGACAGAACCAGAGCTTCCACTAACAAACAAATCCGAAGTACCATTAAGAATCAACATTCTGGCAAAATATATAGGATATGCTATACCCAAGACACGAAAAAAATATATATTGCCTATTTTAGAAACACTCAAAGATGCTAACTACACATTCAATGATAAAAACGAATTTGAAGTAGATGGCAAAGCAGAATATCGTAGCAATGTAGTAGATCTCTTTACCTATATGATGAAAAATGATCAACGTGTTTTAACTCCTCCTACAGGATTTGCAAAATTTTACGCAGCATTACGTCATGTGAATATTCCTTTGGAATGGATTGGCAATAAAAGATTAAGAGAACAGTTGCTTCTTTCAGATGCAAATCCTGCGTTCACAAAGATTACCCCGCGTTCGCCAGAAATTAAAAAATGGAAAAATTGGACCGATTAAGAAAATTATACTTTAATCCAAAGGAACCGTCTTCTTTCGGAGGCGTGGAGCGTTTGTCAAAGGCAAGCGGAGTTCACCTAAATGACGTTCAAAAATGGCTTTCACAGCAAGATGTTTATACATTACACAAACCTGTTCGTTATAGTTTCAGAGACGCAAAACTATTGCATATGGAATAAATGAATTGTGGCAGAGTGATTTATTAGACATGCAAAAACTATCTCGTTATAACAAAGGATATCGCTATATTTTAACCATTATTGATGTGATGTCACGATATTTAAGAGCTTTTCCAATTAAAGATAAAAAAAGCCAGCACAATAAAACAAGTATTGCAAAAAGTATTTAAAAAGTAAAACCTAAAAATTTTCAAACTGATAAGGGAACAGAGTTTTACAATAAAATTGTACGCGCTATGTTAAAGCGATATAAAATTCACCACTATTCTACAAAAAGCGAAACGAAATGCGCGATTTTAGAGCGCGCGCACAGAACTTTACGAGAACGATTGTACAGAGCCTTTACCTATCGTAATTCCTATAAATATTATGACATTTTACCAGAACTAGTACATTCATACAATCATTCCATCCATCGCGCACATGGTTTTGAACCTACCAAATTGACAACAGATGACGAACCTGAATTATATAAACGTTTATATCATTCTAATGTAGATCCACAATTCAGTTTTACGGCAGGAGACATAGTCAGATTATCGAAAGCTCGCAAAATTTTTCGCAAAGGCTATTTACCCGGTTGGACTGAAGAAACATTTCGCATTTACAAAAGATATCCAACAATTCCTCCAACTTATACATTACAAGATTTTAATTCTAATGAAATTGAGGGTCGTTTTTATAACGAGGAGTTACAAAAAATAGACAAATCAACGAATGACTATTGGGCAATTGAAAAAATCATTCGGACTAAAGGTAAAGGTGCTTCTCGTAAGTTATTTGTTAAGTGGGTCGGATTTCCAGATTCTCAAAATTCTTGGATAAGAGCCGATCAAATCACATCTCATAATGAATCAGAACACGAATGATTTTCATATTTTGCTACCTTCTAATGCGAGTATGAATTATTTCCCCAATAACACTCCAGATCACTTCCAAACAAAATTGGCTTATCCAATAACTTTAAACGGAGAATGGGAATGTTGCTTGAGCGAAGTAACAATTCCCGGAAAGTATTTTACCATTCATCCTGATTACAACGATTCATATTCGATAGAAACCATTGAAAATGTAGAGAGCACATCATTGACGCCTGAATTTGTTATCCCCCTCTACAACGAGGATTATCAAGAGTTTACAGAAGGTGTTAATGCTAATGTGAAAAAAACTGATAAAAGACCCTCCAATTACTTTTTCGCTTATTGAAAACAAAACGAAAATAAAAATCAATATTAACCCCTATTGGGAATTGACTATAACAGACGAAAAGGCAAATAAATTTCTACGTCTTTTAAAATTAAATCCTAACAAAGATTATGTAGTACCTGGTTATCCAGCTGGAGCATCAATCACACGCAATTATAGCGCTCCAAATGCTAATTTTTTAAAAATCAAGAAATTCGAGTTGCGCTCAAAAGTCCATTGACTAAGAAAATATATGAAATTTCACTTAAAGATTTGAATTCGAGCGACATATTTGATCAAATTACTGAGAAAATAATCTATGAAACAGGAGATGTATCCGCTGTTTTAAAAAAGCAGAGAAATAAAGTTATTGTTACCTTGAATTCCAATATTGAACTAAGAATGAATCGCAATTCTTGTCCCCTACTGATGGACGCATTAAATATAAAAACCGAATCGCACAACATTCACCATGCTATTTTTCCCATTCGATTCGACTTTTCCGAAATTACACGGAAGTTGGATGGAGAGAAATTTCATCTTATCGAATACGAAAATTTTCCTCTCATTCAAGAAGCACGAAAAATTTATAAGCTGAAAATTCGAGTGGTATGTACCAACACGCAGATGCTTTGTTTAAGGAATTTAAGTATATTGTTTTGAGAGAGTTGGTAGATTCTAAAGTCGAAATGAGTGTGCCGCTTCATACTAAAGTAACTTTCGGAGAAAAGTTGTCAAATATGCTAGGATTTCGTATGAATACATTCACAGAAGGAAATTATACGTCGGATTATATTTTAGAATTGCGAGCAGGAATTACAGAGGTGTATGTGTATTGTGATATTATTGCTCCTTCATTGGTTGGAGATGTATCAGCATCTATCTTAAAAATAATACCAATTGCCAACGAATATAAGGAGCAAATCGCAAAACAGTTTACTGTCCCGTTATATTTCCCCATCAGGAAGAACTATTTCGATACAATTGAAATCGAATTAGTAACAAGTAGTGGGACGCCGATTAAATTCATATCAGGCAAAACAAACCTTGTCTTGTCGTTTCGAAGGAGAACTGCATAAAACAACCTACAAAGAGTTTTTATTGTTATATTCAAAACTGTCAGCCATGGAGAAACGTGGGCAAAGATTAGATCCGAATGATTGTATTGGATACTATTGTAAACAACAAATAGGAAGTGGCTCTTACTTTGCTTCAAATTATCCTATACAAAGAGGTTATGGGCTATTTAGTAATCTTAGGAGATATGCAATGCCGATTATGATGAAAGCCGGTAAATATTTGGGAAAACATTTACTGAGCACAGGTCAGAATGTATTGGAAGATATGTCGCAAGGAAAATCCTTTAAAGAAGCTTCAAAATATCAATTGCGGCAAGTTGGTGAAGAGATTAAAAAGGATATACTTCGCAAATTGAAAGGTGGAGGAGGTGTTAAAAGAAAGAAACAGAGTTCACGGCGACAGACCAAGAGAAAAAAAAGTCTTGCGAGAAAGACGTGTTTACTGATCTGTGAAAAAATGGAAAAGTGTTACTGCACCAAAAGTGAATTAGATTTGTTTACATCATCTCCAATACAATTGGCAATAGATCGATCATCGTTTGTGGAAATTCATCCTGTTGCATCCATATCTGACAACAACACTATTGAATTCCTCATATCAGGTTTAGGCGAATCTTACTTTGATCTTTCACACCTTTTTCTACATGTTCAAGCACGAATTTTAAAAGGAAACGGGGAAGCATTTCAGAATGATGACAAATGTGGACCTATTAACTATCTATTGAATACTATGTTTGCAGAATGTCACATTTCGCTCAACGATCGTCAAATTTCGTCGGAAAACAATTATGCTTACAAAGCGTACATTCAAAGCATGTTATTTCATTCTGAATCGTCTCAAAAAATTTATTGAGTGCCGGACTATTTGTAAAAGACACTGCTGGAAAATTTGACGATGTCACCCTTACAGATGCGGGGCTTAATAAAGGACTAAGAAAAAGATGGGACCGTGTGAAAAATGGTAAAGTTTTTGACATGTGCGGTATTCTTCACACCGATATTGGAACTCAATCTAAGCTTTTAATAAATGGCACATCAATCAGAATTCGATTAATTAAGGCCAAAAATGAATTTTCTTTATTAGCAGCTACAGGGGACTATCGTCTTCAAATAGAAAATATAAGTATATATGTCAGAAAATGTGAAATTTCAAGTTCAATTCTGGTGGCTCATGAAAAGGCACTTGAACAGTCGCTCATACAAATGCCTTTTACACGAATTGAAGTGAAAACTTTCACAGTGAGCTCTGGTCTGAAGAGTGTAATAATCCCTAATGGAGTCAATGGGGTATTGCCTTCAAGGATAATGTTAGGCCTAATTTCGAATTCTGCATTTAATGGAGATATGAAAAAGAATCCATTCAATTTTAAACATTATAATTTAAACCATATTTCGCTCAGTGAAAATGGTATACAGATACCCACTACTGCTTACACACCAGACTATGCAAAAGATTTGTATGCGAGAAACTATTTAAGTTTATTCACCGATTTAGCACAACACAAAACGAATGTTTCATACGACGATTACAAAGAGAACATATGCCTGTACGTTTTTGATCTCACACAAGACAAGTCAGCTAGTGAACCATTTGGAAATGTGACACGAAGTGGAGATATTTCGATTCACTTAAAATTTGATGCAGAGCTCCCCGAAACAGCTACGTTGATTGCTTACATGGAAATGCCCTCGCTTATAGAAATCGATAAAAGCCGAAACGTATTCATAGATTATTAAAAGCCAGCTCATGGATTCACTTGTTTTGAATAGGTTATCTCTTTCAGACTCCAGACTACGGTATGGTTTCTCGGGGGTCTATTCTAGTGATAAACTTCCGAAACAACGGAAACGTTATCGCTCCTTCATTGTGAATACAGATCCTGCTCATTTCAAGGGTCGACATTGGCAAGCTATATATTTTAGACAAGACAACCATTGTGTTTTTTTTTTTTTCTGTTCATATGGAACACGACCTCAGTATGATATTGAGCAATTTATAATTGAAAACTCAACCAGTTTCGAATGGAACGAAAATATTCTGCAACATCCAAACACAATGACATGCGGTCTCTTCTGCCTATATTTTTTGTGGCATATTTCTCGAGGGCTACCAATCAACCGATTGCAGAATGGAAATCACTGCGCTAATGAACGACTTGTTCAAAATTTTGTGCAAAGGTATTTTAAACTAGTTCAAGTTCCCCGACCTCTATCTCTTCAGTACTGCCAACCTCTGTCGACCAGTGTATAAAAGCAGAACCAGATTAGACTCAAGTTTAAAAGAGAACTGACAATGGAGAAATTTGGTTATCTGGTTTGCGATAGCTGTTCACCTGGAGAATTTCTCTACATCCACCCATCCTTATTTTTAAATATAATTGATTGTGTTCAGAATGTTGTATTACGTAAAGATATTAGCGATAAGAGAATTGTCTATTTTAAGATATTAAACAACAGTGAAATTGTGCAATACATTCACAATGATGCACAAGAAGAATGCTTTGGTTTTTGTCAACTACATCGAACTGATCCAAATGACAAATTTAAAGTGTTTTCTCCCAACAAGCACCTGTTTGTAAATCTATTAGATTGTGTTCTCGAAGCAAGAGATATCACTTCAGATGAAGGTGATTGTCCACGTTTTCAGCTGCAATTTGGCTATTTTAAACTGCTAACAAATGATGAACTTGTAAAATTATTTCATATACTGTAACCAAAATGTGACGTGTGTTTTTGTAAATTTCAAGTTATATTTTGAAAAAAAAAAAAAAACGTTACAATATTTCTTGAAATAATATTACTTTTTTTTTTGTATAACCATTTATTGATGAGTTTTTGTATTACCATGTATCATTTGTGTAACTCTAATAATATTACTTAATATATAACCATTTTACTGATGAAATTTTGTATTCTATGTTATGTGTATTGCCAAAATATTCAAAAAAATATGATTTGTGTAACCTGTACCTAAGAATCGAAATAAAAGCTAATTTGTTTAACAACCCCCTCTTGACTTATTTATTTCCTTATACATGTTATCTAATTTAAATGTATCCTTGGGTTAAGATAATTTAAAAACATAAACACGATTTAAAAACAGGCGTTTTTAGGTTAACGCCTAGTTTAAATATATCCTTGACAAAAGAAATTTATATGAGTCTTTTTAATAAAAAATTATATGCACGAAAATAAGATAAATATTTCAAGGCAAAGCTATCTATAAAATTAGTATAAATACTGCAAACGAAACGTATCTTAACAATCGACTTGCTTAGCATCTCACCACTCGCTTTCCTCCTGAAAAGATGGCCAGCAAAGACGGTAAGCATATTTTTGAAAAAATCTTGGTTTTAGTTGTTTAAACATTAAGGGAGCCTAAACTTACTTTATTTTCTGTAGATAGGAAAAAATTAAAACGTGGGTTCGTGGAAGAAGAAGAAGAAGAATATCCTAATGTTAGCCCAAAGAAAAGTGTAAAAAAGGAAAGCCTCAAAATATTTTTGATTTAGATTTAAGTCCTCCGTCCAGTGGCTCACACGAAGTAAAATTCCCCGTATAACGTTTATTTGGGGAAAGGTGCTGCTATAGAACTAAAAGAATTTCGCAAAAGTTATTACATAGCTTTTAGCAAAACTGTTGACGGAGAAATTCGGAACAGGTTTAATTTACCATTGGATCAATTAAATGTTTTAATGAAAGGTGTGGAGGCGATACACGAATATGTAAAGGATTATAATTAGAAAAATATTTTTTATCAGTTTCATCAATTTTAAAATGAGGTTTAACATTATTAGATCAGCTTTTAGAGGCTATATTCGAAGTTTTAGATCAGAAATAAACTATATTGACCCAGACTCTTTACATACTGCTGCAAGGAATTTAATTTATCAATTAATTAATGATTCAGTGTCATTAAGGTTACGATTAATTATATGCTTAAGTGTTATTTTTACACGTGAAGTTGAGAATGAAGAAGTAACGCAAAATTTTATTTCTGCTCACATGCAGAACGTATACTTTCACGTTATCAAATATTTAAAGCAATCGATAATGCTTTTAAAAAAATAAAACTAGACGTAGAAAATTTTATACAAAACGGAAGTGGATGGACTAAAAAAATATCCAACATATTGATGTTCATCTCGGTAATTACAGAGGAAATCGAGGTGGTTGCGCAAATGTTATTTTACCTGATAAGTTAAGAAATAAAAAAGCACTTTTAGGCATAAAATGCACTCAGAATCGATGTTTCCTATACTGCATTGCTGCAGCGCTATATCCATCCAAAACTAATTCTAATTTACCTCAAAAATACAATCAATATTTATGTCGCTTAAAATATGACTTTTTAAATTTCCCTGTAGAAGTAAGTCAAATAAAAAAATTCGAAAAATCCAATCACTTACATATTAATGTATATAGTTTCAATGAAGATGTTTTTCCGATTTACACAAGTAAAAACATACACAAAAAAACAATAAACTTATTATTGTATAAACAACATTATTTTTTGATTAAAAATTTTAATAGTCTTTTAACCAAAAAGAAAGGAATTCACAAGTATTGTGAAAACTGTTTGTGTGGTTTTCAAAGAGAATCTACATTATCTGCACACAAAACCTTGTGTCTTAAAAATAGCGCACAAAGGGTAACCATGCCTACAATCTATGATAGTAAAATACAATTTACTAACTTTTCAAAATCTTTTTATCATCCGTTCGTAGTTTTTACAGATTTTGAATGTATGTTATCACCACTTTCAAATACTTTACACAGCACAAGTCTTACAATTCCACTCGAAAAACACATTCCATATAGTTATAGTATGATATGTTTAGATATTGAAAATAAAATAATTTTTAAAAGGTTTTATTATGGTGAAACCGCCGTTGAAAACTTTCTTTATCATTTAAAAAAACTTTGTAGTGATTTAATAGAAAAAATGCATAATATAAAACCTATTGTTTCTACTACTAGATTATTAAAAGACAGATGTCACATTTGTGATCAGGTACTTAAAGAAACCGATATAATAGTTCGAGATCATTGCCACTTCACGGGGATATTTAGAGGTTTTGCCCACAATGCCTGCAATTTACAATATCAAAAAAAATATTTCATTCCCGTAATAATCCATAATCTTAGAGGATATGATAGTCATTTGATATTAAAACAATTAAGTGAAAAATATACAAATTCAATTCGCATAATTCCAGTTAATTCCAATAAATTTACATGTTTTCAATTAGATGAAATTAAATTTCTTGATAGTTATCAATTTCTAAACACTTCTTTATCCACACTAGTTGAAAATTTACAAAATCAAATCATCATTTTCCAATTTTTAAGCAATTTTATTCAAATGAAAAAAACAAATTTTTACTGAAGAGAAAAGGCGTTTTCCCTTATTCTTACTTTTCTAATCCTGAAATCTTAAACGAAACATGTTTACCACCTAAAGCTGCATTTTTTAACAATTTGTCAAGTACTCCTGTTAAGGATGAAGATTATGACTTTGCTTTATTGGTGTTTCGAACGTTTAAATGTAAAAATTTGCAGACTATTTACAACTTTATCAGCAATTAGATGTAATTTTACTTGCAGAAGTTTTCACTTCCTTTCGTCAAAAGTGCTTACAATTTTACAAACTTGACCCATGTCATTTTATAACAGCAGCTGATCTAACTTGGAACGCAGGACTTAAATATACAAAAGTAGAATTAGAATTGTTTAGTGATATAAATATGTATCTTTGGATCGAAAATAGTATAAGAGGAGGCATTTGTTTTGTAGGTAAACGGTATGCTTTAGCAAATAATCCTTTTATTCCCGGATTTAACAAACACGAAGAAGAGAGCTATATTATTGCTGTTGATGCAAATAATTTATATGGATATGCGATGTCACAACCTCTTCCCATTGGACATTTTTTCTGGTTAACCAAAGATGAAGTAAGAAATTTGGATGTCTTTACATTGTCATCTACAGATACCGTAGGATATTTTTTAGAGGTAGACATATTATACCCTGCTTCCTTGCACGACCTTCATGATTTCCCGCTAGCGGCTGACCATTTAACAATTACATATGATATGCTTTCTCCATATCAAAAAATTAATAGAAGAAGGGGATATACATTTTCCCACACAAAACCGAAAAACTTACACCAAGCTTTACCTTTAAAACTAATTTTGTTGTTCATTACCTAAACCTAAAATTTTACGTGCAAAAAGGATTAATCGTTAAGAAGATTCATCGTGTATTAGGATTTAAACAAGAGAATTGGCTCGAATCGTATGTGCGGTTTAATAATGAAAAAGAATGTCTACAAGAAATAAATTTGAAAAAGATCTTTTTAAACTAATGAATAATGCATGGTTTGGAAAGAGCTTACAAAATCCTAGAAAACGAATTAATATTGAGGGAGCATTTAATTTAAATCAATGTAAAAAAGACTTTCAAGTCCATTACTAGAGTACTTTGAAATTGTTAATGAAAATTTTGTAATATTTAAATTAATGAAAAAAAAAAAATACATTTAGACAAACCAATTTATATCGGGTTTACAATTTTAGAACTTTCCAAACTTCGAATGTATGAATTGTATTATAACTATTTTAAACAATATTATGGCACAAAATGCACCTTACTTTACACAGACACCGATAGTTTGTATTTAGAAATTAAAGCACCTAGTGTTTATACTAATATTAAAAAAAAACTTTTCTGATATAATGGACTATAGTAACTACCCTAAAGACCATGATTTGTTTAATGTAAGCAATGAGGGTCGCTTAGGGGCTCTAAAAAATGAAACATGTGAACCCATAAAAGAATTTATAGGATTAAAATGTAAAATGTACTGCATGGTATTCGGTAACAATTCCAAAAAAACAGCTAAAGGTATAAAAAAATCCTGCGTTGAAAATTTTGATGCTGAGTTATATAAATCTGTTTTAAGTGAAAGACTATTTTTACGACATAAGCAAAATATCTTAGTTACCAAAAATCATGATATCAAAACAGTAGCTCAAAATAAAATTGGGCTCACACCATTTTATGATAAAAAATATATGTTAGATGATGGGATTAATTGTTATCCCTTTGGACATTATGCAATTGATGAAACTGATGAAGAACATTTTTAATATAATCCTATTGGTATAATGTACTTATTTTGTTTTTTCATGGATGTGTCTTCATGTAAAACACAGGAATACTTTGCACGGTGTTTATAATGTACTTATTTTGTTTTCCTGAATGTGTCTCCATGTAAAACACAGGAATACTTTGCACGGTGTTGGTATAATGTACTTATTATGTTTTCCTGAATGTGTCTCCATGTAAAACACAGGAATACTTTGCACGGTGTTGGTATAATGTACTTATTATGTTTTCCTGAATGTGTCTCCATGTAAAGCACAAGAATACTTTGCACGGTGTTGGTATAATGTACTTATTATGTTTTCCTGAATGTGTATTCATGTAAAAACACAGGAATACTTTGCACGGTGTTGGTATAATGTACTTATTATGTTTTCCTGAATGTGTCTCCATGTAAAGCACAAGAATACTTTGCACGGTGTTTATAATGTACTTATTTTGTTTTCCTGAATGTGTCTCCATGTAAAACACAGGAATACTTTGCACGGTGTTGGTATAATGTACTTATTATGTTTTCCTGAATGTGTCTCCATGTAAAGCACAAGAATACTTTGCACGGTGTTTATAATGTACTTATTTTGTTTTCCTGAATGTGTCTCCATGTAAAACACAGGAATACTTTGCACGGTGTTTATAATGTACTTATTATGTTTTCCTGAATGTGTCTCCATGTAAAGCACAAGAATACTTTGCACGGTGTTTATAATGTACTTATTTTGTTTTCCTGAATGTGTCTCCATGTAAAGCACAAGAATCCTTTGCACGGTGTTTACAATGTACTTGTGTCTTCATGTAATTATATTTTAAATAAAAAATTTTTAGCACACGCTTGTTCCTTTTTTTTTGCATTTTTTTTCCAGATTTTATCATACATCGTAACAAAGTCAACTTTTTACTATCGTAATGATAAAATATTTTCTCTTCTTCTATTGGAGCTTGTAATCGACAAAGTGAAAATATTCGCGAAATTATACAGGATCCATCATTTCCTACTACTCTAATATTTATTTATTTGCTTAACATAAGCATATATTGCATACATATTACTCAAAAAACGCAAGAAAAATTAAATAAATATAAAAATAGACCAAGGGTCCGTAACCTACAGCATGGTTGCCACATTTATCACGCCGAACAATTCTCAGTGGCACTTTAAACTACTCTACAAATCTGTTAATTTTTTACCCTCCAGAGGTGTCATTTTCTTAAGATGAGTACGGAGGTTACAATCTCGAGGAACATTAGTGATATTTTCCTTTTTCTCAAAGGATTTACTGCAGTGCTTCTCAAACTTTCAATACTCGCGACCCATTATCCAATCATCATTTTCATCGCGCCCCCCTCCATATAATAACATTGTATTGAATTCAATAATACTATACTTTTACACTAAAGCTACAGTGTGTGTGTGTATACGACTTTAACTTCATATGTGCCACCAACGTATATAAACGTCTCGCTCAGCCAAATCATTGATCTTCAGGACGTATATATACGTCTTTCCGAAGTAAAATCTTTTCTGTGCACTGCTATCCATAAAATTATTCCTAAGGCTTTAGAACACAATAAAATGATCTTGATAGTCTTTGAAAAGGATTTATTTATATTTCAGACGATTTTGCTTATTTATTTCTCTTCTCCCCCAAAAAAAAAACCCCATCAAAATACGCGCGTCTATGGGGAAATTCCCGGCATTGGGAACGAAACCGTGTAACTTTTAATTGGCAGTTAAGGAATTAATTATAAAACGTACAAATCATCAAGATAAGTGTTTATACAAGCCCATGGGGTCACTGTTAATTATCAAGCTTGTTCTTTACTTAGTATTGTTAATTAATAATAAAATACATTTTACAGTACAGATATTTTTATGAGTATATTATATCTTATTAAGTGTAAATGTGTATTTTATATTTTACTATGTCATAAAGTATTTTGTTTGCTTACTTTTAGTAAATCAATAATGTTTTGAACAATCTTTAGTTTTCACCTTTTCAATATGCTCGCGCCCCCCTTGTAGAGTTATCACGCCCCTCAAGGGTGGCGCGCCCCACAGTTTGAGGAACTCTGGTTTACTGTCTTAGGTGAACTCGGGTCTAACGTCCCCGAGGTACCCTTGTGATCCTTCTCGATTTTCAACCTCATTTTTGTCATGAGATTTCATTTCTTTATTTTTCCAGTCTAGGGAACAATTACATATTTTAAATAAACATGAATAAATTTAGATTCGTTGTTTAATTAATTTGTTGGATAACTTATAATTTTATGTTAATTTGGTTGTCATTTGGTATTTCATTTATTTAGTTCAAAATTTGCTGGTTATCTTTTTATTCTATTTTTTTTTTCAATTTTCATTAGTTAATGACATTTTTGGATTCTTACAGTGTATCCTATTGGAATCTTGGTTTGTCACAACACAGGCACAAGGTTGCCTATACCTTAGGGAGATCATGCTTGAAGGAAACGTATTATAAATCATTTTTTCGTTTTTGCCTTTGCCCCTTTTAGGCTAACAACTAACAAACATGATCAGTGTACATAAATAATAAACGTATGCGCTGTTTCTACCGGTGCATAATAAAACGAACGAGTTTCACTTAAAATTTTTATCTTTTCATTTATTTGTTTTTTCCGGACAGGTCTAAAATATTCTTAAGATCTTGAAATTTTGAGAATATATTGTTTTTTTTTCATAAAAATTTCGATAAAATAGCCAATGGTCACTACTTTTTACGCATGGTGAATATGCTCGCCATGGAATAAAATTCTGCAACTTCTTAATGACGAATACAAACAGTTAATTTGTTAAAAATTTATTCTTTTACTTTTCACTATTATTTTAACACTTAAAAATAAGTTAAAATGTTATGTCAGCAAATTTGTAATTAAATTTTCTAACCGTGAATGTTATTGTAATACCTACATTGAGGCACATTACCATTGAAAGTTATTACAGTCATACATTTTATAAAACTAAAAGTACTTAATATAAATTTAATGGTTTAATGACAGATTCATCAAAACATATTTTACACTTAAATCACTTTTTTTAGAAAATAATTTTCAAAATTTAAAGCAAGAGAAATACAGAACGGTTTATATTTTTGCCATATTGTAACAGCGGACGTCTTACGACTTTTTAAGGACCTGGGATCAGAGAAATCTTAAGATTTTTTGAAGCTCTGGCTCTCTATGCAAAATTAGGCCTTGTCTGTCATTTTGAATAATGCACAGTATATATCATATATTGTCAAATACTAGTACAAATAGTAATATAAGGGAATATATAATTGTATATATATATAAGGGCACATATAAGGGAATGATTGACCTTTATATAGGACCATCTTATTAAGGCTGAGTCCAAAACGAACCTAGGGCAAGGCCCTGCACCCGAGCCTAGTTAGCCCATGACTTAACCCTTTATTTACCGCGTTATGATTTACTGCAGTTTTTTTCATGCAATATTTTTTTTTTGAATCACTACATCGAAAATTAAGGGATATACATAAACAAAATACTCAACTTTGGGAAATTTAATCCGTTAGTGCTAATTAATTAATTATATATATTCAACTGTAAAATTAATTATATTCTTTGTTCACTTAAAATAAAGAGTCAAGTCGTTTTCTAAGGTTTTCATTAACATATAAAAAATAAAGACACCTGTTGACATTTACTTTTTCGGAACAAAAATGTCAATCTTCGCAATCCAATCAAAATGTCAGCTAATAACGCAGTTTCTGCTATAAAACTATTTGCCTTCCCCACTAAAATACTCATCATAGAACCTGTGCTTCCATATATCTTGGAAGAGTGGGCTTAAAGGAATATTCCTGCTAAGTATCGTCAGCATATTCGATAAATCAGTCATCCTATATAACTTTAAAGTGAATAGTACTGATAAGTACCGTCGGTAGATAAAGGGTTAAGACAGTATTTCTCAAACTGTGGGGCGCACCCTAGGAGGCGTGATAACTCTATAAGGGGGACGCGAGCATATCAAAAATAAAAGGTTTAAAAAAATCAATTTACTGGAATGAAGTAAACACAATTTACTTTCTGGCATAAAAAAGTACACATTTACACAGATATAACTTGTATATACCATCTGGCGATATTATTTCACCAAAAATAAAAATTTCTACTTCCATGCGTTCATTATTTAACTGATCCTATAACTAAATTTTAAAAAAATATTTTTCTTTTATTTGCTGTAATCCCACGATGAGAGATTTTTATTACGTTTTCTTTTTAATTATAAAATACTACTCTTTCAGAAAAAAAAAACTCACAGAGAAAAATTTTAGGAAGATAAAAAATTCATCACTTATTATTGAAATTATGTACATTAGCTGTAGAAAGGAGAAAAGGAGGACTTCATTCACTTTCCCCCTAGAAAGCGAAATATATTTGCTGATCATCTGTCTGACCTTCGAACTTACTAATATATTTCTGTAAGCTGTAAATAACATATTTCTGTTGCACCTTTTCCATGTGAAGGAGTTATATGATATTTATAAAAGCTCAGAGAGAAACTGTGAAGGTTTCTTTGCCTAAGATTTATTTTTATGGGTATTCTGAAGCATATAAAGCATAATGAAATACGTTTCACACAATTCTTTTTTGGAACAAATATCGATATTTTTATATTGAATACACTTTTAACCCGGTAGCTGTTAAGCGGGGCGCAGAATCAAATGATTTCAAAATAGAATAATTTGAATAAAATATGCCGGTTTTGCTTTTTATAAAGTTTTCATTCCTTTAAAACCTTTTAGTTCAGTTTTAAAGGATTTTTCTTAAATGTTCAAAGAAAAAATGAAAAGTCCTTCAAAGTAGGTAAGTATTCTTTCTCTTAGTTTAATTATTCACTAGAATTGTGATTTTTATCGCGTACAATAAAAATAATCGTAAAAAAAGATATTGGATGACTCAGTCATCTCGCGCTACTATTAACATTAGTATCATTCATATAAATAGTAGTATTAATCATAAATATTTTTTAAAAGTAATTTGCTTATAATAAATAGTACTTAAAAGTAATTTGCTTACAATAAATATTAATTAAAAGTAACAAACACAACATTTAATACTTGTTTTCTTAATCTGTACGGTTTAAAATTAAGATCTCATTGTAGTTTTAGCGCCCCCAAAGTCATTATTATTTTATAAGAGGGGCGCGATAAAAATTATGAATGAAAATTGAGTCGCCGAAAGTGAAAGTTTGAGAAGAACTGAATTAAGGCTTCCCTGAATATAATTAATATTTTTTTTTAAATTTTAAAGACTCTATATTCGTCAAAACATACTATACGTTTAAGGTATCCGACGACGTTCAAAACCGCGATTTTAAAAAAGCACATAAATGGATTATTTTCATCATATTTAGTGTCACATAGATTAGGATACATATATAAAATTGTTTTAAAGACATTGTGACAAAAAAAAATATTTAAATACAATATTTTGGCAGAAAAAGTAACTTCGAATAACCTTTTTTTTCAAAATGTTCTCCTTTAATAAAGAATGCTTCTAAAATAAAGATATTATGCTTATATAAAGTAAATATTTCTCCAGAGAGTCTAAACTATTTTTTTTGAAAAATTCAAGTTATTTTCAGAGTTACAATCAATCGAAATAATTATAAGCGTTTCTTACTTAAATTTTCTCCCCTTTGTTGTCGTAAAACATGGATAAACCTACTTTTAAGTTATATATTTCAAAAATTCTAGTTGAGCCTCTGTACAGAAGTCTAAGCAAAGTACAGGCAAAATATTATTATAATAGAAGCATTTTTCACAAAAAGAGGATATTTTGAAAATGGGTCATTCTATGTTCATTTTTTGTAAAAATATTGCATTTAAATAATTTTTTATTGTAATACTATTCTTAAAACAATTTTATGTACATTTTCGAATCAAAGTGACACTAAATATCAAAAATGTTATTTGTTTATACGCTTTTGCAAAATCACGATTCCGAACATAGTCGGATACCTTAAATCATTAATATATGAAATGAAGTTTTTCAAATTTCACTAAACGAAAGTGCAATGTATGTACCAAATAATTAAATTTTTTAAGCAATGCATTGAATGATGTCATAATTTCTCATTTTATAGACATTACTCTTGGTGTTGCTTTTCAGTACGTCCTTAATAAATACTCCTTCACTCCTTCATATTTTATAATTCTTCCTACACCACTTCAAATTACCTTAATTTCAGTACTTTCGAACATAGTCTCCTTTCTTAGAGAATTCTATTTGTTAACCGGTGACAGCATTATGTGCACTTTAACCTGAAAAAAATATTTATCTTATCTCAAGACATTTTTTGCACACGAAATACCTTTTAAGATATGTGTCATTTAGTAAACTAATCACGTGAAAGAAAATAAAAAAAATATGTATGCAAGGCATTCAGAATTTTTTCAATCTCCCTTGGGCAATTTACTGACACTAAAAGAGACAAAATTCTTTAAATAATAATCCTTAGATCAGCTTCCGATCAAGATACACATTATCTATGGACAAAAAAGGGGAAAAAATGGAAGCGCCAACAAGCTCTCATTTTGTAACAATTAATCAAAGGCCGGGAACAAAAAAAAAAAAAAAACATTAAAAGAATGCAAATCAGCAGTTAACAACTAATTACGGAAACAATAATGATCGGAGATAATGCGCATGATTAACATTAATGAAGTGAAATACCTAAGAAAAGAACACTTTTTAGAAAAAAAATGAGGTAGTAATTTTTGTTTCAGCATCCGGCTCTCCTATACAAAGTTCCTAAAACGCAATAAGGTTTATTGGAAGAAAAAAAAATAAAGTAGAAAGAAAATGGCATGCAAGGAGGAAAATAGTAATTAAAATTGTTTGACGAAACAAAACTAATTGAAAGGTTTGTTAACATGATAATTAGGACTTTTAATCAACCGTCTTTTATGCAAAAGGTAACGTTCCCTCTGGGTTAAAGAGATAAAAATTGAAATTAGGTCTTGGTATAAAAAAATGGAGACGCTCTCTTTTGATATTGCGTTCCATGTAGTTCTAGCAAAAAAATTTTTTTTCTTTACAATTATTTTAACGTATAAATTAGCCTCGCAACTGGCTAGAAAAAAATCTTTTAACTAAGTTTTTTAACTAAGAATCTCATGGATTTAAATGAATTGTATTTACAGTTAAAAGACTGATACATAATTTAGAGAGGACCACTTATCATTATTTTCCTTTTTTATGGGCATTCCTAAGTAATAAAAGAACAATAAAGTGTTGCTCTGTCAATTTCATTGTGGTATTTTTTACTCAGTGTTCGATACATATTTTATATGTATCCAACTATATGTATTCTATAGGTATACTACTAGGAATGGCGATTCTTTCTGAAAAAGATAGATTTTAAAATTAACTTGAATCGCAACCTGATGAATCGACTCGCAAAAAAATCGAGGTCTGAAAGATCGATTTCTAAGAAATTGATTTTATTTCAAGTCTGGATTTACAATGTAAATATAAATCCATTTTATGAAAAACAAGAAAGATACCATAATAAACGATCTCTTATCTGTAGAATAAGGGGGAATTTTTTTAGTTCAAGGAACTCGACAATTACAATTATTTTTTTATTACCGTATCAAAGTACCAGGTATAAAAGAAGACATTTTCTAAATGTATATCTTACATTAAGAAGTTTAGAAAATAGATAATATAGCTTATAGTTCCAAATGCTTGATATCTAAGCTTTTTTAAAAACAATAGTTGGTCAAGACTGCTGGGATCCAAGCGGTTACGCTCATCACTTGCGATGTTGCCGTCAATAGAAAAAAGGCGCTCACAAGGAACAGATGATCCCACGATACCCATACAGATCATGGCTATTGAGTGAACGTGATGAAAGATAGATTTTTTTTTGTAATGTCAGTAAATTAATCCTTTAACCGCCCACACCGTGATATTGCAGGGTTTAAAGATAGGTCAATAGATCTCAATAGATAGTCAATAGATCTCAAACTGTGGGGACACGATAACCCTACGAGAGGGGCGCGAGCATATCGAAAATAAAAGATTTTAAAAAATAATTAATTTACTGGAATGAATTAAAACGAATAAAAACTTCTTCAGTACATAATTAGCTTTCTTTGATCCTATAATTAAATGAAAAAACATTTTATTTGGTTTGCTGTAATCCCATGATGAGATATTTTTTTTACACGTTTTCTTTTTAAATCTAAAGTGCTACTCTTTCAGAGAAAAAGCAAAACCTAGACCCAGAATCAAAAAAAAAAAAAAAAAAAAAAAATTAGGAAAATAGAAAATACATCACTGTTATTATTTTTGTTTGAAATACTGTATACAGCAGAATATATTTGCTCAACATCTGTTTGAGCTTCTAAGTTATTGGTACAGTTAGTTATGACCCCTCTCTTATGTGTTTGTTTCTCATTTAGTGAAATTGTAAATAACGTATTTCTGTGATAGGGAGGGGGTCCATGTAAACGAGTTTTATGATATTTGGAAAACCACAGAGAGAGAGAGAGAGCACACTTTGAAGGATTGCTTGGCCAAGATTTATTTTTATGAGTACTCTCAAACATATATAAAGCGTAATGAAAAACGTTTTACACAATTTTTAGCAGTAACATCCATATTATTATATTGATACATTTTTAACTAGGAAGTGGTCACGCGAATTACGCAGATCATTAATTCGTTAATTCTGGCAATATTGTTTATTTCTTACAAAAGAAAAATTTACAAGTCCTGGAAAGTAGGTAAGTAAACTTTCTCGTAATTAAATTATTCACTAGAATCATGATTTGTATCGTGTACAATAAAAATAATTATAACAAAAAGGAATTGGGGTGATTCAATCACCCCGTGAGACCATTAACGTTAATATCGTGTGTGTGTCTGCTCCCGGGGTACAGCATTTTTAAGTCTTCTCTCTTTAAATATTAAAAATAACACAATTATTCTTCATCGGAATTTGATATTATTTTTCAGTTTTTAACATTAATTCTAAGTGCTCATTCTGTGAGGTTTAAAAATACAGTTCAATTAAACTAATTATAATAGAAGCATTCATTTTAAAACATCATTTTACATTTTCGTAAACATTGTCGCGCATTTGGATTTACTCTCATGGCAATCCAGCTATTATATCAGTAATGCTTTAGGTTTTTTTTAGTTGCACTCTTCAATTTCTTACCATAATACAGTGGTTCTCAAACTTTCACTACTGGCGACCCAATTCTCAATCATAATTTTTATCACGCCCCTCCCCTAAAAATAATAATGTATTGAATGCAATAATAATGCACTTTCACGCTAAAACTGCAATACGATCATAATTATAAACCGTACAAATTAACAAGATAAGTATTAAATTTTGTATGTGCTACTTTTAAGTAATATGTATTTTTTTTAACTTTTTAGTTCGATTCACTATAAAAGCGTGTTTTTTACTTTGTTTTAAAACTAAAATATATTATAGTTATTACTTAAAAGTAGCACATACAAAATTTAATACTTATCTTGTTAATTTGTACGGTTATTTTTACTATACACGATACAAATCACAATTTCAGTGAATAGTTTAATTAAGAGAAAATATACTTACCTACTTTCAAAGGCTTTTCAATTTTTGTTAGAAAATTTGAGAAAAAATCCAATAAAACTAAAGAAAATGTTCCAAATATGCGTGTCCTTAATAAAGGACATAAATCACACAAACACTGTTCACTGACAACACACGAACGTTATTTTCCAGCTAAACTGTCATATTTCGTTCACGTTTTTGTAGTTTTGCTGTTGTTTGATGACCTACAAATAACATTTTGAACTTTTTCTTCCTTGTGTCTTTTTGACAAGGTGAAGTGCTACATTACAGATTCATAGTTTTCTTCATAGAGATCTTTAGGAAGCATTTAAAAATTTCAAATCAACTCAAAAGTTTAATGGCTAACACTTTTCTGATATTTACTTTCACTGTCTTGATTAATATGAATTATTTCAGTAGGTTCTTCAATTGCTTGACCAGTTTCAACTTTCTTCAATAGTGATCACAGATGCCCATTTTTTTATATTCTGCTTATTTACATTTATAAACCATAATAAGTCATACAACACAGCAATCAAAACCACAAAACTGTTCATGGGGAAATTGTAGCATGTTCTAAAAATAATTGTGTAAAACATTTTTCATTATGCATTATATGTGTCAGAATACTCATGCTTATCCATATATCATAAAACTCTTTCACATGGAAAAAGATGAAACAGAAATATATTATATATATAATTGCAACTTCCCTAAAAAAAGACAGAGATAACCATACCAGTAAGTTCGAAGGTCAGCTAAAGTAATATTTTAGGTTAAAAGAAAGGTTAAAAAAATTCTCTCATCGTTTGATATCGTTAAAAGAAACGTAAAAAAAAAAAAATATATCATCGTTCTCATATTGCCTGCAAAGCAAACCAAATATTTTTTAAAAAAATTTGGTTATAGGATCAAAGATGACTATTGAGTGTTTGAAGTGGAATCTTTTATTTTTGATGATCACCAGATGATAAAAATAAATTATATCAGTGTAAATGTGTATTGTTTATTATGTCAGAAAGCATTTTGTTTTATTTCATTCCAAAAAAATATTTTTTTTAAACTTTTTATTTTCAATATTCTCGCACCCCCTCGCAGGTTTACCACGCCCCCCTTGGGGGCGCGCCCACAGTTTGAGAAACACTGCCATAATATACAGTATTGTCCAGTCTTTCTGAAAATCGAAGTAGAAAAAAAAGACCTGTGCATGTGAAAAAAATAATTTTATCCCACTGAGGGATAGGCAAACTTCTTCGGACGTGGAAGGAAAATTGAAAAAAAAAAGTATGAATAAATGATAGTTTAAAATACTAAAAATGCATGCTTTTATTGTAGATCGAACTAAAAAGACAAAAATAAATTATAGTTTAAAAAAAACTAAAAAACACGCATTTATGTTTAAGTGAACCAAAAAGTTAAAAAAAAAACTTAATATAAGAATAAAATGATTAACGAGTAAATTAATGTCATTGGAGTAAAAGCGTGGGGGTGCTTGTATTATATTTTTACACTAATTCAGCATTTCGGAATAGAACTCGTAAGACATTACAACAATTGATACAGAGCACTCTCCACGCCCAATGACATTTACCCCAATGACATTAATTTTCTGGTTAATCATTTTATTCTTATATTAATAATTATTTCTTTACTTTTTAGTTCAATTAAACATAAAAGCATGTTTTTTTGGTTTTTTTTTAAACAATAATTCATTTGTCTCAGTCCTACCGTTTGTTAACCCTTTTTCCGCACTCCCTTCTTGCCCGTTAAAAAAAAATTTTTTTTTGTTTCTTATATTCAAGTGGCAATGCAATCTATACAGTTTTTGGAGTCAGGCGAAACTTACAGACAGTAAAACTAGTTTTTTAAAATTTTCAAGCGTAGCTCCCTTTTAATGTTTTTCTAAGATTATCGGTATCAGAACCTCACTTTTTAAAAATACTTTAATGTGCTGAAATGAATATTACAATTTAAACAAAAATATAATGAAAATAAGATAAATCGGGTTATTGATTTTTGTTTTCATTGGTCTATGAACGAACGCTTGTGCTATTGAATACAGATCTCTTAACTTTGAGCCACGGTCATGTGACAAGGACGACATCTTAAATGACACCTCCTCTCCTTACTTTCACTCTACGTCCACTGGAGGACTTTCAGGCTTCACAGACTTAAGAGGAGTTGAAAACCTCTCTCTCTTTATGTATACCGACAATGTTAAATTGCCTGTTTTCGATGTACCTTTTCTCAAAATCTGTTATATGTACATGCTTGAAATTTTTCATACAAATAAAGTACACCTTTCTCATTAAAATGAAATGAGGATTTAGCTAAATTTGAATTTTTTAATAATTTATGAAATATTTTATCAAACATTGTGAAAATAGACCCATTTTTCATATAAAAAATTTGCAAAAAAAAAAAAAAATGTGTTTTTTACAAAAAGCTTATTTTAGTATATATTAGACATCATTATAAATATATCATAACACATTTGCATACCTGTGAACAGTAGTTTCTCAGAAAATGCACATCGAACATCAAAATTTACATTTTGGGATAAATTGATTTTAATGTATACAGTGAGACTTCCAATCGGCTAGGAAATAATAAAAAAATAAAATCCTCAATTTACAATAAAAGATAAATCTTTTGGTTTATATTTACTTTTAAGCAAAAACGAAGTACTTTGTTTACATATTTCGCCTTTCAAATAGGCGTGACCCAGCTTCAACGATTACTTAAAAATATGTTTTAAGGGCTTCTAATTACCTCAGAGGTTAAAATAAAGTATTTTTAGAATGGTTAAAATCTATACCATTTGAAAATGCAGCAATCTCAAATTTTCAAAAAAAAATTTAGCTTTCCAACACGCCTTAACGTGTTTCAGACTCGCTAGACGGATGGTCTTTAGTGGCACTAGGTCTTGACTACGCTGGCCGCGAAAGCATGGTCATGACAAATAAGAGAAATGAAGGAGAGATATAACGGATAAAGGGAAGAAAAAGAGTAATGCAGCGTCATAGAAGCATTTCACAAGTTAGAAGAAATTCATTACCATAGAGATAGTGCGCGAATGACTGAAAAGAATTGCATTCGTAGATATTTGCTACTTTAAAAAGATCACAAGTAAATATTACAATATACTTTACTAGCTGGTATATCCGTTCTTTGCATGGGTAAATTGAAAAATTAAACAATACAGATTGAAGGATAAACACGATTTTAATGAGTTACTTGTACGTGAATTGCAAATTAAACAAAAACAGCTTTTTGTATATCTCAGCTGAACATAAAAAAATACATTTGTTAAATTTTATGTCTGTGGATCGAATAACTGATAAAAAAGGGATTTTTATTTATTTAAAAATCCCTGGAACTCTCTTGTCAGTCGATTTTTGAAAACACCTTCCTAAGCGGACCTCTTCTCAGCAAAAGTAATGCATTGTTTCAAATTTTGTGTAATGAACGCTTAAAACAGTGAAAATTTATATTTGGAAGTGTAATAGCTGAATAATACTTTTTGTTGTATTTATTTTATGTTAAAACCTTACCACCACCTCTCCTTTCGAAGTATAGTTTTATTATGAGATAAAAATAAATAATGATTACTTTTATCAAAGGGATAAATTAAGTAAGGAATAATTAGCGCGCACTGAGGCATGGCGTAGACAAAACAAATAGGGAAAGTTTTTCTTCACACAAAAAAAGATAGATATATGCTGTCGCGGGCTTTTTTGCAGATGTTAGATTTTTTTCCTACTTTCTTGACAATTATCGTTATATTTTGGAAACTTCACACAATATCTTTATAAATTATAGCCTATGTGTTATTCTGATGTATATATATATAAGCTATATTATTGTAAAGTCTCATTAAAATCAATTCAGTTATTTTTCCATGAAATAATAACAAACATCCATACGAACTTTCACGTCTATAATATTAAAAAGGATTTATCGTTTCAGGTCAACTTAAGCCGCTCTATATATTTAATTTATTTTGATATTGGTTATTCAAAGTTTGAATTAACTAGTTGCCACCCCACCCAGTATGGTGAGTTGGGTGGCATTTCCCACTCACACTTGGCTTGTAACCGAGTGGACTCGGGGTCGAATTCCGAATGATGCATGGATGTATCTTCGAGAAAAGAAGTCGGACTTTTTCGCCTGAAATGGATTCTTATTTCGAATGGAAAGTAGCATACCCCTTTTGTTCTTTGCTGGGTACATCATTTGTGTAATAAAGTCTATATTCTTCTGTGATTGTACTGTATGTTTCTGTTAATCTAACTATCGTCTTTCATATGTATCCCAGGATAAAATACACGACAAGACAACAACAACATTAAACTAGTTAATAATTAAGTCTAACAATCATTGAGTCATTGAGTATCACGTTTCTAGCGTTCGATAACTTAGCAAACCGTCAACATTTTATAATTATCATTTTTCCCGTGTGGTGTGGCGTGGAACCCAATTTTTTTCTGATTTGTACCTCTAAACTGGAATTTTCATTTGTAAGTATTTATTCCCTTCAAACTATTTATAGGTATTATTTTGTTTAAATAATTCCTTGTCTTAGCCAAGTAAACAACATATTCAAATTCACTTAATGGCATACGCAGGTTTTTATCTGTAATTCACCATTTTAATTTTTTTTTTGTTATAAAACTTTACATTTTTATACTCTTTTTTTTGAAAACTTTCGCCTTTGAAAATCAAAATTAAGATGAAAAGGAAATTTTTAAAATAAAAAAAAGTGTTCAGTATAGTAATAATATAAATTAAGGAATGGAGAGTACAAAAAATATTTTCAATACCACAATTGACATGAAAATTGCACGACGTAAAAGGGCGTTTGATGGAATTGCCTGCAGAATTTGGAACAGTTATGTGTTTATAAATATGTAGCATATTTCAATATAAAGTATCAGTGATGAAATTACAGCATGCCTATTTTATTTCTAAAATACGAAAGAATATAATTTGGGTTACCCAGAGTATTCAATTATATCTAAAATTCTTCAAATATCAAGGCTCATCTTCCTCTAGATTGCAAAAAAAACAAAACAAAAAAAAACCACTTCATTTTGGATATGGGCAATCGATTGCTTCTTTCCACCACAATCAAACTGGAAGGTCTGTTTCATTGATGATGACTAAGGAAATGGCGGACATAAAATTGAAATATCATAAAATGGAATGCATCTTATTTCCCATCTATATCTTTATTTCGTCTGCACACAGATATGTATTTATCTTATTTTATTTTTAATTGTATAAAATATAATATGACCCTAAAAAATCACGGCATAAAATTATTCTGCTAAAAGTTTTTGCATTTTATTATTCATTTAAGGAGTTTTGATAATGATTACACTATATTCAAAAGATGAAATCTGTATAGTTATAGAGGTAACATATAAATTTATTTCTATCTGTGGGAGATAAACAAGTTATTGCGATTCCCGGGTCTTTTCTCAGGAAAAAAATTCTAGAATTATCCACCTCTTTCAAAATTGAAATATCTTGAGTTCTCCGATATATATTTGTGAAATAGCACCAAAAAGTGATTCAGAACTTTCTTAAGGTCCTCATAAACAAAAAAAAATCAATTTATCAGAAGCAAACATCGTGACTCACACCTTAAGTTATGCCCACGTACAAATGCGAATCATACGAATGTGACTTGATTGTTTAATCAAGTTTCAGTTTGATATTAAACAAGACGAGAGATGAAACCTAGTAACTCTAAACCTCAGCCAAATGCCGAGAATGACACCGTTGCTGGCACTCTAATATTTAAACTTCCATACACCTCTGACCGTCGACATATTTAACTTACATCATCCCCTCTATATGGAGAAGAGGTCTTCAGTGGCATCTGTACTCCAACACAATTGAGCAACACGAATTCACCATGAGATGACTAATTGTCTGTTGTACTGATGGAGGAATTTTCAGTAGGGGGTGAAACACGTTCAATTCACGTGATGAGTATAAGGATATAAAGTGAGTTCCTCTGGAGGATAAAATTCGTGCCCCTTTACTTCTGACACTAAATAGAGAAAAATAGTTATTTCAATGTTCATAACACAATAATATTATTTATATGATGTACATAAGGATTTTTCTAGATCTATAAGAATTTCTCGAATAAATAAATAAATATATATATATATAGGAAATAGCATTAAATAGGTTTTAAATATTTCACACATTTCGAGAGAGAGAGAAGGATGTTAGAGGTTTCAACGCCAAACAAACCAAACTGAATCGAGAGGCATTTCAATGTCCAATGAAAGAATTCGGTGCGATGTCGTCAGACGCATATGGTCTCTGAGCGTGAGATAACTTCTCTCTTCCACACCGACCATGAACGAACACATAGTCTCGACGTACTCTTAGCGAATTTGTTTTGTAAGCAATGTAGATCCCTTATTTAGGCTTAACGATGTTTGGCGTCCCCATCTCACAGGTGAACCCTGATCTCTATTCGAACTGTCTTTTATTTCTCTTTTTTGTAAATAATTAAAAGCTGTAATTTCCTTGTCTTAATAAATTAATTGTTCGTTAAACTTGTCTACTATGCTTTATTTCGTCCAAAATTTCACCTTTACCCCTTATATATATATATATATACATATATGTCGTAACTATATAACTATTATAACTTAAAAGACTTTATACGAGGGCTGTAAAAGTTATGGTAACGTAGGTATAAAACAATTTCTCATAAACTTACAAGTAGAAATGCATTGAATTCCTTCTATGTAATCACCAGCAATGCTGATATCATTTTGTCAAATGTCCAGAAGCCATTGGAGCCCAATGTCAAGGTGTTGATTATTGATGTCAGCGATTGAGCACTCTACTACGTGGGGTGTACAGATGAAGTGGTATAAAATAGGCGGCCTAGTAGAGTTTTTTCAACTTCGGAAGCACTTTAAAGTCACAAGGACTCATGCCAGGGGAGTAAGGAGAGTGTTCCAAGATTTCTTATTGGCATCATTGCAACTGAAGAATGATATTGTTAGTGGCATACCAAAGATCTTAATCATGCAACACGATGGGTAGATTGTTTTTCAATAAACTTGTACGTTTGCGCCTCATAGCCGGAAGCAGATGGTCCTGTAGAAATCGGCAATGGCAGTCTGCGTTGATAATTTGTCCAGCAGACCCAGCATGTGTAAGAATCATACCCTCCCAGTCATATGAAACAATCGGAATAATTTGTACTTGACTGGATTCCTGTTGAAATTAACGTGGACGTGCCAAACCTCTGTGATGTCATTCCTTTGCTTGAAACCTTAAGGTATCCGACTACGCTCGGAAACGTGATTTTCCAAAAGAGTACAAATGGATAATATGTATGACATTTAGTGCCACTTAGATTTAAAAAAAAATCTTTTAAGAATCGTATTACAATAAAAAAATATTTAAGTACAATATTTTGTCAAAAATGAACATAAATTGACCAACTTTCAAAATATTCTCTTTTTGTGAAAAATTCTTCTATTATAATAATATTTTACCTGTATATAGCACAGACCTCTATACAGAGGCTCAATTAGAATTTTTGAAATATATATAACTTAGAAGTGGGTTTATCCATGTTTTACGACAACAGAGGGTAGATATTTTAAGAAAAAAACGCCGATAATTATTTCAATGGGCTGCAACTCTGAAAATAATGCGAATTTTTCAAAATTGGTATTTGAGCCGCTTTACAAAGGTCTGAGATATATACAGACAAAATATTATTACAGTAGAAGCATTTTTCACAAAAGAACATTTTGAAAAAAGGTTATTCTAAGTTAATTTTTTTACCAAAATATTGTATTTAAATATTTCTTTTTGTCAAAATCTTCTTAAAACAAATTTTATATATGTATTCTAATCTAAGTGATACTAAATATCATGAAAATCCATTCATGTGCTTTTTAAAATCACGGTTCCGAGCGTAGTCGGATACCTTAATTTAGGCTCAAAGGCTTGTGCCACGTCGCATTCATAGGAACATTACGCAGCAGAAATACGTCTCCCTTCCCTGCGGTATCTCTCCAGGTGGATACCAGCCAGTGGATACCGGTGCCATTTCTGTACCTCATTGAGTTGATGTGGAACCCAGCGAGCAGCAATTTTACTTAATGTTCAGACTTTTCTCCATCATATACCACATCGTTTGATAACTAAGACTATCTTCTAAGGCTTATCCCTGTAGAGTACATCAACGGACTAGGGAATGGACACCACTAATGATGTCATTTTGATCTTGAGGAATGGAGGGCAAACCTTTGTGTTGCAAATTCATTCTAATCCTCACCCAAACGAAACGCTCTTACCCAACGTGCAACCATCCTATACGAGGATGCATTTTCTGCACAAGATTTTCAGGGACTACTGATTTTTGGCTAATTGGAAAATAGTTTTACGTAAGAATTTCATACTTATTAACTTTTTAATTCGCCCTTTAGACACTAGTTTTTGAACAAAAATAGTTTAATAAGTATGAATTATTAAAACTATTTTTTCAATTAGCCACAAATATCATTAGTTTCTGAAAACCAAACACATTTAACATTCAACTGATTTTTCTGTATATTCTTACCTGAAGAAAAATTGCTCATGACTGTAGGAAAAAATAAAGAAAAATAATGCTGTAAAATGTATACATTTCACATGCACAAAAATTAAATTGAGCTTTCGTTTCATACAGTGAGAGAAAATAATCGATGCAAGTATCACTGATTCGATATTCTATATGATTTTAGATGAATTAGAAAGACCCAAATTCGAGAAAGGAGATTCGTAAGACCACGTAAGAAGAGTTGGATACCGATATAATTAAACACCCGTATATGTTCTGATATCCCTCTGCCCTGGGGCATCATCTCTTCATCCGCGCGACCTAGATTTGTTGGAATAAATTATTGACCACTCGAACTCTCCCTAATTCAGTGCTTCTCAAACTTTCAATATACGCGACCCACTATTCAATCGTCATTTTCATCGCGCCTCTCACTATACAATAACAATGTATTGAATTCAATAATACTATACTTTGACACTAAAGCTACAATACGACTTTAACCTCTTATGTGCCGCCGACGTATATAAACGTCTCGCTCAGTCAAAGTATTACTTTTCTGAACGTATATATACGTCTTTCCGAAAAATACAATAAAAGAACCTTGGCAGTGTTTGCGAAGGATTTACTTATTTCAGAGGAGTTTTGCTTATTTATTTCCTTTTCTCCTCCCCCTCCCCCGCTAAAAGACATCAAAATGCGCTCGTTTATGTCGTAAACGATGGGATTGCAGAGCGAATTGCGTAACTTTGAACAGGCAGTTTAGGGATTAATTATAAACCGCACAAATTATCAAGATAAGTGTTCATACAAGCCCATGGGGTAACTGATAATTATCGAGAGAACTTGTTCTTAACTTAGTATTGTTAAATTAATAATAAAATATACATTGTACAGTACTGATATATTTATAAGTGTATTATATCAGTGTAAATGTGTATTTTATCTTTTATTATATCAGAAAGTATTTTGTTCGTTTACTTTCAGTAAATTAATAATTTTTTAAATAACCTTTTGTTTTCGACTTTTCAATATGCTCGCGCCCCCCTTGTAAAGTTATCACGCCCCCAAGGGGGACGCCCCCACAGTTTGAGAAACACTGCCCTAATTAATCTAATTTATTATCGTCTCAATATACAGGGTGAAGTGACTTAATGTTACCCAATAGCTAATTCCTGAACCGTTTAGCTTAGATATGTACTTCCAATTTGAAAAATGTTTTGGAAAAGGCAAATAATGTTTATAAAGGCAATAATATACTTCGAACCAAAAAACCCATTTAGAAAAAAGTTGCAAAGATTAAATTTTTACGGTTCCCAGGTCATATCCCTTATATTTAGAAAAAAGATGCAGTACACAAAAACAAAGTAAACACAAAAAGTTTCATTTTATTACGGTAAAAACTGGCTGAGATATGACACTTTGAAAATCGTACATTTCATGCATTTTTTCAGTCACTTTCAAGAAGATAGTAAGGGGCTGCCTCCAAAGTGAAATTATTTGGAACTCTGCCAGGAAAAAATTGCTCTTGCACGCAACTTTTATGTAAATCGTTTTTAAATTTAAAAGTACATACACATTACGTTAATAATTCAATAATTGAGTACTTAAGAAATAAAATTTATTCAGTGTATGTGTAATGCATAGACAAAATAAAATATTTTGGATGAAGAAAACATTTTAAAAACAGTTCCAAAAAATAGACTAATTTGCTGCGGTACTGATCATGGCGAACTTTAAAAATCTGTTGTGCAGTCGCTTGCAACTGCATGCAGTCACATTCTAATATTACGAGTTCTAGTACGGCGGAACGAGGTGTATACAAATGAAGAATACTGCGAAATGGTACTGTTGTATGGGCAGTATAATCGAAGTAAGAGAGAGGCAGCAAGACTCTATGCCAGTGCTTCTCAAACTTTCAATACTGGCGCCCCCTTTTCAATCATAATTTTTATCGCGCCCCCCCCTTATACATTAATAAAGCACTAAATACAGTAATCATGCACTTTGACGCTAAAGCTACAATATGAGATTTTAATTATAAACCATACAAATTAATAACATAAGTATTAAATTTTGAATGCTACTATTTTAAGCAAAATAATTAATTAATTAATAGGATAATTATTATGTTATTTTTCCTTTCTCTAATTTTTAAATTGAACATATTGCAAAATGCGGCGACTGCTTAGAAGACAAAATATGGATATCTGCTAAATATAGAAAAATAACTCAGAGGGACAATTTTTAATCATAAGCATTCCTTATAAAAACTTTGCTTTGCAAGACAAGCCCATGGAAATCGTTAATACTTATTAAACTTGTTCTTAATTTGGTATTAATTAATTAGTTACAAAATACTCTGTGCAGCACTGATGCATTAAAAGTATACCGGCCGAAGTACCCGCTCTTTGCAGGAGTTCATTTATAAGAAAATAAAACATTCTTGATATAATAGCTGTATTGTAAAGAGAGTAAAGCCAAGGGCGCGACAATGTTTACAAAATTGTAAAGTGTTTTTTTTTTAAAATGATTGCTCAAATTATAATTAGTTTTAAGCGAATTTTAATTTTAAGCCTCACAGAATTAGCTTTTATAATTGATGTTAAATAATGAACAATAACATAAAATTCCGATGAAGAATTATTGTATTATTTTTAATATTTAAAGCAAAAAGACTTCAACATGTTTTAACCCGGAGCAGGCGCGCAATCGATACGGTCGAGCGGAGTTATTGAGTAACCCCAATCATTTTTTTTAATAATTATTTTATTGTACAATATACAAATCGTGATTCCAGAGAATAATTTACTTAAGAGAAAGGTTACCTACCTACTTTCAAGGACTTTTCAATTTTTCTTTGGTAACAAATAAACAGTTTTACCAGAATTAACAATTTCGTGATCTGTGTGTCCCGCGCGACCACTTCCGGGTAAAAAGTGTATTCATTATGATAATATTATGTTACTGCTAAAAACAATTGTTATGCTTTATATGTTGGAAAATACTCATCTTGGTCTAAGTCTTGGTCAAGTAATCCATCAAAGTGTGTGTGCTCTCCGTAGTTTTCCAAATATCATAAAACTGTTTTGCATGGAAAAAAGCGCAACAGAGAAATACATTACTTACAACTTCCCTAAATGAGAAATAAACACATAAGACAGGGTCATAACTAACTGCCGATAACTTAGAAGGTCAAACAAATTACAGCTATAATGTGCAGTATTTCAAAAATAATGACAGTGATAAATTTTTTATGTTTCTAAATTTTTTCGATTCTGGATCTGGGATCTGTTTTTTCTCTGAAAGAGTAGAATGTTAGTTTCAAAAAAGAAAACGTAATAAAAACTCTCTCATCATGGGATTACAGCAAATCAAATAAAATATTTCTTATTTGATTATAGGATCAAAGATAGCTAATTAAGTATTCAAGAAGTTTTTTTTTGATGATTTAATATCGCCTATAACTTATATCAGAATAAAAGTGCATTTTTTTATTATGTCTGAAAGTATTTTGTTTTACTTCATTCCAGTAAATTAATTATTTTTTAAATCTTTTATTTTCGATATGCTCGCGCCCCCCCAGGGGGGCGCGCCCCACAGTTTGAGAAACACTGCTCTATGCCATTAAATTTCCCACTCGAATATATCCATCTTATTGTACAATTGACCGTGCTGTTCAACGTTTGTACAAAGCTGGGAGATGTCATAGACATATTCTCTTGTCTCGTGTCGCACCTTCAAGCTTGCGGATACCCACTGAGGATGTTCTTGGATATGTCCTGACTCATCCTGAAAGTAGTGCCGGGATATTAGCAAGGCTTGCTCCTACTCAAAATCGACGGTGTGGAACATATTACATACGTACGGTGCATATCATTTTCGTCCTGTTGTGGCGCAGAACCTTTTGTGGATGTTCGTCTTGTTGTGAATGAAAATCCAGATTTTTATTAATGAAGTTTTGCGGTTGGATGAATGAAAGTTCTTGAGGCAAGACACTATCAATACACATAATACGCATTATTGGTCCCTCGAAAACCCACGTCTAGCACGACCGAATCGCCACAAAGTGCGTTGGTCGGTGAATGTGTGGTGCGGAATGTAGAAGAGCCCCTTAATTAGCCCAATGTATTGCGATGGACCTTTAACATCAGAATCATACGTGGAAATTTTATCTTGACCGTTAGACGATTTTTTTTAGAAGATGAAGTTTCCTTACAGGATTTGTTCCGCATGTGGTACCATTATGATGGTGCAACCCCCCACGAATTTGCGCAAACATTTACATTTTTGGTGCAGACATTGGATACTCGAATAATCGGCTACGAAGGTCAATAAGAGTGGTCCCCGTGATCATTCAACCTAAGACATCTGGATTTCTTTCTCTGGGGCTTCCTAAAACGCAAAGTGTACGAAAGTAAATCCACGAGGAGTAAATACGATTTACTCAATCGAATCAGCACGGCATGCATGTCTGTGACACCAACTATGTTAAAGAGGCTACATGTGGAGTTTCTGTCACGGGTTTGATACTGCATGTCTGCGGAAGGGCAGTCATTTTGAACATTATTTAAGTTAATTTGGTTAGTTTGATATAATAAAGCGCCTGATTTATGATTGGCGCATCATTCCACATTATGCTATTATTTGAAGGGAAAATCCTGTATATTTTTACTGTTATTTGTTAAAAAAAACTGTTTTAATTTTTTTCGGTACAAGTTGTATTTCTTTAATTTAACTTTTATTGTTTGCCATACAGCAATACAAACTGTCAAACTATGATGTTTACTGCGATGTTTTAATATTACTATGATGTTTTTCTTTTGCACTATCTGTAGATAGTGAATTACTTTTTTATAAACTCACTTTATATACGCCCCCCTTTTTTTCTGAGCAATTTAGATGCTTACACTTTATGTAGGTATAACTCGGTCAGTTTATATCGTAATGAAAAGAAACTTTTTTTGTTTACTTTGATTTTGTGTACTGAATCGTTTCCTAATCGTTGCCTTTTTAAAACATTTTTCAACTTATAAGTATATATTTAAACCGAATGGTTCGGGAATTAGCTATTGGGTCAGAGTAAGACTGGACACCCTGTATATTAATCAATGCAACCCAGGTCTTACTAGGAAAATCAGATGATGAATGATACGATGCAATTATCAATACTAAATTAAAAAAGCGCCTGGAATCTTACTCACTATCTTTATGATAAATTAACCTCCAAATCTGTATCTTTAGTAGATTCCTTAACAAGCTGGAGTCTATTCTATAATTAAACTTCTATATGACTAGTATATATATCCTATATGACTTTTATATCCCTCACTCGCGAATGCTAAAGCTACCTTATATATCTACTACCTTATATATCTATTCACTAATCTGCATATCACGTTTTCTTCATGAGAAGGTTGGATTGAAATGCCATTTTGGCCCCAAAGATTCCCCAAGAGGATTAGTTAGAAGGTACTGTAAAGTTTTGTCACAACGTTTATTATATAAAGTAATACAAGTAATTTTATTCTAAATCTAATTAGTATCATATTATATTGCGTGAAATAAAGTTAAGTTATTTTACTATTCTCAAGTTTTCATTCATATTTTTTTTAATTTAGCTAATCCAGTGCTTCTCAAAATTTCAATACTGGCGCCCCCCTTTTCGATTGCAATTTTTTTCGCGCCCACCTTATACATTAATAATGTACTGAATGCAATAATAATGCGCTTTGACGATAAAGCTACAATAGGCGATCTTAATTATAAACCATACAAATTAGTAACATAAGTATTAAATTTTGTATACTACTTTTAAGCAAAATAAAATAATATGATAATTATTATGTTATTTTTCCTTTCTCTAATTTTTAAATTAAACATATTGCAAAATGCGGTAGCTGCTTAGAAGACAAAATATAGACATCTGCTAAATATAGAAAAAGAACTCAGAGGGTCAATTTCTAATCATAAGCATTCCTTATAAAAACTTTGCTTTCCAAGACAAGCTCATGGACGTCATTAATACTTATTAAACTTGTACTTAATTTAGTATTAATTAATTAGTTATAAAATATTCTGTGCAGCACTGATACATTAAAAGTATACCGGCTGAAGTGCCCGCTCTTTGCACGAGTTCATTTATAAGAAAATAAAACATTATTCATATAATAGCTGAATTGTAAGGGCAGCAAAGCCAAGTGCTCGACAATGATTACAAAAACGTAAAATGATTTTTTTTAAATGGTTGCTCAAATTATAATTAGTTTTAAGCAAATTGTTATTTTAAGCCTCACAGAATTAGCATTTTTAATTGATGTTAAACAGTAGCGCACACAGGAAATTTTCAAGGGAGGTTCCGGGGTCGAAAGTTCACCAATGATGTATCAGGTTCCTTTTGATTTTGTCGATTTTCGGGAACAAAACACAGTAAAAAACTAATTCTTGAATAAATAATTAGCATTAATTAATAAAATTAATCATTAATAACAAATACTTAATTAAATTTTGCGTACTATAAACTTAGAATTATAATCAATCGGGAAAAAATCAAGGGCTTTGAAGAGGGGGTCCGGATCCCCCCTTGTGTGTGTCATTGATGTTAAATAATGATCAATAATACAAAATATCGATGAAGAATAATTGTATTATTTTTAATATTTAAAGCGAAAAGACTTCAACATGTTTTAACCCAGGAGCAGGCGCTCACTCGATACGGTCGGGGTTATTGAGTCAGCCCAATTCTTTTTTTTTATAATTATTTTATAGTAAACGATGCAAATCATGATTCCAGTGAATAATTTAATTAAGAGAAAGTTTACTTACCTACTTTCAAGGACTTTTCAATTTTAATTGGTAACAAATAAACAATTTTGCCAGAATTAATGATTTCATAATCTGTGTGTCCCGCGCGATCACTTATGGGTAAAAAGTATATTCATTATGATAATATATATGTTACTGCTAAAAAAATTGTGTGAAACGTTTTTCGTTATGCTTTATATGTTGAGAATATTTATAAAAATATGTCTTGGCCAAGTAATCCTTCATGTGCTTGTGCGTGTGTTTGTGTGTGCTCTCCGGGGTTTTCCAAATATCAAAAAACTCTTTTGCATGGAAAAAAGCGCAACAGAGAACACATAAGAGAGGGGTCATAACTAACTGTACCCATAACTTAGAAGGTCAAACAGATTACAGCTATAATGCGCAGTATTTTAAAAATAATGACAGTGATGAATTTTTTATGTTCCTAAATATTTTCGATTCTGAGTCTGGGATCTGTTTTTTCTCTGAAAGAGTAGTATGTTAGGTTAAAAGAAGCGTAATAAAAAAATCTCTCATCATGGGATTACAGCAAAATAAAACAAAAGTTTTTTTATTTGGTTATAGGATCAAAGATAGCTAATTAGGTATTGAAGAAATTTTTATTTTTGTTGACTTAATATCGCGCGCGCGCCTATAAATTATATCAGAGTAAAAGGGCATTTTTTATTATGTCTGAAAGTATTTTGTTTTAATTCATTCCAGTAAACTAATTATTTTTTAAATCTTTCTTTTTCGATATGCTCGCCCCCCTCGTAAGGTTATCGCGCCCCCAGGGGGCGCGCCCCTTTTGAGAAACACTGAGCTAATCGCACTAACAGGGGAAGGACACGAGAGATAAAATTCATTTGGAGTACTAGACTTTGATTAATTGTAGTACTCCTCCTTTAAAGTGTTTAACCCTCAATACCCGAATGGGTAGTCAGTTCGGAGAAAATAGCCTTGGAAATTCACACTTAGCTTTTATACAATTAAGTTTTAATTAGCTCCAGAGACGCAGGGTCATAGTGCACCAGCATTCGGCGTGGTCGGTCAGGTTTTGAGTCGGGCGATCGACTATATAGGCTTGCTTTTTTAAAAATTTACTTAAATATCTTTAATATTAATTAATTTTTTTAAAAAAAAAGCTTATTAAATACAGTCGAACCTCTATATAACGAAGTCGCAAAACCCCCCTAAAAAGTTCGTTATATGGAAAATTCGCTATACAGAGGCTCGTCTTTAAATTTTCCTTATAAACCATAAAAAAATATTTTAAATTCTTAAACCCTATATATTAAAAAAAGTAATTATTTACATATTTTTAAAAATCAATTTATATTTATTTTATAAATCTTATCTATCAAAAAAAAAAAAAAAGAAAGAAAGAAAAAATCCAAGGAAATTTTCTCGACAACTTTATCCATTTCCTGCCAATTAAATTTTTTTCCTTAATGCCTTCTAGAAAGAAAGTTACGTACGGTGAATCAACTCTATAAATGTACGGAGACTAGTTAAAGGATGCGAGACAACTCCACTGAGAGTGAAAAAGGACATCGAAGATGCATCCAGTGAACTGGACAATGGGGGTTAAGGGTTGCACTTCTTGGATGAAACGTCCATAATTCTATTGCTCTAGGTGAGTTAGGCACTTAATAAAATCAATTCAAGATTTATGACCACCATAAAATATGTTAAAAGAGAAAATAATTTGAAATGTCGAGAAATACATTAAAAATAGGGAGAAAAAAAACTGAATCAAAGAGAAAAATTTCACTATATAGAAAATGCACTTCACTAACGGCAGGTAATTTTACGAAGAAAATCATGAAATATTCTTGGTTCCAGGAAAAAGTTCACTACATAGAAAAATTCGCAAAATAGAGGTTTGTAATATGGAGGTTTGACTGTATCTAAAATTATTTAGTATTTTAAAAACTTAAACAATTACTATAATTACATAAATATTTATATTATATGTTATAAATATAATATAATATTAATTAAATATATTATAACATTATTAACCCGGGATCACTCGCACCTGTTTTTGCTACCGTGGTTATTCGCGGGGTGTAGAAAACAACCCAAACTTTTAACACTTGTATTTAAATATGAAAAAAAAAATTAAGTCAATTATGATACATATTTATAAAGTAGAAGATGTTTTTTTGTATTATACAAATAAATTATTAAATTTATTGCATACAAATGAGACTAATATTAATTTAAACTAAACCTACAAAATTTTCATCTTAAAATGATTAATTTTATATTTTTTTATAAAACAAATAAAACGTATATATCAGTAAAAAACATACTTTATAATTAATGATAAGGAAAGTATAGAAAGTAGAAATATAATATTTTAATCATTTTCCAAACATTCAGAACTGACTGTATCCATATGCTCAACTGCTCGCAGGGAGTTCTCAGCACTCCAGATAAACTTTTGAAGGTCGTTACGTTCCAATCGTCTGAGTAACAGTGATTGCATCTCGTCTGAATGTTCAATGACCTAAAACGTGCAGCTACAGAAAAAATCGTGGTTCTGCACATTCTCTTTGGAATCCTAGGAGGCTTTTATTGTTGCTGGGGTGTACAGATTACCCCGCGCGAGTGATCGCGGGTTAATAAATAATATTTCTTATAAAATATATTATATTAAATGATATTTTGTATAATTGTTTTGCGAATAGTGTTATAATTAAAAACAATCTACATCTAAATATGTCTTATATTGTTTAATTTTTAATTTTTTTATAAGTAAGCAAAATATTTAATGTTGTGTCTTTCTTGAAAAATTTATTTAATTGTAAAAATAATTAAATTAATTCATGAAAAAATTAACCTTAGTCGATCGCCCGATTGAATCCCTGACCAACCACGTGGAACGCCGGCATGCTATCATCTATGCCATTGCATCGCTGGAACTGATTAAAACTTAATTGTACAAAAGCTAAGCAGAAATTTCAAAGGATTTTTCGCCTGAACTGACTGCTCATTTGTCACTATTACATTGAGGGTTGAACACTAAAGAAGTACAACTATTACATGAGTCTCGTCCCCAAATGAATTTATTTAGTCGTGCCTTTCCCATGCAAGGGAAGAATTGATGAATACGACCGAAAATCATATTTTAAACTTTATCACTTTATTTTAATCTCCTACTTGGATAATTAACAAATTTGTTTAAAGAAAATCTTATTCGTAATCTTCCCTAAAATCAATTCAAAACTTTTAGAAACTAAATGCATAATGGCTAAATACTATTTTGGTACACTGCTTGGTGACTGCTTACGAAATCACATAAAAATGGTACCAATCCGGATTGTCAGAGATAACGAAATTATCAGTCACTAATTTTGCACAAAAAATGGTGGCTAGTTTGGTAAATTTATCGCTTAGTTTGATGGCAAAAATAAACCGCCAACAATCAGTTCTCTAAAATAGGTTCCAACCGAGGTTACTCAGTAAAATATATGGAATTCGTAAGACAATTCGAGCTTTATAAGGTTAATTCACTAAATTTTTCTTCAAATACTGGAATTAGAACTAAAAATTTAAAAATTGCATCAATCGCCTAATAAAGCAAATATTTTCTAAGCTTGTAGCACTCCTTTCATAGCCTGATTATGAAACTCCCTCGAGAGATTATGACTCAAACACAACCTTACAACTGGAGTAGCTGTTATGACGCAGAACACACTAGGAATACGCTTAAATGCTACACTCAAATGCACTACTTTGATTTACAATGTCTTTATACATATTATTGGTGTATTGATATGAATATTTAATACGTTTTTTTTACATTTTGCTTGGGTAAATTTATTTTTTGCTAGTATTTTTCATTATATAAGCAGTTATCACAATTCCTTACTTATATGAATATTAAACTTCCCGAAATTGAAGATAAAACCATTTCAATCCGAAATTTATACATAGTTCATATTTTAAGTACTTATATGGAAGTTAGGGTGGAATGTGAGTATAGAAGTGTGAGCTTCTTAGGTGAAATATCCGAAAATATTAAAATTTTTTTAATAGTTCAGCCTTTCTAGACACGGCGAGTCCCTATGTAGAATAACCATTTCAGCGATGTCACAATATAGTAACAGCTCCAGCTACCAAAATAAAACTAGAAGTTATTTAATTTCAGCTCTTATCAGAGGATAAATATTGTCGCGATTTAATTTTGCCGAGAGTACCAGAACCAAATGGATACACAAGATACCTTTTGCGTGCCCTAAAATCATATGACATACGTGCGTATGATTTTCGAATCCAGAAAACTATCGACTTGAGTGGTATGAACTTGCAACGACTTACGGGGCAAGCAAGCTACCACTAAGCCACCGAGCCGTATGTCCATTGTAGAAACTTAATAGTATTGTAGAAACTTAATAGTATTGTAGAAACTTAGAAACTATTGTAGAAACTTAGAAAAACATTGTTACTCTAATTACCGTGCTAAAATATAACATAATTTATAATTATGTCAAATCCTCTCAAGAACCTTGCAGTATTATTCCTTGGATTTCAGTGGATGATCTACACATAAATTTCAAAAACAATATAAAAATAAAAATGAAGAAGCATGTACAAAGCGCAGAAGACATAAAAACTTTAATTATATTTCCCATCTCGAAAAGGAGAATAGACAGGCAGCAAATAATAGAAATTCAGAGGTTCCAATTATAAGATGCGAGCAAAAAATCTACAACTGGATGGCATACATTTTATTTTTAAGGGGACACATTACCCTAAAAATGACGATTTTAACGAATTTTTTTTATTGCCTTATTTTAGTTGTGTGACTTTTTTAAATATGTTTATAAAATTTGGTAGCTGTAGCTGCATTATTTTGCGAGTTATTTAAATTTTTTTGACAGTATGTTGAAGCGCAACCGAAACTAAAAGACATGGCGTCTGCTTCTTATGCAGACGCTATCATCCTAGCCTAAACAATTCCGATTGATTTACTTTTACACGCGATTCTAATGCTTTATACTTTAATTAGAAGAGAAGTGAATTATTTCGTTTGTTTTTATGCAAGAGAGAAACGTTATTCCATTTTGCTTTGCATCCTTTTTTTCTTATTCTAAAACCATTAGTATCAAAACTAAAGGTTTTTTTTCTCTCAAAGCCAATTATATAATCAATTTATTTCTTTATAATTTTAAATATTCGTTTGAATATCTTTTTATTAATAAATACACTTTAATTCATCATGCCTAGACAAAAGCGATCGAGTCTTGTTAGTAAACAAAAAGCTAACAAGAGATGGTGCAGTGAACACTACAGTCATGAAACTGATGTTTTCAGAAAAGATTAAACTTCTATTTCCTCAGCATTACCAGAAAGAAATATGAGATGTGCCAAACTTTAGAAGACAGCTGCTTGAATGATTTAAATTGTTGTGAAAATTCTGAAGCCCCTCATTATGTGATAATGGATGTACAGTTTTTAAAAGGACTTTTAAAAAACTTATTGTGTGATGTTTGCAAATCGTATTCACTTAAAATTGACATTGGTGGAAAGCTTGGGGGGGGATTTTCCAGAAAAATCTCTGTATTTTGCACTTCTTGTGATGTAATTAAATCAAGTAACTTTACATCCAGACGAATTTCTGACAGTGAAGGTACTGAAAACCAATCATTCGACATAAACATGCGCATGGTGCAATCATTTTTAAGTTTTCGGAAAGGCTATTTAGCTATGGAAAAATTTTGTATGTTAATGAATATGGATTTACCCTCAAGCAGAACATTTAATATATATAAAAAAGTTATGTAAATCTTTGGTTAGATCTACAGTAAAAAGCTTGAATGATGTTCGAAGTCAGGTGAAAAGTGCTTATCAAAGTAATAGTGCCATTACTGATATAGACGTTACTTTTGATGGTACTTGGTTGACTCGGGGACATTCATCTCAAATAGGTGTAGGTTGCGTGATTGATCTTCTTACTGGATTTGTCATGGATTTTGAAATTATGTCGAAACGCTGCATTGAATGTGAACACGCAAAATATGGTTTGGGAGAAAATTCAGCAGAATTTCATGTGTGGTATGAGAAGGCCATGTATCTTCATGTGCTATCAATCACGTAGGATCATCTTGTGCCATGGAACAAGAGGTTGCTCTTAAATTATGGCAAAGATCTGAAGATAGTGGTTTTCTATACACGACACTATTGTCAGATGGTGATGCAAAAACATATCAATATTTAAGTTTTAAGGAAGTTTATGGTTCTAATATAAAAATAAAGAAATAAGAGTGCATAAACCATGTTAGCAAGAGGCTAGGTACATCTTTACAAAGAGCTGTTAAAGAACGGCAGACAAGAGGTGTTTCCTTGGGAGGGAAATCCGGTGGCAGTTTAAAGGAAGAGGCAATAAAAAAATTGTCACGTTACTATCAAAATGCGATTCGCTCGAACAAAGGTGACGTAGATGCAATGAAAACTGCAATTTATGCAACATTGTTTCATAGTATATCAACGGACCAAAAACCTCAACATTTTAAATGTCCGACTGGAAAAGATTATTGGTGCTTTTTCCAGGCTGCTCTTGCTCGTGGTGAAGTATTGGGTCCTCACGTGAAGCATGTGAATACACCCTTGAAGGAAACTCATTTAGCCAAAATTATGCCAACATATCAAAGATTAGCTTCGAATGAACTCCTTCAAAGATGCATAAGATGTGTGACACAAAATGCAAACGAGAGCCTTCACAGCATCATATGGGGTAAATGTTCAAAAGAAACGTCAGCGACACTGCGTCGAGTAACTATTGCTGTTTGTGATGCAGTTTGTGAATTCAATTTTGGTACAAAAAAATCATTAGAAAATTTGCAAAAGGAAAATGGGCTTGCTTCAAATAAACAGTCAAAAATGTTGGCTGTTTGGCGAGACTACCGTAGAGTTTATCAGAGGAAAAGTAAAAGATTGGCGGTGTACGCAATTGCCCGGAAAAAAATTGCGTTAGCAAAAAAGCGGCGAAATGCTTCAATCATTAAAAAAGAAGGAATCACATATGAACGGGGTGGTTTTTAATAATATTTATTTACAATTATCATATTAACATTAAATGAATGTTTTATAATTTCAAAACAATTGATTAGTGCAGTGTTTCTCAAAGTGTGGGGCGCGCCCCCTTGGGGGCGCGATGACCCTACAAGGGGGGCGCGAGCGTATTGAAAATTTAAAGATTTTTTTTTAAAAAAAATAACCGGAAAGAGAAGTAAAACAAAATGCTTTCTTCCATAATAAAAAAAATACACACAACAACACTGACATAATTTATGTTTATTATCTGGCTTTTTTCCGTCATCAAATAGCTATCTTTGATCCCAAAACCAAATTAAAGGAAAAAAAACATTTTGTTTTATATGCTGTATTTCCTCAATGAGAGATTTTTTTATTATGTTTTAACATAAAATATTACTCGTTAAAAGAAAAAACGAAACCCAGACCCTGAGAAAAATTCTAAGAAGATAAACAATTAACCACTGTAATTATTATTGAAATACTGTACATTAGTTGTAGAAAAAGAAAAGGAAGTCATGATTCACTTTTCAGCCAGGCTGAATAGTACGTTTCCTAATCATTTGATTGACCTTCAATCTTATGGTATGGTTATTATCAATATTAGTTCCCTCCCATCTCTTTTATGCGTTTGCTTTTCGCTTAGAGAAATTGTAAATAATAGAGTTTTGCGATATTTGGAAAAGAATTGATTGGTTTAACATTTCTGTAGGATAATTGAAAAGTGTCTGGTTTGCGTCCTTTATTATGGTCTTGTACTTTTGAATCATTTTAGTTCAGTTTTATTGGATTTTTTTCTCAAATCATCAAAGAATTGAATAGTCCTTGAAAGAAGGTAAGTATACTTTCTATAAATTAAAATATTCACTAGAATTCCGATTTGTATCGTGTACAGTAAAAATAATTCTAAACAAATGATTGGGGTGACTGAGTCCCCCCACACTACCATTAATGTTAGTATCGAGTACGCGCCTGCTCCCGGGTTAAAACATTTTGAAGTCTTCTCGCTTTAAATGTTAAAAAGTAACACAATTATTCTTCATCGGAATTTTATATTCTTTTCATAATTTAACATTAATTCTAAATGCTAATTGTGTGAGGTTTAAAATTACAGTTCTTTTAAACAGTTATTTACAATTAAAGCATTTATCTAAAAAAAAAAATCATTTTACATTTTTGTATACAATGTCGTGCACACAGTTTTACTCTCCTTACAGTTCAGCTATTATATCAAGAATAATGTTTTATTTTTTTAAAAAATGAACTCGTGCGAAGAGTCGGTGTTTCAGCCAGTATACGTTTGATGTATCAGTACTGAAGAAAGTATTTTATAAATAATTTCTCTTATTACTGAATTTGGCCGTGGTAGCCGAGTGGTATAGGTATCGGATCGTGGCTTGCCTTGTCACGAGTTCGAGCCCAGTACCACTAAAGACCCGCCGTGTAGGTCAGCGATGCACGTTAAATCTGTTGAGAGTTGAAACGTTTTCCCGTTGGTGTGGTGTGGTAGTTAGGAGAGAGGGGTGCCAGCTCAGGTGTCATCCACGTCACTTGACCATGGTTCAAAATTACGTGGTCCGTCGTCAAAAGCCCTCGTGCAGCTGAACAGTGCGACGTTAATATTCAATCAATCAATCTTATTACTAAATTAAGAACAAGTTTAATAATTATTAGGGACTTCCACGGGCTTGTCTTGTAGAGGAAAGTTTTTCAAAGGAAGGTTTAATATCAGAAATTGACACTTAAAGAGTTTTTTTCTATATTTAGCTGAGATCTATATTTTGTCTTCAAGGCATCCACTGCAGAAAATCCGGTTTGACAAAGGTAGGATGTTGAAAATGGTAATAGTATACGAAGTGCTTTTGTTTTCAGTACAGATAATTCCTCATCCACCTCTACCCCAAATTCAAAGAGCGATTTATTACAAAATTGCCTTTTAATTTTTCACTGGATGTTAAATCTATGAAGATTTCCTCTTCGGAAGTTGAGAGCCCTTCTGGAGTATCTTGAAATAGATCCCTAATCCACTCGTAACTTGCTGCCAAGCTGTCCTCATCCAGAAAATACTTTTTAAAATTCTTTGCCAACATAGCTAAATGATTTTACATGTTTTAAAAACGACTTTCACATGTTGTTCTACAGATTTGTAAGTTTTAACACATATCGAGCTGGGGCTTTTTTTCCATCATTTACTTCAGTAGTGGTAAATCCAAAATTTAAGTATTTTTGAGAAGATCGCCTTGATTTAATTTTCGGAACCATGCTCGTTCGCCTGTGTACTTGTTGATTCTTTATTACGGTCGAATGTTTGCTTACGACTTAAAAATGTATGTATGATATTGTTTTAATCTACTGCCGTAAATACTTAATTACCGTGAATTACAATTAATGTGGAAAACAAAAAAAAAGGAACATTCAAGCTAGATTCGGTAGCTATAGGAGTATCGAGTCGACCAAAACTGACTGGAATTGTACGAGGAAAAGCATTTTTACATGTTTTGCGCAGACGTCCGATAGCTTGCCTAGACTCACGCAAACGTACCCTATAATGCCAGATGTGATGAATATGATAGAGAGCGACATTGACTAGACTATTTTTCTAATGACATTTGTACTTTGAGAAATGAATGCTGAAGGAAATAAATCTTTTAATTAAATACATCATTTTGCGATCTGTTCCAATTTAAAAATTAGAGAAAGAAAAATAACATAATTCTAAGTAATATATATTTTAAGTAATTTTCTTAAAATATATATTACTTAAAAAACTACATATACAAATTTTTAATACACTTATCGTATTAATTTGTACGGTTTATAATTAAGATCGTATTGTAACTTTAGCGTCTCTCTCTCAAAGTGCATTTTTATTGCAGTAAATACATTATTGTTGTACAGGGGGCGACAAAAATTATGTTTGAAAATTGGGTCGCCAGTATTGAAAGTTTGAGAAAAACTGATTTAGTGCATTATTAATGTATAAGGGGGGCGCGATAAAAATTGTGATTGAAAAGGGGGCGCCAGTATTGAAAGTTTGAGAAACACTGGATTAGTGCATTTGATATATATTGTAATATTTTAATACATTTAATTTTAATATATTTATTTAATAATATGTAATAACTTAGAATATATTACTGTCTTAAACTATTGACTATGACCTAAATTGCAATATATGTAAGAATGAAGGCCAATGTTTAGTTCTTTCATGTATTTTATTGACTTTCAAAAGTTTAAACGTTTTTCACGACTTTATATTTTTCATCGTGATTATATATATAAATGTTAAGGCTTTTTTTGAATTCATTATAAATCTTTGAAACTTTTCTTGGTTGTTTTGCATAAAATGTGTGATAATTCTGTGCATATCTTAAGGATGTATATGAAGAGCTATTTTTTAAAAGATCCATAAAGTTAGATATATGTTTTTTTTTACTTGTTTGTATCACTTCATTCCATTTAATCTTAATTTATTTCCTATTTAATATGCACTAATTCAGCATGAATTTTGCATTAAAAATGCTTAGTACAACTTGAATTTTAATATATATTAGAATGGATACTATATTTTAGCTCTTTCAATTATTTTTTTTTATTTCAAAAACTTTAAACTGCTTTTTCTCAGCATCTTATTTTTCATGATGACCATGTGTTTGAAATGCTAAGGCTTTTTTATATTCACTATAAAATTTTGAAACATTTTCTGGTTGTTTTAAATAATATGTTTGATAATTCTGTGCATGGAATAAGTATTTAGAGGAACAGTTATTTTTTTAGAAATCTATAAAGTTAGATATAGCTGTTTTTTATAGTGTCTAAGAGAAAAAAATTCTAAAAATAAAAGTATCACTTACAATACTAATCCCAAGCACAGAACTGTGGGAAATACTTCCAGGAATATCAGGAAAAAAATGGATCAAAAATACTCAAAGTTGTAAAAGTAGTAGGAATTTTAATAACTTTAAATAATTTTAAAAATTTAAAAATTTTAAATTATTGTTTGTTTAAAAATAGTATTTTGCTTATGAAATGTTTATTACAGATGTGTTTGAATACAGTGCATGTAATTTTATTCTTATAACTATCTAAGTAAAAAAAATTGTGTACATGGTACCGTGTCCCCTTAAACAAGTAGATTCTCCTATGTATTTGGAATGTCAAGTGCCCGAAACATAAACATTTTAACCTGAAGAAATTACAAAAATCAACGAACAGGTTTGAAAAATGTTATCTCCGATCACGGAGAATGGTCTTACTCAACAACAGCGAGATGTAAGACAATAGAGTATGTCCAAGAAAAATAAATTTTTAATAACAACCAAAAGGTTCTAAAATATTAATACTGTATTCGTCAAAGTCTCTCGAAGCATAAGACAATGGCCAAGTCTCCGGTTTTATAGTCGATCACTGTATTGAACTGAACCGAACTAATTTATACTTATGTATATATTGATGGATTAAAGCAACACTTCCTGATGACAATTTTGCATTGTTTGTATCTGTTTTAGGGCAGTTTTCGAAAACTTTGTATACGATTAATTGTTGTACTGTCCATCATTTTTGTAAACTCATATCGTACTATTTTTCAATTTTTTTCTGCCATTGGGTAAACAGGTGTTCATTGAAACATTAATCAATAATCTTCTGTACACCTTTTGACGAATATAAATTAAAGTTCACGAAAATATTAATAACAAATATTTGTGATAAAAAAACCCATAGATTGTATTTGAGATGGAAACAATAGATTCCTGATGGAAAACGATTCAAAATTGTTAAAGGCGGGAGAAGATTGTTATTAAAGATTTCTAATCTTTTGCATTATGAGTCCTTTTTTTCTAGATTATGATGAATTGAAATTCAATTTGAAGACAATTGAATTGCATAAACGGTGATATGTCAGGTAGAATAAGGTCTATTTTTATAAAATTATTTGTTTACTTTTATTTTGAAGAGTTTCTTAGCAACAATCGATCCTTTCATACTTGTAAAAACACTGATGGAAATTAGATTTTTTAGATATCTTAGAAACACAACCCTTTACTTACATTCTCATGAAAATTGATGATTCTTGAAAGTAATACATAAATATTCATTTAAGTAAAATGTTTAACAAAGTTAGATTAACTCAGAGACCAACATTTAACCATACTTGGTAGCATTTCTTAAACTGTGATTTAAATCATCAGTGTCATCTACTAAAGGAGTTATTGGAGTTGAAGCCTTCTATTGTGTGCAAACAGTTCTAAAGGTGAGAATAGAATTAGAATGGGATTTCAAAATGTGCGATTCACAAAGAATTTTAATTTTTCTATCTGATGCCCAACCTTAACTTTCGGCCAGAAGTCGACGAGCAGCCCAATACAATGTATAGCGATAAAAATAATCACCACAAATACACAGTAGTAAAACACATTTAAAAAATATACTTTAAAAATGCAAGGATATACTCTGAGAGGATCTCTAGTTACGGGTATATCATAATAACAAAGTGAGTAGAAATTTGAATTTGCCATTCTTATTCTATACAAGTAAACCTGCAAAACGTCAAGGCCAACAGCAAGATTTAAACAAGCCACGCTGACTGCTCAAGACAAGGGATCAGAAATTATTGTTGACGCCTTCAGAAAAGAACGTCATTTTATTCCGTTAAGCTATCTCTGTGTACAATCTACAACAAATTGATATAATGGTACAGGATATACAACGCTTTTGGGCCGTATAGACAAAGGTTGAACCTATTTACGTCATTTGGGATTCATTCTTACCCAAAATATCTGCCCTATAATTTTCATACATCCCGTTATGACTTGTTAAAAATATAACCGGTAGTTTATTGAGCGAGACAAAAATGGCAGATTCGCTTTTAGAAAGAAAGAATTTCTTTCAGACCAAGGAGATTGAATCTTACTTAAATATTTTCAAGTGTCCCGTCAAATGCATCCATGGACGAAGTCTCCTTTTGCGTTTTCTTTATTGGCTAGATATCTTAGAAGATTCTAATAGAACGTTTCTAGCAAAATATCTGTTTCGCGTATTTTTATTTTTGCTTTTCATGATAAATATGGATAACTTAGTAAGAGCTATCCCGAAATTTAGTTTTAAAATAAGTGACTTCTTTTTTAGAGCATATATTTTATATTTTAGCTGTTACTTTATAAGCGCAATCGTTTGGTGTGCCTTGAGACGAAAACGAAAACAATTAGCAACTGTATTAAAAATATTGCTAAAAAAATGTACAATAACCTTACCTCAAATATTTCTCTTGTTGTTTATTTACTTTTCACCCATAATTACCGTGGTGTTGTTTCTTACCTATCATAGTCATAGAAATGAATGGTATATTTATGGAATTGAAATAAATTCAACCCTTTATTTCATAATTAGTAGCGTCAGAATATTCATTAATATGCTTACATATCCGACGTTTATTAATTTAGTAGCCTTTTTGTATTGTTTCATCTGCCAGAGTATATGTTACTTAGTAGCTCGTTTCAAATTTGAGATACAAACCTGTCCATTCGAAGAGTTAACAGTTGGTAAAAAAATAACTATCTTCAGAAAAATGTCTAAGTTAGAAAATGATTTGAATTTAATCCAAGAAGTTTTCTCTGTCCCTTCTTTTCTCATATGCGTATCTCATTTTTGTTCTTGTATTGCTATTTTGGCAGTCGTAGTATATGTTATGCCGGACATAAGTTACAGTATGCAAATTGAATGGATTTTATATTTAATAAACTCCTCTTGTGGCTTACTGGGAATTTTATGGAGTGCAGGGAATTTGCCAATCGAGGCAGAAAAGTTGAAGAGAGCTTATAGGAGTAAATGTCATCAAAAACTTCTTTCTAGGAATAAAGTACGTGAACTGCGTTCTGAAGCCGATTTGATTGATACGTCTAACTTCATACTGTCTGGTTGCAATATTATATACTTTTACAGGAGCTCACTTCTTGCTTTAGCTGGAACCATTCTTACCTATACTGTGCTTTTAATGAGTAAAAGTTAAGCATAAACATTCAGCAATAATAACTTAGGAAATAAATTACTGATTATTGAAGTATTGAAAGACTAAACCAAAATGTACATTGGACATATTAAGCAAAATCCTCTTAACTGAATGATAGATTTGAGCACATAGATACACAAAAGAAAACTAAATCGGTTCATTTTGAAAACCAATTGATCTTGGTAAAGTCAGATCCCTCCAGAAAGCAGAAACACAATTAATGTTTAGTATTATACGGATTTGGTAATAAATCCAACTAGAGCATACATTTTAGATGGATTCAAGATTTTTATGTTACAGTAGAACGTTAATTATCCGAATCAATTGAGACCGTACACCGTTCGGATACGCGATTGTTCGGATAACCAAAAACCGAATGCTATCCATGCAGTATATGAATCCGGAAACTATACGAATATTTAAAATCATAACATGTGGGAAACGTGCTTGAAGTAAAACCAAAATAGGTGTAAAATATCGCAATTTATCTATATTGTGGAAAATAACCTCTTATTTTTCGCTGTACCATGGTACACCTTCGCTTTTTCACTGCAAGGTATCTGATTCTTTTGAGCAGCAGTAATTGAGTAGGACATCACTCTGATTATTGTTCGTACTACTGTATAGCTGCCACTAACGCTGAAAACGCGTCAGCATTTGATGGACCTTTGCTACTTTCGTTGTTGTTGTAGTCCTCCTCTTCATCCGTTTCATCGTCGAAAGGGTCGGGTTCTTCTTGTACGGAAATTAAAATCTTGTCACCATATTTAGCATTTGAAATTCACAGTCTTCTGTATTGTATGCCATCCTGGTTTCTACATCGTCTTTGTCGCATTCTTGAAAATTGGACAAAGTCAGTAATCTCCTCCCTGTGGTCGTCATTGAAGTCTTTTTCGCCTTCTCAATCTGAAATTCCCTAAATATCCCTGATCTTGGGTTTTCCGTCACTTTTGGCCTCACGTGAAACAATTGTTGAAGGTTGCACTGTTCGAAAACCTATTCCTATATAGTGCATGTAGTTGACAAAAAAAATCTAGTCCGGATAATTGACGCTCCGGATAATGAACGTTTAGATAAACACCGTTCAATTGTATATGAAAACAGGGGGTAAATGGTTCAAGAAAATGTTAGGTTGTACTACGAAGGAATTTTTCAATAGACTCACTCACACAGACACGTTGCAGATTATTGAATTTGAAGTAAAACTTTCATTTGCGAGGCACAAACAACAAAAGACAGAAATAAAAGCGTTTGATATTTTGTGAGAATAAGGACTCCTCTTCGTCTCTGTTGTCTAACGCGTGCACTTCAGTCCTGCATGTGCCCAGTTCAAATCACCTTGTTTCCGAGTTCACCACAATTCATCCGACACTCCATCATCAAAACAGAAAATACAATCGTGACTCAGAAATTGAAGACTAGAGGGAATCACAACCTAATGGCATTAGTTGATAATGCATTCATTTCATTGAGAGACTAACTAAGACATTCGCAAAAAGTCACTATTATTAAATCAAGCTGCATTGGCACTTGCTTCAACCAGACCTACCATCTTAACAAGGCCCAACGTCAGTGAAAAAACTTTACAACGCATTCAAATCTATTAGTGATAAACATCAATTAAAGTAATATCTGAATTTTTTTTTCTACGCATCGCTTTAAATGTCCTTCAAAAGCAAGAAAACAGTTTTCTTCTGAGAGAGCGACTTCATCTTTCTCAAACAAAGAACAAAGGACAGGTATAAAATTGCTTAAAATTTTTCCCGTATAGGGATTCCGTTTTGTCCCAGTTTTCTATCGCGTGCTTGGCATGGTTACTGACTGATTGATTGATGATTCTAAGGAAAAAAAAATTCCTAGGTTAATAGTTTTTTTTACCGAAAATTACTTATAAAAATTTAATTATCAAGGCACATTGTACACTGAGAATATGAAAAGAGTAAAATGGTAATTAAAACCTGAATGTACAACTGTTTTGGGCAAACGTAAGAATGATACTCCTAGTTACACAATCCGATTTATTGTCCTGAGAAAAAGAACAGCAAGTTCTCAAATTGGTAGCCTCACGTATTCTTGCATACCGGAGAAAGAATGACTGGAGTACCTCTTACACATTTTCGTGTACTGTTAATTTTGTGCGCGCCTAAGAAGATTCTTTCTACTAGATTTCCACGGAGTCAACAGGCGTCTCACGCACTTGGGATTTCATGTACCCCAGAAGAAGTCCGCTGACCCCAAATATATACTTCCTCCTCTTGTCCGATTGATCGTGTAGTATATGGGGCTTTCAGAAGATATGAGTAGTAAAAAATTGTTTCTGCCTCTCATAGTGGGATGTGACGGTATTTCCAATGGTAATTACTACTTGTCTCTGGATGGTTATTACCTTCACTCTTATTTTTTCAAAACGAAATACACTCAATCTGCATTGTCCTGTGAACCTTTTAAAACCTTTTCTTCTGAAACTTTAATTATGCAAACTCCCTTTTTTTACTCAAAATATTAAATTTGATATCTTATATGACTTTGGTACCTTCTTCATATTGTTATGATCTGGTGCAGGAATTTTAAGGCCAATTTATTATTGTCGATTAATATACAATTTTGAAATTTTCAATTGAAAGAAATTTTTAATCCTTATGTAGTCATTTCTATTTGCTATACGTTGTATTGTTAATTATATTTAATCAACTCAAACACAGTAGCGCAACAGTCCATGAGGGCCAGGACCTACTGTGCTCATCCCAGTATACGTGACCATTGGGAGCTGAGGTACATAAGCAGATGTACCAATCAGGTGGTCAGTCTGAAGCAAGATCTCCAGTGCTTAAGTCCCCAAGCAAGCTTGGTACTCATTTATCGACCCACTGCAGTAGGGATGAAAGGCTGAGTTGACCTTACCCAGCCCGTTAATAGATCTTGGCCCTATGGCATGTAAGCGCGATACTCTACCACTCGACCACTGGGCCTTATATTTAATCAACTCTTTCTTAAAACATTATCTGGGTAAATAATTGCATACATTTTCATTATAAAATTCGTTAGATAAAATGTGTTGCGTAATTTGAAGAATGGCATTTCTACAAAAGAAATAAGTTGCTGTTTTATATTAGCTGTTTCTATTACAGAAATATTATTGGAAAAATAGTGTAAGCTTTTAGCTCTTGAGAATATTAAGTTGTTACTTTTAATGTAATGAGTAATTTTTCAATTCAATACCTTCACCGAGATGTATTCGTCAATAAAAGTTTTTAAAGATACATGTTTGCGTACTTTTTTTGTTTGTAATTTTCTTTCACTATTAGAAAAGGATAATTTTCAAAAAGAAAAATCAGATAAGAGATTTCCCTTTCTTTATATAGTTAACGAAAATTCATCATTTCGTAAATATTCCAGAAATGTTCAGGATTAAATACGAATATAATTACAACAAAAGTCTTTATTATCGAATACGATGAAGTTTTGAAAATAGCTTGTTTATCAGCATTTTTTATGGTATCCGAACCCTTTAAAATGACCAATAGCCTTCAATTATGCGAATTCTGTAGCAAGTACAAATCTTTGTTCTTCCAAGGCAGTTGAAAGGTGGTTAAGGTCCTAAAAGGGGGAATGAGAGCAACTAAACGTCATCCTAGAGCGTCCCAAACACGTTTGGTAATTGATCTGCCCGCTACTTTAGCTGAATTGTTTCATGCTCAAGATAAAAATCCTCAATACGAGCCTTTAATGGGCTTGCATTATCAACATGTAGCTCGGAATCACCCTATATTGTCCTGGTATAAGGGTACTCATAAGCATCCAGAATGTCATATCTACAAGTTTACATTATTTTTTCCACTGGAAAAGATATGGAGGTATGTGAGACCACCGAAAGTGATACCACCTCAAACCCAGACACTGCCTGATACTTGTCCATCTTTTTTAAAAATGTGTCATGAATGAAAACGAGTTTCAGGTTCTCTCAGAATGAATATACACTTTTGAGACTATACCTGGACTCACACCTATGAAGAGAATCGCCTTCACTGATCAAGCGTTCTATGGAGATATTGATCTTCCCACTGCAAACTTCCCGGCCTGCGGCAAGATGTGAGCGGGACGCTATTGGCTACGCCCCTCGCATAAAAACCACGTTCGCGGAGTCTTCCGTTGTTTTCGCATAATGACAAATATTGGTCATCGGCACCCGTGTTCGAGCATGACCATCCTTGGCTAAACCTCCTGGATACTGAATCCGTGATTAGAAACTGTTGCCAAAGTCTATGAATCGTAGATGAATTCACATTTAACCATTTGACCACTTCTTTTAGACTTTGTTCTGCCTCTAGTCTCTGAAGAGTTCGTCATCGCAGTTCTTCAGTCATGACGTCTGAAGGTCATTGTTACAATTTCGTTATTCCATATTTCTAATCACAGACACGCTGCAAAAAATGTCGCCTTTTCTGATACTCGTAAATGAAGCATTCCGACATTTTTGCCACTATTTTGCATAATGAAATTCCGTTCAGTTCCTTTTGCTAACGAACATTTCATTGAGATTGGCTAATTTTTGGAAATTTATTGCTCTGTTTGTGATTTTTCATTAATTTACGGTAATCATTGTATATTATGTCTCATAGAGGCCGAGTCACAAAAAATTACATAACATTAAAAAACCAGAAATATGTTTTTAATCTTCCAGATGGGGGCATTTAAATCATTCTGAATCAATTGCAGCGAATCTGATAACTCAAAACAGGATTCTATGACAAACTAAATTCTATGAAGATTTTTGGATGTCTTATATATTATTCTCTAGGAAATGTACTAAAATAAATCTTACAATATTATTTATTTAAAAGCTCTATTTTTTTTTTTTGATAAAAATTTAAAGTTTTTTTTAGATAAAAATTTTTAGTATTAAAAATTTAATTACTTTTTCTCTACCTGTTTTAAAACACTTTTTTTTTAAATGTGAACATTTTGCTAATAATTGTTAATTTTGGGAAATTTTTTGTTACTTTATTTTAAATATTACCAATTAAGTGCTAATATATATCGGTAATGATCCCTAAAATGCATTTATAATGTTTTAGTATGCAATTTTTTTTTGAAAAGAAAAAGCACTCGGGAACATATTTTGATTTCTTGAAGAATGTCATATTTTTGAGAAAAAACGTTTTAAAGCGGTTGTACTTGTAACATTATGTTTAAAGATATATAGCTATATATATATGTGTGTGTGTGTGTGTGTGCTATACGTATTCATATATTGGATGTCTAAAAAGTATAGCCACACTATCGAATTTAAATTACAAATAAACTACAAATAAACAAACAAAGACATTTACTCATGGTTTTTATATCCCATAAAGGAAATACAAAAGTTGTTTTTACAATGTTTTATTGCATGGTTTCAATGTGCGTTTCATGAGTTGCTCGTAATACATTAAGTCAGTGGTTCTCAAACTTTCACTATTGGCGCCCCTTTTCAATCACAATTTTTATCGCGCCCCCCTTATTCATTAATAATGTACTGAATGCAAAAATAATGCACTTTGACGCTAAAGCTACAATACCATCATAATTATAAACCGTACAAATTAACAAGATAAGTATTAAATTTTGTATATCTTACTTTTAAGTAATATTTTTTTTTTTTGCTTTTTAGTTCGATTCACTATAAAAGCGTGTTTTTTAGTTTGTTTTAAAACTATAATTTATTTTATAGTTTAATTAAGAGAAAATATACTTACCTACTTTCAAGGACTTTTCAATTTTTCTTAGAAAATTTGAGAAAAAATCTAATAAAACTAAAGAAAATGTTCCAAATAAATAATGCCCTTAATAAAGGACATAAATAACAGACACTTTTCGCTAACAACACAGGAACGTTATTTTCTAGTTAAACTCAAATCAACTCAAACGTTTCATGTCTCACGCTTTTCTGATATTTACCTTCGCTATATATATTCTCATATATACTTTTAAAGATATATATATATATATATATATATATATAACTATATATATATATATATATATATATATATATATATATATATATGTATATCTTGATTAATATACATTATTTCAGTAGGTTCTTCAATTGCTTGATCAGTTTCAACTTCCTTTAATAGGGATCACAGATGACCATTTTTTTTAATATCCTGCTTATTTACATTTATAAACCATAATAAGTCGTACAACACATCAATCAAAACTACAAAATTGTTCATGGGGAAAGTGTAGCATGTTCTAAAAAATAATTGTGTAAAACGTTTTTTAATATGCATTATATGTTTCAGAATACTCATGCTTATCCATATATCATAAAACTCTTTCACATGGAAAAAAGATGAAACATAAATATATTATATATATTTACAACTTCCATAAAAAAAAAGACGGAGATAACCATACCAGTAAGTTCGAATGTCAGCTAAAGTAATATTTTAGGTTAAAAGAAACGTAATAAAAAATCTCTCATCGTTTGATATCGTTAAAAGAAACGTAAAAAAAAGAAGAAAAAATCTATCATCGTTCTCATATTGACCGCAAAGCAAACAAAATATTTGTTCAATTTGGTCATAGGACCAAAGATGGCTAATGAGCGTTTAAAGAGGAATCTATTATTTTTGATGATCACCAGATGATAAAAATAAATTATATCAGTGTAAATGTGTATTTTTTATTATGTCAGAAAGCACCTTGTTTTACTTCATTCCAACAAATTATTTTTTAAACCTTTTATTTTCAAAACGCTCGCGCCCCCCTCGCAGGGTTACCGCACCCCCCAGGGGGGCGCGCCCCACAGTTTGAGAAACACTGCATTAAGTTATTTCGAGTAACGTCATCTCAGCTTCTGCTAGTGTGACCCTGATTTGTTTCTAACTATACGCTACCAATCATCATAAATGTTATATGCAACTTCTAAATGTGGATCTAAAGTTGAACGTTTATTGATAGTCCGAAATTTACATTGTACAAGTATTTCAAATTAGAATTTGGTACATCATACTACAACTTGCTCTTATTTTTGAGGTAAGGCCATTTTGAAAGAAGAATGTTACACCATCTAGTTTTCGTTTCATTAAACCTAAACGTTTAACTTTTTTTTTTCTGTATAGAGCAAAAGAAACTGTAACCAAAATATTTTTTTTTGGTTTATTATTAACTAATTTCGAAAATGTAGCCAAGCGATACTTTTCGGACACCCTATAATTCTAAATAGAGGGAAAAATTAGAATAAAAAGTAGTCCGATACCTTAAAACATAAATTTTCTAAAAAGTATACTAGGGGGAAATTTGTGAAGTTTGTTTTGATCCATCAAATCCAAAATCAGGAATTATCAATAAACACAAATAATAAAACATTAAATTTCTTTCGTAGTGCATGCATTATTTTATCTTGATGTCTTTCTTTTTCTCTTTTTTAAACAAATAATTCAACAACGAAAAAAAAAGAAATAAAAAGAGAATATATATTATTTTGACTTAATTATTCGTCCTATTTTATAAACCTTTACATATATGAAACACAACCATTTTAATATTTAACAGAAGTTTGAAACTAACATTTTGAGAGCATTTGACTAATGAGGTATTTTCTTGAAAAATTCTTCCGCCCTAAGTGAGTGAAATTCCAGATATTTATTCCTAGCTTTAAATACGATTTTAATGAGGCAAACCCTGCCAGCAGTTTATTTCATTGTAATGATGGAATTCCTTTGGATAAAGCAGCTTTTCTCACAATAAACAGAATTTAAAACACTCCACTTTAAAAATTCTGCGAAATAAGCTACTTAAAATACGCTTTAGTAAACTAAAGCTTAAATGAACAAGTTTCTCGGATCATAATAATAAAAATTCCGATGTTTTTCTTAAAGTATACTTTATTTGTTACGCATTAAGAGCGTAATAAGGAATATTTCCATTACTTTGAATATCGTGTAAATTAAAAAAAAGAAGGGAAATACTATTCTTTCCCGATAAAACTTATGCAGTACATTCATTTGCTTAAAGATTTAAATAAATGGAAATTTGCTTTAATGCCTTCAGTTTGATATAAAAATATTTTGTTTACTTTGTTATATGTATTTATTTACTTTGATTTATACTGGGTAAATTTAAATTAAGAATGATTACTATTTTTCTTGTGATAAATTTGCCATTATACATTTAACTTAAAGAACTAAATGCTAGATATAAAGAAATTAAATATTTATTTCTTCAATGCATTGTACATGCTATATATATACACAAATATATATATATATATAGAGAGAGAGAGAGAGTTGTTATCGATACATACATACACACACACACACACACATATATATATATATATATATATATATATATATATCGATAACAAGTCTAGTACTCTAATATTCGAACAGTACAATAATCTAAGATGCTTTTTGGTATGCAACCTGCTATTTATTAATAATGAATTAAAATATTGGTCCATTACATAACTTAGGATTTCATGCAATACATATGAATAGAAGAATGAATGTTGATTAGTGACCAGTGGCTAACACAAGAGGTCCGGGACCCCCTCCCCCCAAAGGCCTTGACTATTTTTCCGATTGATTACAATTTTAAGTATACAGTAGGAAATATTTAATGAAGTATTTGTTATTAATGATTAATTTTATTAATTAATGCTAATTATTTATTCAATAAATAGTTTTTACTGTGTTTTAAAATCGACAAAATCAAAAGGAGCATGGTACAAGAAAAGTGAACTTTTGACACCGGACCCCCCCTTGAAAAATTCCTGTGTTTGCTAATGTTAGCAACCAAGCTAGTCCTAACCCTATGAAGGAATCTAAAGTGTGTTAACAGTTTAATCACTCTCTCTATATATACAGTAGAACCAGTATTTGTGCGTTCCATTTAATGCGGTTTTGTTGTGCGATTTTATTTGTGTACGATTTGTTTTGCCCGGTTTTTTTAAATGGTGTATGAATTCAACGGTTTTGGCCCCACTGTAATGCTTTATATCAATTTATTTATATACAAGATGCTCCGGTCATTGGTTAGAAACATTCTCTCGGCAATGCACGCTACATTGCTTCCTCACAACGCAATAGTAGCACGCACTTGGTTAAAGAAAAAACTTTCAATGATTGTGACATATAAGTAATTTGATAGATTATGAAGGCGTACAAGAAGAACCGGATTTTTTAGGAGGGGATAAAAAATGTATGCAAGAATCCAGCTTTCTATAAAATCGGAAAAGTATTTTCTTAAAACAGATCCCATTTTCGAAATGAGTTTGAAATTCCCCAAAAAAAGCATTTATCATGGATATCTGGTTATCGTTACGTTCACAAGCAGCTGACCAACGGACCGTCATCACAAACACTTATCATATACTTTAAGGTGTCAAAAACAAATCAAATGAAATTGTATCTTTAAGTGACGAAAGTGATTTTGAACTAATTCGTCATAGAAGGATACGCGTTTTGGCTTCCGATGAGTAGCAGTGAATTCTGTATGGGCATTTTGAACATTTATCCATGTATACATTGTGAAATCAACACTTTAAAAATGTTTCCATGTGGAATTTAATTATTTATTTTGTTTGGAAGTACTTTCTCTAAAATTTCGTAAATAATTAACATATTTTTCAAGTGTGACTTTTTTTTTATGTGGGCCCTATCCACCGCATAAAAATAAGTTTCTGTAGTACATCGATAAATTTATATGTAAATATTTTTGAAATGTTCGCATATTTTTTGCGTGGTCCCTATTTGTAACAAAAAAAAAACAGGATTTACTGTGTTTTCAATAAATACACACACACGCACAAATCTCTGTTTGTAAACATATTCCATCTTAGGTCAATGGCATAAAAATAATTTTAATGACTTATGTAACATACAGTGGACCCTCTAAAGTCCGTTGTCACCCTAATAACATATGAGCTATAATCATAAAAGTGATGTCTAGGTAAAGTAAAATTGCTATCTTCCACACAAATAATAATAATAAAAAAAAACTGCATACATCGTGAATAAATTTAGTGTTAGTGTTCTCATCTGTAAAACAGTAGGAGATACATGAAAGAAATCAATTACAATGTTGTTCAGCATCATCGATTTATTGGGTGTCCGGCCATAAAGTATCCAAAAGTCACGCTTTATTATTACAGAACTACCCATTAGAGCAGTGCTTCTCAAACTTTCAATACTGGCGCCCCCCTTTTCAATCACAATTTTTATCGCCGCCTTTATACATTAATAATGTACTGAATGCAATAATTATGCACTTTGACGCTAAAGCAACAATCTTTATTATAAAATGAACAAATTCATGGCAAAAGTATTACATTTTGTATATGTTACTTTTAAGCAAAAACAAATTAAGTAATAGGATAATTATTATGTTATTTTTCCTTTCGTTAACTTTTAAATTGGAATATATTGCACAATGCGGTGGTTGCTTAGAAGATAAAATATATATATCAGATAAATATATAAAATCAATTTCTAATCATAAGCATTCCTTTGAAAAACTTTGCTCTGTAAGTCGCTAATACTTAATAAACTTGTTCTTAATTTAGTATTAACTAATTAGTTATAAAAAAAACTCTGTGCAGCACTGATATATTAGAAGTATACTGGCTGAAGTACCCGATCTTTGCACGTTTTCATTTATAAGAAAGTAAAACATTATTGTAAGGAGAGTAAAGCCAAGTGCGCGACAATGTTTACAAAAATGTAAACTGATTTTTTTAAAAATTGGTTGCTCAAATTATAATTAGTTTTTAGTGAACTGTAATTTTAAACCACACAGAATTAGCATTTAGTATTGATGTTGAATAATGAACAATAAAAAAATTCTTATCAAGAATAATTGTATTATTTTTAATATTTAAAGCGAAAAGACTTCAACATATTGTAACCCTGAAGCAGGCACGCACTCGATACTAATGGTCAAGCGAGGTTATTGAGTCATCCCAATCATTTTTTATAATTACTTTTTTAGTACACAATCAAAATCGTAATTCCAGTGAATAATTTAAGAGAAAATATACTCACCTACTCTCAAGGACACAGAAAATATTTCGTAAAAAAAGTTATCACACCGGGAACTCAGTCAATACAAGTACATTAAGATTGTAAACAAACGTTTGTCCCTCCCAAAAAGAGGGAGATATGTGACAAATATATTTTAGTTTACGTTAAGACTGTCAAACAGAAGGATAGTGTCAGGGTCATTGGTCACAATTAAACAGTTTTGCCAGAATCAACAATTTCGTGCACTCTGTGCTCGGAATGACCGCTCCCGGATTAAAAGTGTATTTATTACAATATGGACGTTCTAAAAAAGTATGTAAAACGTTTTTCATTATGCTTTATATGTTTGGGGATACTCCTAAAAATAAATCTTGTCCTAGTAATCCTTCAAAATGCTCTCTATGCTTTTCCAAAAATCATAAAAAATATTTTACAAGGAAAAAGGGCAGCAGAAATAGTTTATTTACAATTTCCCTAAATGAAAAACAAATACATAAGAGCAAGGACGTAACTAACCGTACAAGTAAGTTCGAAGGTCAAACCACAGCAAATACATTCTGCTGCCTACAGCTTATTGCAATAATATATAACAGTGATCAATTTTTTATCTTCCTAATTTTTTTTTGATTATGGGTCTGAGTTTTTTTTCTCTGAAAGAGTAGCATTTTCTGTTTGAAACGAAAACGGAATAAAAAACTCACATCATGGGATTACAGCAAATAAAATAAAATGTTTTTTATTTGGTTATAGTATCAAAGATAGCTAAAATGATGTTTTAAAGTAGAAACTTGTATTTTTGATGACGTAATACCACAGATGATATATATAAATTATATCAGTGTAAATGTGTATTTCTTTATTATGACAGAAAGTATTTAATTTTACTTCATTGAAGTAAATAAATTTTTTAATCTTTTATTTTCGATATGCTCGCGCCCCCCTTGTACGCTTACCGCACCCCCTCCAGGGGGGCACGCCCCACAGCTTGCGAAACACTGAATTAGAATGTTATAAACTGTTTATCCGTGGATTGGAAATCCCTTAGAGAGTTGTTGGGTCTAGTCCGATGTCCCTCATGTGCGTGCATTTTTCGGCAATCGCAGACGATAAACATTTCACACTGATTTCATTACTAAAGCTGTGGACGCCACAGCAGAAAGTGCATGCAGTGTGTATTTTGGTTAACGGAATTTAAATCTGTCACGCGCGTACAGCGACGTGTTCATACAGAATTGAATTTTGATATTCCTATATAAAATCTATTCACCAATGGGAAACAATTTTGAAGGAGACATGAACTTTGTACCTTAAATTGGCAAGTATCCTTTAGTTTTCGTGGTAGAAGACAATATTGGTCGAGTGCCCGAATCATTTTGTAGGAGTCATGATAAGACTTTTAGGCAAGCCAGTAACGACATTCCATTCTGTTTGAATACCTCGTAGTACACGCGTCACTGATTTGGATTCCGTTAACCAAAGTACGCATTGCATACATCTTTTGCTGTGGCATCTGCATCTTTACTAATGAAATTAGTGCAACAAGTTTATCGTCTGCAATTGCCAAATAAAACGCGCACGTGAGGCACATCGAATTAGACCAGCGTTTTTCAAACTGTGGGGCACGCCCCCTGGGGGCCGTGATAATTCTACTAGGGGGCTATATATATATATATATATATATATATATATATATATATATATATATATATATATATATATATAGTCTAATTCTCTACAAATAAGAGATAAATATTCACATCAGTCGCATTCGAAAAAACCACAAGAGGCAGTAAATATAGCATACGATGAAAGACACTAGATTAAAAATTATGAAATGGATGTTGCAGTATTATAAACATTGCTGACTTAGGACAGCTAATATATAAAATAATTTATATAAAAGTGGGTTTGAACATGTTTTTTGACCAGCCAACCTTCCCCCTTTATGCAAATAATACTGAGCAAAAACCTATTGAAAGTAATGAATAGGAATATCTAAAACCATTACAAAATAGAGGTAACTTACCTAAAAATTGCACTTGAGAATGCAGAGCCTACTCTAAATCTGAGTGCAATATGTATGTATATATATATATATATATATATATAAACAAAACTAAAAATGTATCAGTACTGCACAATGCATTTCATAATTAATTCAACAATACTACGAGAACGAGTTTAATAATTACCAGTGGGCCCATGGGCTTAAAATATATAAAATTATATACAAAAATCAACACTTATCTTGATAATTTGTACGATTTATAATTAATCACTTAAATGCCGATTGAAAGTTACGCAATTCACTCCCCAATACGATCGTTTTCCAGGTAGGGGTGCCTATGTGAGGTAATAGGGGGCATGAAAAGGAATGAATAAGAAAAAAAACTTCTTTTAAGTAATTAAATCCTTCACAATCACAGTCAAGGTTCTTTTTATTGCATTCCAAAGCCATCGAAATAATTTTATGAATAAAAGTACTCAGAAAAGATCCTACTTTGGAAGGACGTATATATACGTCAGGAACAATTAACGTTTTGGCTGAGGGAGACTTTTACGTACACCAGTGAGCCAAAATATCTCGAAGGGATTTCTAATTCAGGGATGAACATTTTATAACATTCTGATGGGTAGTTTCATAATAATAAGTCGTCTTTTGGATACTTTAAGCCCGGACACCCTGTATAACAAAAAGCATCTTGATTACAGAAATTGTACAAATGAAAAGCACAAAGCACACATGTGTTTGATAGCATAAAATAAGGCTTACATATTTGTCATGCTCAAAATGATGTTTTTCAAGAACAATATACATCTGGAGACGCGTTTGCACTTCCCGCTATACTTTTATCAACATGGCATCTGACACGCTGATACAAGCATCCGTAAAACGGTTTCGAAGTTACTGCAGTGTTGATGGATGGGTTGCATTCGCTTGTTCTTAGATGCACTCAGAGAGAAAAAAGTTTAATGGGTTTAGGGCAGGAAACCATGCAGGCCATTCAATGCAACAACTACACCTCAATAACTTATCGCTAAAATGTGTTGCATGATTTGTGAAAAAGACATCGTTTGAATAAAAAATAATTGGCATTTCTGCATATTTATATATTGCAACATCAAAGGTATTAACATATTGTTAAAGTGCAGTTAAATGATTCATTTTTATAGAAATGTAATATTAACCATTATTCTTTAGAAGTAATGTGTATCTGATATTTTATTAAATTTTTTAAGGTAATTGTCATGCTGGTATATAATGTATTAAAAACATAATTATATATTTTACTCTTGATAATCGAAGTATTTGTTTTTAATATTAAAATTACAGAGATTATTAATTTGAAAAAAATTATTTTAATTATTTTGCCTAAAGTTTAACAACGAAGATTACGAAGAATTTTATAACTAAAGATTCATTTAAGTATATGCATTTAAAATATCGGAAAAAGTTTAAATTGTTACTTTTGCTATAAGAAATATGTTAAGAGATATTTTTTTTTCTTCATGTATATTATTCATAAGTAAATACATATGAAGTGATTGCTTAAAAGTGGTGAAAACCTCGAATAATATACAAACAATTTTTATGGTAATACCAAGTTTTTAAAATTTTGAATGATTTATATACACATTTATTTTCATGTAAAATTATCATATTTAAAATACCTTAACTAAATAATTATTTTTCAATTTTTTTCAAAATGTTCCAAATAAAATATTTTATGTGGAAGAAATATTAATTTTAAATACTGCAGTTATTTCTCATGATTAATTTATTTTTTATTTCTTCATTTTAAATTTTGAAATAAAAACTTAGGAATTCTCCATAAATTAGTATTTATTTTGTAATGTAGGAAAATTATTCTATATTTTACGAGAATTCAGAAATTATATTTCGTGAAAAACAAAAGAGCAAAAGCAGTAACGCATAAAAGCAAAATTAGTAATTTTGGATAAAATAATATTAAGTCTACAAATATGTACATTTAAAAACCTTAAAAATTGATATAAAATTTATTCAAAAATAAAAGGACTTCCCAAACTTACAAAGTAATATTTAATAAAAAAATACAGTATAATTAGTTTATGAAATATGTAGCGTCATCTTTTGATTATAATGCTAATATTATTACATATTGTCATTTCACTAAAAACTATTAGAAATGAAATTGTAAAGAGAGAAAAAATTTGTAGAAGCTCCATGTATAATATACAATGTTTAATAAAGTTATTAAAATTTAAAAATATATTAGATTTATCACTAAAAACATAATCATTAGATTTATCACTGTAGAAATTAATAGTAAGGTTGTAATTACTGTGATTTTCTAAAATTATTTTAATAATATTATCGATATCAATTGAAACAATGTTCAAAATCATAACTATAAACTGAATAAATATTTTTATTTTTTTAAAAAAAATTATAATATATTTACTATTTTTAATTACAGATTTTTATTATATATATATATATATATATATATATATATATATAGAGAGATATATATATATATATATACAGAGAGAGAGATATATATATATATATATATATATATATATATATATAAATTTGTCAGGAAGAGAAAATACTGTTTATACATTCATACATACAATCGAATAATCACGGACAACTTTCATTAAGTAATCTTATTAACAAAACTGCCCCGGAAATAAAAAATTTAAGATATGTTAACTTACATAATTTAGTCTCTAAGTGAAACTGTATTTAAATGAAGTGCAGTGAACATAGAAATTTGTTTGAGGAAAAATCACATAAAACTGTTTATCTTCCCACTGTTCCCACTATATTTCCTACTTTTCAATATGCATCCAAAAGTAATTCACAATGTGCGTGATGAACTTTTACCCGCGTGCGTGATGCTCTCTGATCTTTCGTATGGATCAAAAGTGATAAAGAAGAAAATACAAAACAAACCGAAAACAATTTTCTACCCATCAATGTTACCCAATGGAAAAGGATGATAGTTTACCTATACCAAATAAACAAGAACAAAGCCGGGGAAACTTTCTCGTATGTGAGAGAGAGATGAAACAATCAGAAGTCCTTCAGTGACCAGTGGTTCCTAAATTGAAAATCCCGGACTGATAGATTGCATCGATGGTCCGTGGGAACTTGACCAGGTGGCTGGACAACTAACTGACCATTTTCTGTTTTCTTTGATAAAGTGGACTCAAGAATAAAGAAAAAGTTATTGTAGCCAGTAAAGCCTCTGACGTCATGCATGACCGTTTTTGACATGCCACTGGTTATCGTCTCCCCTCCCCCTCCTTTGCTGACCAAAGCTGCAATTATTGATAATGTAATCCTCATGTTATCCATCATTAAGTTTATATATTATCTTAGGCTCTTGTTTGAGAAGATGATGTCTTCGAATGAAGGAATTGAAATCTTTTCAGGTGGATAAAAAGGATTTAAGGAATATATGTGACGATGATAACGTATTGATTTTGAAGGGAGTTGTTTTTACATAAGTACATTTTTTTGATAATCTGATTAGCAAACATCGATTAGCAGATTATTTTTTCGGTTTATTTTATCGTTCTCCCTGATTCTAATGAAACAGGGAGATGAAGTAGAATTTTTACTTACACACAAAGCTTTTAAAGGCTTATATTGACGTAAAGATTTTACTTTACAATTATTTATTACTTTTTGTTTTACTTTATTTCGAAAATATTGAAGAACCAAAACCATGTATTATGTATGTTGTAATGAATATTTCAATTTTGGCTAGCCGTAAAATATATATGCATTCAAAACATATATTCACATGTTCAAATTCAAATTTCTGAGAAATTGTTCTTCAAAAGATTGGAAATAAATAACTAAACTAAAAATATTAAATAAATTACGTTTCCTGAAGGGAAATATGAATTTTATTTTGTAAATCTAGCTTTTGTTTGGCTAAACTTTAATTCAATCACGTTTTTATAAATGTCCGTTTTTATCAAAGTATGGAATCGTGCTTGTTTATACTGTTATGTAATATGATGCTAGAAAGTGTGTGTGTCACTAAGATAACTCGCTCTTATAAGAGGAATATATATAAAAAAAGAAACAATGTAAGAAACGTTATTTTTTTTGGCATTTTGATTTCATTTAATGATTTAATTTCAAATTTAGAATCTAAAATTAAGTCAAGGCGTATTCACAGCTTCACACTCAGCTACGGGGTATACTTAATAGTATCAACGTTGGGTAAACACATCTCGCCTAATTAGTCCGCCGAAGTTCGGCTAGTTTTTTAGTCCCATTTTTTTCGCTCTATTCTATCGCTCCTCATCTTATACTTTCCACGCCATCTTTTTTAACCTCTCGAACAGGACTCTTTATGCCCTTAAAAATCTCTTCCTATCCTCATAGGAAATTAAATCATTTGTAGCCCGTTTCTTGCAGACACTCTCCCCAACACTATTGTCTCATTACCACTGGGTCTGGTCCCACCCATCTGCAAATTTAGGGCCGCATGCGATAAGTCAGAGGTTGCCCAAGTGGTGGATTGCAAGAAAATTTCGCTGGTCCCCAGAAAAATAGGGAATATACTTAATCATCACAAAAATTGGCAGCGAAAGTTCTGGATAATAATTAAAGCATGTAACTAAAAGAAAGCCGCATCGACTTATGGTCCGACGAAACTCAAATTTAAATTTTATTCATCCTTGTCAAGATCTCAGTTTTGGCTTGCCGTAAAAAGTGAATTCCCCCTTTTCAGTCGAAAGGTGATGAAAATTCTGATTTAATTCTTCACAATCTATGTATGTGAAAAGGCCTTTTCGTCTGTCACAGCCATGAAAACATGGTTCTGATCTCACCTTGAAATAAATGCAGTTCTCAGTCTTGCAGTAACAATATTGGATCCAAATATCCATAATCTTATTGCAAGTGATGCGAAAAAGTTTTAAATTCTTAAACCATCTTTTAATTGTTTTGTTGTTACAGTTTTTTTATTTTGTTTATTTTATTATGGTTTATTAATAAAGCTTTCATAGTTTGGTTACAGTTAATAGTTTCATTTTATTTAAAAAGAAATATTTTATGTGTTTTTAGATCGAAATTTTTTTATAAATATATTTAATACTTAAAAAATCCACTTGAAAAAGGGAAGAATTAAAATTGTATTTTCGCCTGAGGAACTGGGAAACACAATGAAAGGGTAGCAGACATATGGTTATCAAACAAGCTACGTTACAGGAGAGACACATAGAGACAAAAAAATACAAAACTTGTAAGTTTAAACCTGTTTGCTATAGGACTGTACGTGATAGTGAGTGTTTCAATTGCCAAGAGTTTTATGAAAGCACTTCGGATTATCACGTGTTGTAATATGACCATCCACAGATTTTACTCCGAAATATTAATTGTAAAAAAAGTTATAGTTTTAAATTGCAATATCAAGAGTTTTCCTAAGGGCTGATCAAATACTTCGAATAAGTGAGAGGTTATCATTATCAAAGTTTTGAATTAGCGTGGGTCGATGCTTATATATATATATATATATATATATATATATATATATATATATATATATATATATATATATATATATATATATATATATATATATAAGCAAGGTGGCTTTGCGAGCAACTGTCTTGTCAATTTATACTTACATTATTTTGAAAGTAGTTACTTTAATAATTCCAAATTTTGTATTTATCGTTGTATACATAACATAATCATTTTTGGCAAACAAGTCAAATTTATACCTAACATTAATTTTTATCCACAATATCTTAATTTAATACAGACAAATAGTAACAACAGTGAAGCACGTTTTCTTGACAAACATATCAAAATAAAAGATAATGTAATAGTTTCTAATATTTATGATAAACGGGAAGATTTTAATTTCAATATTATAAAAGTTCCGCATAGGGAGAGTAATGTACATGTGTTTCTATATTAAGAAATATTGTTATTAATTATATGCAACGTAATAAATTTCTGGTGTCAAAAAATCAGAAATAATAAATAACTATAAACATTTTACTAAATATTGCTTAAATCAGAAATACCCAATTAATTTTATTAAGTTATATGAATAGAGCTATTCAAATAGTAAGGATAAAAAATTCTGAGATTGATAATATTTTATTACTAAAAACTTACATATTTCATAGATATAGTTACCTCCATATTCTAATATTAGATAAAATTACTTATTATTTTATTCATATATATTATAGTGAGTAATAAAAGTTATGATATATAATTTGTAATTCTCTTATTAATTTTCATTTTCATTCTTTTTACACTTTTGTTAAGTATTACACACATTTCAGCCATTCACATGATTTAAATCTGCATTAGGGTCCAGAATCTGGCAATAACTTTTTTATTGCACTCAGATTTAGCGCGGGCTCTGCATTTTTAAGTGCACACAATTTTTAGGTAAGTTACCTCTATCTTGTAGTTCATTTAGGTATTCCTATACATTGCTTTCAATAGGTTTTTGCTCAGTATTATTTACGTAAAGGGGGTAGGTTGGCTGGCCAAAAAACATGCTCAACCCCACTTTTATATAAATTATTTTATATATTAGCTGTTCTATGTCAGCAATGTTTATAATACTGCAGTATCCATTTTACAATTTTTAATCTCGGTTGCTCAGGTGTCCTTCTTTGTGTGATTTTCCTACTGTCTTTGTGTTTTTCGAATGTGATTGTTCGGTGTTATCTGTTTCTAGAGAATAAAACTATATATATATATATATATATATATATATATATATATATATATATATATATATATATATATATATATGTATATATATATGCATATATAATATATATATGTATATATATATGTATATATAATATATATATGTATATATAATATATATATGTATATATAATATATATATATCTATATATACATATATATATGTATATATACATATATATGTATATATATCTATATATACATATATATATGTATATATACATATATATGTATATATATATGTATATATGTATATATATATATATTATAGATTTGAATCAAAAATTTATTTTTTAATATTTAATCTGTTTTTATATTGAGGAAAGTGTTTTAATATGTCACTTTTGGAATTAGGTTTGTTAGGGAGTTTATATTTTTTATTGTGAAGTACTTAAGTTGCAGACTATTTTGATCCTTATGCTTAATATAGTAACCATTTAATTTAACTAACCTGTTATAAAATGTAATTTTTTGGTTATTATTTTTCATTAATAATCGTTATACTTTTTTTATTAAACTATATAATTTGCATTTTTTGATTTTATATGTATAAATACAAAAAACTATCTTTTTCTAAATATGTTTATAGTAATTTATATAGTCATTAATGTATTTCACTGTATCCATTCAGGTTGTATCATTTTATTTGATAAAATTTAAGTTATTTCTTTTTATTTTGCGATTTCTAAATTTAATTGTTTATAAAATGGTTTTGTATTTGTATTTATGCCTTTTGAAAAACAAATCATATTAAAATAATTATTCAGCATTATTTTATACTTTTTCATATAATTATAAAAGTTACGTATTCCCAAGTTGAATATTTTACTTAGTGTCTTTTCTTAAAGAATTATATTTCTGAAAATTATATCAGAAGGTTATAATAAGTACAGACTAATGTATACGTTATTAGAAAATGTCTTTTGGAACTGCATAACACGGGGATTCACAGTATATGAATACAAGAGAAAAGAAAAATGGAACGAAAAGTAAGCACCATCGACCCATGTACCTTGGATACACTAAACGGGAAAGAAATATAACATAAAAACCTCGGACTTTTTGACTTTTGATTTCCCTTTCCCATCCTCTCCCGTAACAAACAAGTGAAACTATCCACCACAACCATTGAATACACGAGGGAGGAAATAAACGATACTTGAAAAAAAAAGAAGAAAAAGACAATTGAAGTGAAATGGACGTAGACCTTTAGCATTCCTTATAAAACTCTCCGATAGGATATTTGTATAGGCAATCTATAAGAAACCACCCCAAAGCTGTGTTTTAGACTTTTCCTCGGAGCAATAAAATTCAATAAACTATTCACTTTTCTCCCCCGTGTATGCGATAAAAAGAATACTATGTAGGGGTCACCCCTGCTTTTGGTCCTCGGGGTATGTGAATAAAGTTTAAACGAGCAGGCATTTTCAATTTGGGAAATGAAACGTATGGGACCTCTTTTTGTTTGGATACCTTAAAGAAATACTGTAAGTCAATACGAAAAGTGACACAGGGCTATTGGAAAACGTTTTGTGTACTTAAGATAAATTCTAAAGTCATTTAAAACTTCCGATTGATTTATAGTGCTTCGGATATATGACTCATGGAATGTTTTTTTTTAAACTTATTTACCATTTGATGCTAATATATTAATTTACAACATATTTATTTTTTTTTAATGTGAAGCTACATTTTATTAAAAACAATATTTTGCTACAAAGTTGCAAAATAAATTTTATAAACTTGTTAAAAATATTTTGCCACATATATACAACAGTGGCATACATCATACGCTCTTTGTTAGTGCATGTTGTCAAAAATTTCAGACATTTTATTAAATGTATACACCTAGTCACTGGTACTTTTAAGAAATATTCAACAGTATTATGAATCAAGTAAAAAATTCTCTTTTTTATATTTAACTGCAGTATTTCACATGACATCATTCATCAGAGTAAATATACTCAGCGCGAACATCCCAGGAATGTTATTTATTCAAAGAAATTAACATTTATATGGAACTGGAAGAAAAATGCACAAAAATCAAGCTACTGCGCCTTCGTGTGCACATTCATAGGATTGATTGCAGGGATAAAAATAATAAAAACACTGCCGTGGAACATGAGGGTCACAAACTAAGGGTAAAGGAGAAAAATCCAAAAACGTTTTGAAAGAAGCGGCGTCGAATAGAACAAAAAAGGACCAAACATAACAAGACAAACAGTTATCAGACTTGAAACAAGTGCACATTCATCATAATTCAGTATCAAAAAGGACATGACGAATGTTTTTTTTTATAGGAATTGTTTGAAACTATGTCCACGAAGATTATTGTACAGCCAACACTGATGGTTTAAATATTGCCAGATGCCTTCAAGTATAAACAGTGGATTGGCGAGGTTTACTGAAGCTCAAATGATCCATACAATGAAATCATCCAATGGTCTGATTGGTGTCTGATACAATGGCCTGTCTGCCATGCAACAGGTGTCTGATAAAACAGGGATTTTAGATAGTTAATTCAAGAGTTTGAAGCCCAATAAGTGTTTAGGCCAAGAAACGAGTGCAGTCGAAAACCTCTATACTGCGAATTTTTCTACATAGCAAACTTTTTCCTGGAACCTTGAAGATTTCACGATTTTCTTCGTAAAATAACCTATCTATAGCGAAGTGCTTTTTCTATATAACGACATTTTTCTTTTGTGATTCACTATTTGTTTTCCCTTTTTTTAAGTATTTCTGAAAAAAAAAATCAAGTTATTTTCTCTTTAACACATTTTATGGTGGTCATAAATCTTGAACTGGTTTTATTAGATCCTAACTCACCGAGATCGATAGAGTACTGGACATTTCATCCAAGAAGTGCTACCTTTAACCCCCAACATCCAGTTCGCTAGAAACAACTTCGATATCCCCTTTTACACTCAGTGGAGTTGTTCCACGTCCCTGTGTTCTAATTATAAAATAATGTATGTTTTGTATTACTTGTTTGCTTTAAATTATAAAATGTCCTTAAAATTTATTAATTTGTGTGTAAAATTATTTTCGTAATATTGAAAATGCAGTGAATTCTTGGGCATTCTTTTTTCTTGTTTTCCTTGCAGTTTTTCTTTCTTTTTTGATGGGTAAGATATATGAAATAAACATATATTAATTTAAGCAAAGGTTTCAATAAGTACTTTTTTAATATATAGTGTTTATGAATTTAAAATTTGTTTTATGTGGTTTATGAAGTATAATTAAACAATGAACCTATATAGAAACAATTTTCCATATAACAAACTTTTTTACGTTAGAGACCCGACTGTACTTCGCATCCAATCACTTCCAAGATATATAACATCTAGGTGCTTATGCAACGCAAACGAAATATTTGTCTGAACATTATCATGCAAAAACTGCATATCCTGACGCATATTTGCTTGCATTCCCTATACGAATACAAGGTAGCTTTCTTCTTTGAGACATTCGTGAAAACTATATGTTTCCAAAAGTGTGTGGTGTGTGTGTGGATCTATTAAAATTTCTGCACAGATGTTAAAACTGAATTGCTGCACTTTCGACACACATTATTGTTTTAAACAAGGAACTTGAAACTAAGTTTTCTTAAAAAATAATTTCACATGGAAATGTTTTGAAATAAAGTCAATTTTCAAGATTTAGATAAAATGTTAAGAATTTTAAAAATGCGTGAAAATATCACAAAAACTTTCTTTCACAATTAATTTGCAAATTTGATTATTCCTTGTGCAACAAAATAATTTCGATAGTATTTAAATCTCAGTGAAATCAAATAAGTTAACCATGGACATTGATTACTGTAATTTTAATCCCTATGTACACAGTATAATTACGAAATAACTTCGAAACTCAAATACTTCTTTTTTAACGAACATCTAAACTAATACAACACTGAAATAAGTAGAACTGATGTGCACGCAAATTCACATACATTTTATAATATGTAAAAACATCATTATATGTGCAGTGCACATCTGAACTACAGTGTTGGTTTTCCGTAAAAAAATAACATTGAAATGACTGCTGCTTTTGTGATTAAATCTGCTAACACCGAAAGTTATTCAAATCCAGTTCTAGAAGTTTGTCGCCAAAGTCAATTCTTTAAAACCTTCAAAAATTTAGCCAATAGCTACTTGTGGGGAATTTGAAATCAAGTAGTGTTTGATTTATTCTAGTTTGAAGAGATTTTTACAAGAGTTGCTATCGATATTTTTAATTCAAAATGAATTAAACACGCTTTTCATACTTTAAATAACGAATCCGCTAATTTTTTGGGGTGTAAGGAAATCTTGTTAATACGTTTTGGATATTTTTATCTAAATTACATGTAGTCTCTCAAATCTTTTTGAGAGAATCATTAGTTAAAATGTGTTTTTTTTGTAACGGAACCCACATCTTGATTATAGTTTAAAATTGCAAGAGATATAATTAACACGTCTCATAGTTAGAGTGATCAGTATTCAAATGTTTTAACAGTATATTAAAAATCTTTGACCAGCTTTATTGGAATAACACAATTAAATTTTCATATTCACAGCTTCTTTTTCCAGATGATGCCTGGAAAAAAGTGAATTTGGTATTGTCATTGATTGAAAGTGAATTGCCACTGAATATATTTGAACAAAAACAATAACAATTAATTGTCACTATAGTAATTCAAATCAATCATGTGCATTTGCTTAATCTTCTAAACATTATTCTATTTCATTATATGACAATAAATGTAAATATTTAGTGTTACCCAAGATGATCATAGCAAAATTTATCCGAAAAAATAAAAAAATAAAAATAATTAATATTTTTAATGTAATGTTACAAAAACGCAAATATCTCGTATAAATTTAGAATATGTTATTAATATCTATTAAATTCTAAGCAGAAAATCAATATTAATGAATTACATTTCACAAATTCTCCATCCTTTTTTCTCCTTTCAGAGAATTATTTCGGCATTTCTGATTATAATACCGATCTTTTTCAAACAATATATATATATATATATATATATATATATATATATATATATATATATATATATATATATATATATATATATATATATAATCAGTTGTTTAAAACAGGGCTCTTGAATATATTGCAATGTATAAAAACATTCAGAATCCATTACATCATTAAAAAAATATTTTACAGGAATATTCTCAAAATGTATCAAGTACTCTTTGGCTATCCGTGTCTCAATTCTTATACAACTTTCTACAAAATTTTTTGTTGTTGTTTTTAAAGGTTCAGATATCACTTTTTACTATGAAATTAGGAATGGAGGAATCTATTAAAAACAGAGAGAAAGAGAAAGGCTAAAATGCACTCCTAAAACTTCAAAACTACCCAACTAGAGTCAGCTCCCGACATGAATTTTTTTCTCGCAGATGATTTCCTCAAGAAAATTAAGACAGGCTTCTTTTACTTAATGCAAAACCGAAAGAATCCCTTTTTCAAAAAGGTATTGATACTGAAACTGAAAAATGCTACCGTGTTGTTAATATTTTTAAAAATCTATGTTTTGTTTGCAATGTAATCTGAAGAGCGCCTTTGAAATTCTACTACATTCTTAACAAAAGAATAAAAGTATATCTAGAACATCTCTCTCTCTCTCTTGCCTTTCATTTTAAAATTCTCTCTCTCTCTCTAGAATGTGATTCTTTTTCCTATTCCCTTGAAAGATCAGCAAAAGAAAGAGATTAGAAAAATTAACGATTCATTGTAAATATTCTAGATATAAATTGCTCTTAAAAATTAGCTTTGTTTGAAAGCAATGCATAGGAAAATAACTATTTATAATTATTCCTGAAAATAAACACATCCACTTAAGATATATTTTTTAAAAAAAGTGGGTGATGCGATGATAATCTTTTTTTTAATTTTTGGCATATAACTATGTCGAGAACTCTCACCCGTAGAAGTGTAAGGGTTTAACAAAGAGGACTGGACATTTTTTTTAAAAAAATACGCTCTTAATTCTAAGCTATGGGGACACGTCAGCTTAAATAGCAACCTAAATATCTAGAATCCAAATCTTATATTTACACTACAGTGTTTCCACCATTCGCTTCTCTAACTAGATTTTAAGTCTCCGTATGAGAACAAACACCGTTCGCACCCTTTTTTTCAATACTTGTCTTTAAATATTAACCTCCATTAACACCAAACCCGGTTCCTTTGCAGAAAAAGGATTTAAAATCATGTGAAGTTATCAAAAACATATTTTCTAGATGACAAGTCCTAATCACGAATAGAGCCTGTTATAATGAATTTAGTTTGAAAATATCTTCTAAATTCCCATTAGCGTACGTATACATACATAAATTATGTAAAACAAAAGTGTGTGTGCTTATGACCACACGATGACAACATCAAATTTTGTAATGGTATTTCAGGATTTAGTTATGAATTAAAAACAAGATGTTAATATCGTTTTATAAAATTTTTTATTCATATTTCTGTACTCATAAAGTAATATTTTTGTGCGAAATATACAATCACAGTTCGGAATGAATTATATTCTAAGAAGGAAACAAATGGTTTATGGTAGCTGAAATATGTTATAAATTCTTCAGATTCAAAATTTTATTTTAATATGTATAAAGAAAACTCAATCAAGCGTTTTTCCGTTTTTCCTCGTGCTTCATTTGGATAATTTGACATAATTAAATTGAATTTTGACTTTAAAAAATCAACTAAATGTTTTGATTTGTCTTTTGAAAAAACTCTACTTTAATATTCCCACTTAAAATCATAGGTAATTTGTTCAGAAGATTCGATCCGGTGTGAATTTTGGTTGCAATTTAACAATATTCAATTCTATCCATGAATTGATTTAAACAAAGGAATAGTAAGACTGGTAGTTGATTGGGAAGAGAGATTTCTAAGTCAAAACCTTTAAAAAGGCATTTAATCAGCAGATTTATATCGCCTAACCTCTTGTTTATACTAGCTCTTTTTTGTCATTCTTTGGAAGTTTTGTACATATACATCTGGTGCTGATGCAAGGAAAGTCTTCTTAATTATATTTTGTTTTCTTGTATTTAAATTATTTAATGTAACTTTTTCTTAATACATGTATACTTAATTTCGTTATTTTAAATTTTTCTTAATGCATGTGTACTTAATTTCGTTATTTTAAATTTTTAATTGATTTAAATTTCTTTTTAGACTCAAAGTATATTTAAGTAATGTGATTAATAGAACTATTTGTTCATTGCTATTCCCCGATCCACTTATAAAAATAGATTTTTATTCTTAAGATCACTGCAATATTCCTAATCATAATAATACTATTTACTTAGTTCTATAAAAATTTGTCCTTTTTCTACATTTTGTGTTTAATTTTAGTGTAGGATTTCTTTTTTTCTCTAAGCCTATTTTTTTAAAAAAAATATTACGTTTCATTTTTATTCTTCAACTAGGATTAGAAAGTATCCCGCATTTATGACCATAGAACATGGATATCCAACCCACGGCCGTGGGGCCGCATGTGGCCCATCTTGAATAATTTTCCGACCCACGAGGTTTCTTACAACTTTACAGAATTTGACTATTTTGTACAATATTTTTTTGTTTAAAAAGTGTTTTATTTATTCATTTCTTTTTACAAAAAAAAAAATCCCATAACTGTTATTATATTATCACGCTGCTTCTGTTACGGCGAATCTCTTTTTCTAAATTGAAATTTATCAAACATAAATTGTGCTCAAACTTAACGCATGAAAATCTGAAACATCAATTACGATACGCAAATACACATGTATTGAGATCGACTTGCAAAACCTAAGTGAAAGAGTTGAGAAACAAATATCTCACTTATTCAGTGGTTCTCAAACTTTCACTACTGGCGACCCAATTTTCAAGCCTAATTTTTATCGTGCTCCCCCCCAAAAAAAAAGATAATGCATTGAATGCAATAATAATGCACTTTTTGGCGCTAAAGCTACAATATGATCATAATTATAACCCGTACAAATTAACAAGATAAGTATTAAATTTTGTATATGTTACTTTTAAGTAATGAACATTTTTATTTTTTTACTTTTTAGTTCGATTCACTATAAAAGCGTGTGTTTTTATTGGTTTGTTTTTAAACAATAATTTATTTTTCAATTATTTTTTTACTTTACACGATAAAAATCACAATTCCAGTGAATAATTTAACTAAGAGAAAATATACTTACCTACTTTCGATGTCAGTTCTAAAAAATAATTGTGTAAAACGTTTTTCATTATGCATTATATGTTTCAGGATACTCATAAAAATACATTTTGGTTCAAATAATCCTTCAAAGTGCTCAATATGCTCAATATGCATAAAAGTCATTCACATGGGCAAAAAAAAAGCAACAGAAAAATATTATTTACAACTTTCCTAAAAGTGAAAGAGACGAAATACCAGTAAGTTTGAAGGTCAAATATATGATAATCAAAAGTAATATTTTAGGGGTTATAAAAAAACGTAATAAGAAAATATCTCATCATGTGATTACAGCAAAGCAAACAAAATGTCTTTTTTTATTTGGTTATAGGATCAAAGATAGCTAATGAGCGTTTGAAGTGGAATCTTTGATTTTTGATGATCACCATATAATATATATATAAATTATATCAGTGTAAATGTGTATTTTTTATTATGTCAGAAAGCATTTTATTTTTTACTTCATTCCAAAAAATTATCTTTTTTAACCTTTTACTTTCAATATTGTCACGGAGTTCGAAAGAAGTACACAGTTCAATTAAACAAACAATTAGATTTATTCTAACACTGGGAGCTCGATACAACACTGGACTGAGAACATGCCCAACTGGCGATGAACTCTGCTTTTATACACTACGGAATATTCGAGAAATAACCAGTATGCACTCTAAAGAATGATCTGGATTCATCTAGAACCTAGAGAAACAATACAATAAAAACGGAAACAAAATTCCAGTCTTTGGATAAATCTGCCGGGGCCGGGATTCGAACCCGAGACCTGAGGAAGTTCAGTCCAACGCTCTGCCAACTCGGCTATCGGGACTTGTAGCAAATTATGCGTGTGGCATTGCTCCCCTCGAAAAGAAGACAGCGCCCCGCTGTCATTTTGTTCAAGGGTCTTTATTCTGGAACGAGTGATGGGTCCTTTGTATGATTCTTTTTGGGAGGAATATCCTCGGTTTCGATTTGCTCGGCGGGATCATGGTACGGTTTCATACGCAGTACATGGACAACTTCTCTTAGTTTTCTTTTTCGTGAAGCAGGATCAAAATCTTGTACTTCGTAAGTTACGGCTGATAAACGGCGTAGCACCTGATACGGTCCGAAATACCTTCTTAAGAGTTTTTCGGAGAGACCGACTTTTTATCACTGGAGTATAAACCCAACGAGATCTCCGGGAGCGTAGGATACCATTTGGTGTTTGGAATCGTAACGTCGACGATCTTTGTCTTGAGCTCTCAGAGTGTGCACTCCGGGCTAGCTGTCGTGATTCTTCGGCTCTGGCTGCTATCTTGGTGATGTTATTGTCATCAAAATCGTTAGGACAGAATGGTAGCATTGTATCTAGTGTCGTTTCCGCTTCACGACCATGAAGTAAATAGAACGGCGTAAAACCTGTGGTCTCTTGTTTAGCGGTATTATAAGCGAAAGGTTACAAATGGTAGAATTTCATCCCAATTTTTCTGCTCTACATCCACATACATTGACAACATGTCGGCCAAGGTCTTATTGAAGCGCTCCGTCAGTCCATTTGTTTGGGGATGATACGCCGTTGTGAAACGATGATCAATGTTACACAAGTCGACGAGAGAGGAAACAAGTCTGGATCGAAAGACGGCTCCACGATCTGTGATAATTACTCGAGGAGCTTCATGCCTGAGGACAATTTCTTCAAGTAAGAACTTCGCTATTTCGTCGACTTCGGCTGTCGGCAAGGCTTTTGTTATTGCATATCGTGTTGAGTAATCCGTGCAGACTATTATCCATTTGTTTCCATGAGCAGACTTTGGAAATCTCCCAAGGAGATCAATTCCAATGCGATGGAAAGGAGCTATAGCTGGAGGGATGGGAACTAAACGTCCAGGTGGTCGTTGAGGAACGGATTTTCTCCTTTGGCATTCCCGACAATGCATGACATACCGAACGACATTTCTGTACATTCCCGGCCAGTAAAATCTCTTGCGAATCCTGTCATAAGTTTTCGCGAAACCAAGGTGTCCTGCGGTGGGGGCGTCATGAAAGTGCCTTAGTATGTCTGCTCGTAGATGTTTAGGAATGACTGGCAACCACAACTTTCCATCTGGATCAAAATTCTTCCTGCAAAGGATACCGTCGATGAATCTGAATTCTTCGTTTTTGGATGAGTTGCTCAAAAGTTTTAATTTCGCAAGGTCTTGATCCTTTTTCTGTTCCATCGCAAGGTTCATACTCGTCGTGACTGCTAAAAATTTGTCTGGTGTTTCCGTTTCCTCTTCCACTGGATTTCTCGAAAGAGCGTCGGCGTCACTATGCTTCTTACCGGTTTTATATTTTACGTCAAAATCATGCTCTTGAAGTCGGAGGGCCCATCTGGCAAGCCTTCCTGAAGGATCCTTTAAATTCATGAGCCAGCACAAGGAATGATGGTCAGTTACAACAGTAAAGTGTTTCCCGAATATGTACGGCCGAAATTTGTTGGTAGCCCATACGATGGCAAGACATTCCCTTTCTGTGGTGGAATAATTCTTTTCGGCTTTTGTCAGAGTTCTAGAAGCGTATGCTATAACTTTCTCGACATTATTCTGAATTTGTACTAGGACAGCTCCGATACCGTACCCGCTTGCATCAGTATGGATTTCTGTAGAAGCTCTTTCGTCGTACATCCCCAATACTGGATCCGAAGTAAGTGCTTTCTTAAGACTGTTAAATGCTTCCACCTCTTCAGGACCCCAATGAAACTCCACGCCACTTTTCAGCAACGACTGCAAAGGTTCGGCGAGATAACAGAAACCTTTAATAAATCTTCTAAAGTATGAACAAAGGCCAAGAAAACTTCGTATGTCATGTATATTCTTTGGAGTGGGAAAATTTCTTACGGCTTTTATTTTGTCGGGATCGGGACGAACGCCATTACTAGATACAAGATGGCCTAGAATCTTTACTTCTTGGGCAGCAAAAGACACTTCTTTGAATTTAATTTAAGACCAGCTTCCTGAAGACATTTTAGAACAAGTCTTAATCGTATAAGATGGTCTTCAAAAGTTTCTGAGAACACTATTATGTCATCTAGGTAACAAAGACACATAGTCCATTTAAAATGGCGTAGCAAATTGTCCATCATTCTCTCGAAGGTCGCAGGTGCATTACAGAGACCAAACGGCATGACTTTTAAACTCGTATAAGCCTTCGGGGGTAATAAATGCCGTCTTTTCACGATCCGCTTCGTCTATTTCTATTTGCCAATAACCAGATCGGAGATCCATGGAAGAAAAGAACATGGCACCTTTCAGACAGTCGAGCGTATCGTCAATACGAGGCAGAGGATAAACGTCTTTTTCGTGACGCTATTCAGCTTGCGATAATCGACGCAAAAACGCCAACTACCGTCTTTTTTTCTTACGAGCACAATGGGTGATGACCAAGGACTTTCAGAGGGCTGGACGATACCTTCATCAAGCATTTTCTGAACCTCTTCATGAATGATGCGTCTTTCAGTCGGCGAGACTCTGTAGGCTCGTTGGTTGATTGGAGCATGATCACCAGTAAAAATCCTGTGTTTCACATTCGTCTTCGCGGCTGTCGACTTGTCGGTCTTCGTGAAAAGCCCAGAAAATTTCCGGAGTAGTTCGGATAGCTTGTTTCTCTGTTCGTCACTTAACTCGGGTGACATCATTAACGAACAATTCATCTGTGACTCCGAAGTTTCTTGCTGGTCATCAAGCAACCTGATGTGTCGGAAATAACACATAGATGCCCTTCATTTAGTGGTTCAACTTGGCCTATGCACATTCCTCTAGGGATGATTTGGTTTCGGAACTGCAGGTTGGTAACCCAGACATCACTTTTTCCGTTACGATATGTGGATACCATGGACGGTGTAGCAATATTTTTCTCGAAGAGCAAATGTTTGCTGCCGTCTAGAACTACATTTATGTCTCATCGGGTTTGATATCCTGATACTGTTATTCTAGTTAAAGAATGCGGCTTAAGTGTATAGTCTCTGGTGGCATACAAATTCCAGGCGTCAGGCGCTGTGGAGTCTCGACAGATGTCTTCTAGAACAAGTTCATTTTGTCCACAGTCTATAACGGCTTGAGACGCCTCTAAAAAGTCCCATCCTAGGATGACGTCATGGCTACAATGTGATAAAACAATAAATTCAAAAGGCAGTTCTCGATTGTTTATACGGACACGTAAAACACATTTCCCTATCGGCCGAACAAAATTTCCATCCGCAACTTTCAGCATAACGCTCTTGGCATCAGCAAACAGAACTTTCTTTAAAAATCGGCGATACTTATCGGATATGACAGAAAACGATGCCCCAGAATCTACTAGAGCACGTATCGGCTTCTTATCTATTATTACGTCTAGTTGGTTACCAGTCATCTTGGCGGTCGACGGAGGATTTCCAGTACACGCGGCCTCACCTCCTTGGAAGGTCGCTCTCCTTAGTTTTCCTCGCTCCTACGGCCTGGCGACTGACTGGATCGGCGATATGGCGACGGGGATCTGTAACGACGTATTGGGGATCGGCCTCTCGTGGGACTTGACGTAAAACGGTGAGAAGAGTTTGGTCGGCGTATTTCTTCTTCAGTGCCAACGTCGTCGACCGTCGGCGGTTTCGAGTTGTCAAAGACAGCCTTTCTCTCTCGGCAGTAGCGCATTACATGTCCAGGACGTCCGCAGTGGAAACAAACAGGTCTGTTTTCAGCCGTTCTCCACACATCTGTTTTTCTTGGTTCAGGTGGGAATTTCTGAACAGGAGCTCTGTATTTCCTGGTTACAGCGGCGTATGTTGGTCGTGGTCTAGTTTCTGTAGGTTTTGTTGACACTGGGGCCAAAACCCTTTCAACTTCGTCTTGAACGATCTCTTCTAAGGATTGGGGATCGGAGTCCAAAGATTCTTGCGTCTGGTTAACTAGTCGATGGACTTCTTCTCGTACGATTGTGCGAATAAGAGAGACCAAATCAGTCTCATCCGTCAGGGATGCAACCGGTACGACATTTGGAAGCCTTTCAAATCTCGGTCGACCAACTCTCTTCTGCTTCATATCTTCGATATAGTTGCACCATTTGATAAAACTTGCTGTGTCGTTGATTTCTCTCGTCAACAGGGCCTGATAAATATCCTCAGCAACACCTTTTATTAGGTGTGACACTTTTTCGTCTTCTCTCATCAGAGGATTTACCTCTTGGCAAAGTCTAATACACTTTGTATGTAGGACTGTGTACTCTCGCCTGAACGCTGGGCTCGGCCTTTTAGTTGTTCTTCTGCCCTTCTGGTATATTTTTGACGGTCACCGAAAAGTCCACTTAGTCCATTTTTAAACGCTTCCCAGGAATCTAAGGCGTCTTCGTTGTTGACATACCACTGTCTCGCAGTACCGTCAAGAAAGAAATAAACGTTAGCCAGGCACATCATGTCATCCCACTTGTTAAAGTTGGCTACTCGATCGTACTCTTTAAGCCATTTGAGAGGGTCTTCCCCAGGCGCTCCTCGGAAGGTCGATGGGCTCCTCCATTGCTGTAACGAAGGTGTTACTACAGCGGGCTTGGCTTCTTGCTCGGTCGGCATTTTTGTCCTCTTCCTACTATTTTCTTTTAACAGTCCGAATTCGGGGGATAATCCTCTTAACCGGAGGCTCCTGCGAAGGCTGTCGCTATTATCCACGTTTGACGTAATTTTACCCCGCGCTTCCACCAAACTTGTCACGGAGTTCGAAAGAAGTACACAGTTCAATTAAACAAACAATTAGATTTATTCTAACACTGGGAGCTCGATACAACACTGGACTGAGAACATGCCCAACTGGCGATGAACTCTGCTTTTATACACTTCGGAATATTCGAGAAATAACCAGTATGCACTCTAAAGAATGATCTGGATTCATCTAGAACCTAGAGAAACAATACAATAAAAACGGAAACAAAATTCCAGTCTTTGGATAAATCTGCCGGGGCCGGGATTCGAACCCGAGACCTGAGGAAGTTCAGTCCAACGCTCTGCCAACTCGGCTATCGGGACTTGTAGCAAATTATGCGTGTGGCATTATGCTCGCGCCCCCCTCGCAGGGTTACCACGCCTCCCAGGGGGGCACACCCCACAGTTTGAGAAACGCTGCACTAATTAAATAAATTGAATATTATTTGACCATTGCAATATTTGTATTTTTTTATCTACATTTGTATACATGAAAAACAATGAAAACAATAATAATATATCAGTCTGTTTTAAATTTTTATTCCAAAAATGTTTGTAATGAATCCAAATCTTATATAAAGATATATATTTTTATATGCGTTCCGCGGGATTGTAAAGTTTTTCCGAAGTAGCCCACGAGTAAATTGGATTGGCCACCCCTGCCCTAGAAAAAGGGGGGAGAGCCCCACTTAGATCGAAGTAGGAACTTTACTTTTATTGAGGTGGTGGGGTACAAACTACCGGTTTCAGAGTGGTGGTTAAAACGCCCCTGCTTTCCTTTTTAAGGGTGAGTATGTTCGACTGATGATGAAACGAGCGGAATCAGCGTTACATTCCCGAGCGTGACGTTCATTCAAGTTCACTCTCAAGCAAATCGTGCAAATAGAAGTTATCACTTCAAAACTTCCAAAGTATGCTTAAATAACTAAGATAATTATACACGCGGAAAATATTGATTCGGTCCCAACATATAAATTGGTGCAGAAACAATATTTATTGATCAATTACCCGAACTGCTTTGGAGTAAGGTAAAATTTTAAGCACTACTTTTAAAAAGTAAACTTAAAGTATCTGATAGAGTCAGAAAAATGCATAGGCTACCGCTACACCTTTTCTAAACATCCACCAAACCCCCAAAATCCATCCACCATCTTATTCTCGAAAAAAAAATGTTTATCAGTATGGTCCAACAAAAGTATTACTATTCTTATCTAGCTCAATTTTACATAAATCTTTTAAAATAGTAGTGCACATCTACATAACAAGATTTCTCAGTAAGAAAATGAGTTAAAATTTTTCAGTAACAGTAAGGAAAAACCTTAAGTTAATTTAATACGGAAACCTCGCGAGATAGCCTATTTCTAGTCTATATCCAACATGAGACCAATTTGAGAGGTTACGTTTAATTACATCTCATGATGCTACAAATATGGTTTGGTTAGACATTACACTTGATTTAATATAATGTTTAAGAAATGCCATCTAAACTGTGTGTGTGTGTGTGAGTCCTCATTTCTTTTTCATACATCCTACAAAACGTTGTTGTTACTAATGCCACGTGATCGACGATGTCAACTTGAGTCTGACAAAATTAATCGTGGTAAGGCTAGATTACGCTTGTCATTAACCGCACTTGGATTATCATACAAGTAAGAGTACGTTTTGCCTCCGTTCCAACCTAATTTTGAGAAAGGACACCCTAGAGAAGTCAAAGTTCCTTCGCCTCCCTTTTTCTTCTTCTACCTTCCCGAGAAGACTTTCGGTTTGATGAATATTTAGCGTACCCCAAGCCATACAGACACTATACATTTACATGCATACATGCCTTCACTGGGATATGAATCCATGTCCTACGTCACATCAATCAGCGTCACTAGCCACTATACCACCTGGGCTACAAAACGTCATGATATTGCATGTTATTTCATTTTGTTGTTCAGAGGGCAATTACTTCATTGGTCACGTCAATAAAGCACCAGCATCTTAAAGTGTAATTTTATAAACTCATTATTCTTGATTTAGTATAATAAGAAACATTTTCGATAGAAATTATTTTTTTGATAAAAATTTTAACTAATTAATCTTAAATACATACATGTGATGTAAAGTTAAGTTTCAAAGAACGCATTATATTACTCCTCCTTAAAAAATGTTTTAATAAAAACTCTTTCTCTCATTTTTTTCTAAAAAATAGAGAGCTTTAGAATAATCTCAAAATAAAAAAAAAATATTTAACTATTTTTTAATGATTTTATGCAAATAAAGACATTCGTGTTTACAGAGAGAATTATCTTAAATTTGAATTAGTCTGTATGATATTTCAATATTGCATCAAATTCAAAATTCAGAAAATTCTAAATTTCCCTTTAAAGAGATTTGGGTCCAGTTTAATATTGGTACAAAATGATTAATAATAATAATAATAAATATATCACTGGAACAAAAAAATAGCTTTTGACAGAAAAACCCAACTTGTTCCTTTCCTAAGCTTAAAGTTGGAAAAATATCATATCAAATTATCCATTACAAGTCATGTTACAAATCTTGATGAAAATCCATATATCCATTGCACAGACGTTTCTCATTCAACTAATAAAATAAAGATATTTTAAGAAAAAAAATGTTCTAACTTTTTCTTCTTCAAAATATTGTAAGGTAGTGAGGTAAAATACCTTCTATAACAAAAAAACCCTTACTTACTTACCAAGAATGAGTTGTTCGATAGAGACAACAATTGGTGGATAGACAAATTATGTACAGAATAGAAAGATATCACAATTTCAGAAAAATCAAAGATTTATTTCAGAGTTACATAGTTACAACGTATCAAGCTCAATAAAGTGTTCACCCATCTCCAGCCTAGATGCAAGCAGCCTCACACGATGTGTGGCATAGAGTGATAAGGTACTCTGATGGTCTCCTGCGGTATTTCTTGCCAAATTTGCTCCAATTTTCGAGCCAGGTGATCATATTCCTATGCAGACGCATTCTCCCCTTCCCTTCATATCTCTGACATGATTGATTGGAGAGAGATCTGACGATATGGCTCGTCAAGATAGTGTTTGATGAAGTGTAAGACAGCTCATAGTAACACGTGCCGTAAGTGGTCTGGTATTATCGTGTTGAAAATATGGCCAGGGAACTGCAAAAGGAACAGTAGCAAAACAGATCAAAACTGTGCTGTAAGTGTGCCTCTAATGACGCTTAAAGGGGTCCATCTGCCAAAAGAAATGACACCCCAGACCATAACTTCTGGTTGAGGGCTTGTGTGGCATGCAATATTGAAAGCAATATCAGCGCGCTGACCTAAGCGTCTACACACAAGTCTTCGATGATTGTCAGAACCCAGTTGGAAGTGGGATTTGTTGCTAAATGCTATATGTCCCCAATCAATCAGCATGATTCCAACCTGATCGAGTCAAGCACCACTGTAATCTGGCTCGACAGTGAGCAGGCTGCATTGCGGTCGGCACCAGCATAAATTTTGCTCTATCAGCCTTCTGTGAATGGTCATGTTGGACACTCGTGTGCAGGTCACACGTCTGACGGCTGATAACGATGAATCAGTCACTGTAACAGCTGATCTGACAGTCAATCTGTCCTCCCGATCTGATGTGGCCCTAGATCGACCGCTACTGTCATGACGCTGAAATCTGCCACTCTTCACCCATTCTTGCCAGCATCTTTTAATAGCCGTATCGCTTCAACCCATATGGCGAGCGATCCTCCGATTTGCCCACCCAGTCTTTTTCAATCCAATGATACGATATCTTTCAAACTCTGATAGTTGCTTGTAATGAGCTCGAATCCTTTGAAGAGGCATTTTTTCAGTAGTTGAAAGGTATCTTAAATCGCAAAGCAAGAGAAATTTTCACCGTCAGATTGAGAATCGCTTCTTATGGACACCTATTGTGTGTACAGGTGTGCTCTCACTGAACATTCATTGGTGTCCAAATTTTAATCATTTGCACGTTCGGTACAAATGTCTTTGCATACGAAATTTCATTACAATTGGGTAACTCCTTCTTGGTGTGTCTTTTTTTATTATAGAGTGTATTATTTTTTTAAAAAAAAGATTGAAAAAGTAGTGTCACTCGCGCCTGTTTTTGCTACAGTCGTTACTCGCGGGGTGTAGAGAACACCCCAAAATTTTAACACGTGTATTTAGTTATGAAAACAAAATTAAGTCATTATGATACATATTTATAAAGTACAAGATGTTTTTTGTATTATACAAATAAATTTTATGTCTTATATTAATAAATTTAGAGCATACAAATGTGATTAACATTAATTTAAACTAAACAAAAAAAAATTTCATTTTAAAACGCATAATTATATATTTTTTCGTAAACCAGTAAAACGTATTTACCAGTAGTAAATATACTTTATAATTAATGAGATAATGATATTAGAAAGCAGAAAAATAATATTTTAATCATTTTCTAAACATTCAGAGCAGACTGTATACATATGCTCAACTTCTCACGGGAGTTCTCAGCCCCCCAGATAAACTTTTGAAGGTCATTGCATTCCAATCGTTCTAGAAAGAGGGATTGCATTAGCCCTGAAGGTTCAATGACCTAAAATGGGCAGCTATAGAAAAAATCGTGGTTCTGCGCATTCTATTTAGAATTCTGGGAGGATTTTCTTGTTGCTGGTTTGTACAGAACACCCAGAGCGAGTGATCACGGGTTAAGTGCCTAATTTTTTCTCCTCTAAAATCCTATTATTAAAGAAATTTATGCAATTTTAAATATTTCTTAAACACTTAAATAAATGTTTATCAGTGAACAAATGATCTGATAGAGTACAATTCTTTACTAACATTGATCATTTTGCTGCCTTTATAGATAACCATACTTTATTTGTCAGATATGATGCAATATTACTTGGATAAATCACTATTTGTTGCTAATTATTCATCGTTACTTGTTATTGCCGCTTTGTTTGAATATGCTTCAAGCACAGCTGTGAATAAATTAAATATATTTTATAAATAACGATTTCGATATTTGATGTTCATTATTTGAGGCTTACTAATAAAGCATTTGAGAGAAATCTTGCCTTCATAATTGTTTTGAAATAATGTTTGATTCAATATAATGTATTCATAATGCGAATGTTACCATTTCTTTGATAAATTATCCTTCATATTGGCAGAATTAGAATATATATTTTTCTTAATTACAATTATTGTTTACTGAACAATGGATTTATCAGTTGATTCTAAACACAATTCCAGTTGTTTGATGTATTGAACTTCCGAGAAAAATATGGTTAGAAATAAATTGCTATTAATATATAAATTTAATACTAGGAATAAGACAAACTGTTCTCGGATAATCTTCGGATATATTGTTATCCGTATCTGCCAAGTTAGACAAAAATATTATTTGAGAGTTTTAAAGTGGTATTATACGCACGAGAGAGAGAGAGAGAGAGACAGCATTTTAAATTATTAACGGATTAAAATCGGACAAATTGCTGTGAATACATGAATAATTTAAAAACTAAATTTCAATTATAATTAAACTAGTGGCTTTTGTATTTTAAAAACAAAATACAGCAAAAATATTGAAAAATATGGAGCAATGGAAAAAATAATGGGTTTACAAAAGAAAATTATATATATATATATATATATATATATATATATATATATATATATATATATATATATATATATATGTATACGAGGGCTGTTTTTTAAGTGAGCTCTGTTTATTAAAAAAAACCTACAATATTTTGTTTCTAAATGCTTTATTTTAGGATTGAACATACTTTTGCCAATTTTTTACACATTTGCCGAGTTTAATAATGCAATACCTTAGAACTATGTTTTGTAAATCTTCTTCAAAGAATTCTGCCGCCTGGTCGGACAGCAAAGAGTTCACGGCTGGTTTCACTTCTTCGTTGTCATTAAAGTGCTTCCCTCTAGGACTGTGTTTGAGGTGCTGAAAAAGGTGGCAATCGCTCCGATCAAGGTCGGCGATGTATGGTTCATGATCCAAAACCTCTCAGCCAAACGATTCGTTTAATTCCGAGTCGTTCGAGAAGTAGGAGACCTTGTGTTATCGTGGAGGAACAAAACACCTTTTGACAAAATGCCGCACCGTTTGTTTTGCAATGTTCTTCGGAGCTTCCGTAGAGTTGCGCAGTAGGCACCTGAGTTGATCGGGCATGATGTCCACCAGCAAAAAACTACACAGGTCCCAGAACACTGTTGCCATAACCTTGCGCTTTGACAGTGTTTGTTTGGCTTTGACTTTGACGGGAAAGGATGTGTGTCGCCATTCCTGCGGCTGTTGCTTTGATTCCGATGTGATATGAGATACCCATGTTTCCTCTCCAGTAACGATTCCACTCAACATGTCATCCCCTTCTTCCTCGTAACGAATCAAAAAGTCCATTGAAAAGGCAAACCTCTTCTATTTACGTTCCGCTGCGGGTAATCTGGGTACCCACTGAGAACACAATTTCTTAAAGTTGAAGACTTCAATCACAATTCTGTACACCATGAAACGAGAAGCATCGAGAAAATACAATGGAATAGTGGTTAAAGAGAATCTCCTGTTCTCGTGAGTTTGTGTTTCAACTGTTTACATAAATCATCTTCGTCATGGGCGTTTGTTCACCCATCTTTCAACGCCCTCACCCATTTTCGAACTTTGCTGTTATTCATTGCTTCTGTCCCATGATTTTCTGTTATCCGGCCGATAAATGAATGTCTGCAGCCGGCATGTTTCTTGTATTCAAAAAACGACTAACAGACCGTATTTCGCACTTAATAGGCAATTCAATCACCTTAAACATTGTAAAAATGCTCAGCTAATCTTACACGACTGCTACAGAGCTGGAAATGGCCCAAGAGTGTTCACAAAGGATGCTGGTCAGTAACGCAGAGACTCGTTGCGACGCGCGCGCGAACTAGGGAAATGTACGTGCCTACGGACCTTACTTTAAAAATAGCCCTCGTATATAAATATAGTTAAATTAACGTCACCATATAAAGCAACACGGGGGCTATTTATGACGGACCTTGTTATTTTGAACATTGGACAAATGATGTGCAAACCACTGAACTAGCACCTCCCTCTCCTAACTAGCATACGTACGAGAGTATATTGAGCCTTGACATATTTAACGTGCATGGGTCCTCAATACATGACGGGGTTTGGGGGCACCAGAACTCTGTACAAAAGTTTGTGAACAAATTTTCAATTTTTCAGTTTTACTTTGCTATACATTTTTTAAATGACCTTCAGGATAAGAGATAGTTAAATGTTTACAAAGACAGGATAACATTATCTAGGTTATTAAATTAAATTAAAAAAAAACAGTGTTTAGATATTCAAATAAAAGACTAATTTTTGTTGTAAAACAAGGATTGATAAATCTGAAGGTTGAAACTCTTCTACTTTTATACAGAACATACACAAAGAAATATTAGTTAATTGTTTTAAAAACTTTCTGGGCAATATCTGCCCCCGTTTGAGCATTTTCTAAAAACCCATTTCGAGTAAAACGCGTTCTAAAGTATGACATCTTGCTTAAAGTAGTGGCATCTGCTTTCACTAAAACACTTTGTAGTTTTTGTTCTAGTAAATGGAAAGTAATAAACTTGGTATTTTATAAAGCTCATAAAATGGTCTATAAAATAAAATCATAAAAATCTGTGAATTTTTGGCGAAATGCACTATTATAGGGTAGTTGAATACCTTAAAGAGATTTAAGGATTTTTTAAGATTTCTGACTATTTAAAATTATAAAGGGATCTAATTCGAAACTTGACAATGATGTACAATAAATTATTTTTAAACACATTTAGAATGACAAGACACTTATAAAAAGTGTGAAAAATAACAAGGTAAAAGTTTCTGCTTTATCAACTCGTATATACTATCTTTAAAACTCGAATGTCGCTAATATGCAAATTACCCACTTAATATGTCGATTAACTGGTTTGCTGCGTCAAACTGCGGAATCAAGATTTTTCCCCTTTTAAAAAGATACACTACACATTTGTGGTCTCTGTAACGTTAAAATTAAAAAAGTCTGTTCCTCTTAATTCCTTTTCTTCAGGAAGTTTGATCGAAAAAACGTTGAAACGTTGACTCTCATCCCAGAATAATTTATTCTAAACATTTAGAAACAGAATGGCGGAGATACACTGAACCTAATATATGTGTACAAAATCATTTCCTTCGTTGTAATATGCTAAACCCTTTGATTATTTTAATTATAGTTTTTTAATTAACTGATGATAGATTTTACAGAATAAATTGTTGTTGGCTTGATTGTGATAACGTGATTCTTTAGGTATAAAGAAATAAATACGATAAATGAAAATGCATGGTGATGAATGATTGATGATGCATGATGATTCATGACAGTTTTTTCTGCGCTTTTCTGTGCTCCTGTGCGTCATTGGCTGGATATAGCAAACTCACGCTGCTGAATAGGACGTGGGGTTCATGTTCTATGACCAACACAATCGCCAGATCTCCCACAATTTGGATTTTCTTTTCTATGAGATCATCGGAATTGGTGCATCAAAACATATACACCACACAAATGGACTCAGTTGTTCGTCTGCATGCTGATTGCACTTTGGTAGACACCACGATGTGACAACGTGTGCGCTTATCCAATCAACGGCATGCTTTAGCCGGCCTTGATATGCAGGACTTGCACTTTGAACATCTGCCTTTATAAATATTTGCAAACACTGCTGTTTTAAGACCAGTATGGCTCTGAGACGTTTCATACTTCGTTATTCGTATTTTTCTCGGAAACTATGGATCGTACAGGTACAGTTCTTTGGGTATGTTATATATACTTCCAAGGGTGAATCGGGCCGTACAGAGTTTAGGCACTATTTTGAGACACCTTGTATAAAAATCTAACTTTCAAATCAATATAATGCAAACGTTCCATAGAAAATGTAACACAATATTAAAATCCAAAAATTGAGGTAAAGTATCATGCAGTATTTCTCAAACTTTCAATATTCGTGACTCAGTTTTTAATCATAATTGTCATCGCGTCCCCGTCCATGCAATAACAATGTATTTAATTCAATAATAATGTCCTTAGACGCTAAACCTACCATACAAATTTAATTGCAAACCGTACTAATTATTAAGATAAGTATTAGGTTCTGTATATAATTTGTAGTATATGACACGCCCTATAGGCCACTAGTATTTATTAAACCTTTTTTTATTGTTAAAATAATAACAAATGCCTTGTGTTGTACTGATATATTTTTAAGTGTATTATACCAGTGTAAATGTGTATTTTATTTTTATTATACCAGAACGTATTTTGTTTTGCTTCCTTTCAGTATAGTAATAATATTTTTACATCTTTTATTTTCGAATTCTCGATGCACTCGCCCCCAGTCTGAGTAACGGTGATATAACGCAATAATATGATACATAAATAACATACGAAGTATAACTCACAATAATATAATGCAAAATATCTTACAATAAAACAAAAAACTATCAAAGTAATGCAAATTTAGATATTAGTGACAATGCAAGTGAAAATCTATTCAAAATCTCTTTTACATTGAATTTTTAAAAGCAAAACACATTATAATCTTAATTCAAGCATTGTCACTAACATTTCCAAAAAACTAGGAATAAAATGAAGGAATGAAAAATAAACTGTACAAATGGATGGATAAATAGAATGTGCCTCCATTTCTCGAAGGATTAAAGATTCAAATTGAACCTTTGCAGTCTGAAAAGACAACACTAAATGTCTATCCCAAGTGATCAAATGGAAGTACAATTTGGCTTCAAATTCGAATGCAAACTCTATCAAAAAGCCATTAACGGTTTCATAATCCGATTAAAGAATCCCAGAAAATTTTTCCAGTGTGGCTTAATCATTCCCTTTCATATCATTTGACTGTTTTTTTCTTCTCTTTTTTTCATCTTATATGTTTTTAAGAGAATCACATTAAGGAAGTCTTACAGTAAGAAAAGAAAAGTAACGGTGTGTGTGGGAAAAATGGAAGTTTCAGCTATCGAGCGTTTCTCGAAAGAAACAGAGGAAGAGAATGTCGCTCGCGAGAATAGATATTTTATTTTATTCATAATCCCATGGAGAATATTTCCGAGCCATGATAAAAAGTTCTGAGGTTGAGTATATTGATGTAAAAGACGATCCTGGATCTATAATGGAAAAATAGGGAATACCTGAAACCAAATAGATGTTGAAATTTATGCTGAATCAATATCTCTTTGAACTCCTTGATAGAATATTCTTATAATTTTATTAGATATAAATTTCACTGTGGTATCATCATTTATTTAGTCACTGCCCTTTTATAATTTTCATCACAAAAGCACACACACGCACATATGCATATCAACAATTATATTTATTACTTTTTAGAGAGCAAACTATTTTTTCTTTTAAGTATTTAGTGCATAACAAAACTTCAGAAAGAAAACTATATTCTTATTCAGAGCATATGCAATAAAGGAACGCATTAATTTCAAAACTAAGTTATACACTTCATTTGATTTAATGATATATATTTGTATATAAACATATTCTATCAATATGAATACTGACAAAAATAGTTTAACTAAATTGAAATTAAAACTCAATCTAGTAAGAGGGTAATTTCTTTTCACTCTGAGATAGACATTTTAACAAAGACGAAGATATGTTAACTATTACTAAGTTCAAATTGACGTTTTTCTTTAAGAGCTTTAAAAAAGGGTGGTTCTAAAAGGAGTCTCTTTCCTTCCGGTACAGTGAATCTCTCGCAGTAGTGCAACAGCCTATAGAGGGCCAGGCCTACAGCACTCATCTCAGGTTAAAGGAACACAGTCACTGAGGTGCATGCGCGATGATATGGTTAGATGGTCAGTCTGACGCGAAACCCCATGTGTTTAGTTCCCAAGCAAGCTTGGTGATCTTCTATTGGTCTACTGAAGGGATGAAAGGTAGCTCGGGCTTGTAGGTTGGAAGCGCGTAACGCTACCACTCATCCCCTGGGCTTGGTATGATGTGTCATTTTTATAAAATGGAACTGGAAATAAAATAGAAGAAAATATTAACGGGAAGTGGTGACTTGATTTAAATAAATGTATACTGAGTTTTAAGGTATGTTTTTGTTTTATTTTTTTGTATGATTTTACACTAATTCGCTTTTGTATTATATATATCTGTAATACATACGATGGCTCTTCAATAAGTAATAAGACTAAAATTACAAAGAAAAAGAATACCTTTAATCGTCATCATTTACATGGTCTTTTTCAAAATAACTTTCGTGGCACGTAATGCATTTATCCCAACATTCTGTCCACTTCTTGAAAACATGTAAAAGTTTTTTTTTCTGAGAGTTTTATCAAAGTATTTACATATGCTTTGTTGTTTGCAAAACGTTTCAATTGTAAGCGTTTCTTCAGTTAGGAAAAAACCAGAAATTGCATTGAGTTTTATCCGGACTGTTTGGAGAGTGTCATAAAATCTCTACGTTGTTCTGCAGCGAAACATCCAGTACGCAACGAGCAATATGTGGTTGGGCATTGTCATGCCGCAATAGAAAGCCATTTCAGAGCAATGGAAGTTTCCTTTTAACGTGCTCTATCATTGCTCAAAGGACGTTCGCGTAGTATGATCGTTTACGGTAGTACCGGTTTCGACAGCGTGTAATTGCACAATTTCTTCATAATCAAAACAAAATTATGGTCATAACTTTACAAACCTATTTTCACAGTTTCTGCTGTCTTGGGAGTAGGTGAGGGCGGATGTTTTCGATCACTGCTTTGTTGTTTTATGGTTGGATCAGTTATACAACCAAGCTTTGTCTGCTGTGATAAAGCATTCTAAGATATTGTCGACTTCTTGTTCCAGTCTTTAATCATATTGTTTCATATTCAAGGTTTTCGATGCTGAATTTTCGAGATTTTTGCTTCCATTTCGGCAACTGGTCGTGTCTTATAGGCATCCCCAAACACGTTTCAGTTCGAGCTCAAGAGCACAAGTCTGTACACGCCATCTATCGGTGGCCTTTTTTAATACAGACAACACACTTTTCTTACAGAAAGTAACATTCCGATGAGTGGTTTCGCGGCAGTAAAATTAGTCTTATTACTTATTGAATAAACTACGTATTGTCCTTGTATGCAAATTTGAATGTATTTTTTGTTTACCTTCTCTTACCTTATATTTCTTACTTTTTGAGTTTTCTATATTTTTCATTCAAGTAGGCTTTTTAAACTGTGTAAAACTTAATGTGTTTTTCTTTTACTACTTGTCCTTGGATTGAAACTGTATTTCAAATAAAATCATAATATCTCATATCTAATCAATATTATATCTAATTGAATTTTTAAAGGAATACAAGCACACGATATAATTTAAAGTTGGACGCAGTTCAATATGCCGTATTTACTCGAATCTAAGCCGAACAAAATTTTAAGTATTAGTTCTACTGAAAATCAGGCACGGCTTAGAGTCGAAGGCCAACACATTTGTTGGATGAGAGAAATAAAATTTCCATCTCTTTCAAAAGAAAAAATATATCTATCCATTCTGGCCACTAACGTCAATGTATCATCCCATTAAACAGTTTTTTTTTCAGTATTCAGTCTGTCTCAAACATCGTTGACTGCTCGAACTTAGGAAATTATTACGCTTTCTTTAAAATCATCTACACATTAAAGGCATCGGTAACAGCAACTAAACGATTTCACTGTGACTAATGTATGAAAAAGAAGCAATTAAAGTAGCAGTCACTGAAAATTTGACCGGGATAAAGCACATATACGTCAATTGCGTAAGCAAAATACGATTTTTGCTTGTAAATGTTCAACAGTCTCTTACTTGACCAGAAAATTTAATATTTTCTCACGAGATGACAGTGTTGCTCAAACTGTACGGAACATTCGATCTAAAGTATTACCAGTTTTAATACAAGTGCTGCAATACAAGACAAAATAACAATTCAAGACGTGCACAAGGGATTGGAAAATTTCGGAATAGATATCTGTTGCCTGGAAAAAAGTTTCCAAAGTGACTATAACACATTCTTTAAAAAAAAGCTGTTGTAATCCAAATGAATTGAATGGCACAGAAGACGACACCGTGTGGGAAAATGTGGGTAATCGAAGCCCTCACCAATTCTATAGTCAGCTGTAGCAATGAAATTAACAAATGATTTTCGGAACGTGATACTGATGGTTAGAGTATTTATAGGTCCATGTATGCATTTGAAAGTTTTTAATATTGGAAAAATAAATTACTTATTAACTTACTGTTATTTCTCATTTAAAATCTTTGTTTAAAATTTCTTAAGTATCGGATTTTTGATGAACCATTTACCTATTTTTTAAATTTTTTTCTGAAAAATACGTAGAAAATCAGGGATCGAATTAGAATCGATGACAACATTTTTTTCACAAAAACAATTTGTGAATTTGGGGTGCGGCTTCCAATCGATGGCGATGTAGATTCGAGTTGTTGTTGTCGTATTTGACAAAGTGCAAAGGTGGTAATTGGACAGGCCCAATAAATTTAACTCAATAAAAACGATTGACTGTGTATATTCCTTTTAAAACTTTAATGAATTTAAATACCTTAATGAAATTGAGACTTAATGTCCACTCGGCTCGCAGCCTGAACTACAGCTGGAATTTCGCTCCAAAACATTTCTTTTAACCCAAATGACGGACACTTTAGTGCTCACTAAATTGACAATAAAATACAAATGGTATAAGCGGCGTTAACAGTTATAACAAAACACGAAGAAATTGTCAAATATTGCCAAAGGCATGAATCACTGCCATGGCAACATCTATGACCGATCCAAGTATAGAATGCCTATGCTGTTTTAAAAAAGTCACCAACAATGGAAGGACAGCTAAAAAGGTGTTTGGGATCCAGTTGCAGTGCCAGTGGGGCAGATACTGGCCAGTTTCTGCATTCCACATATGATCTGGAACCATCGGGCAGAATCTTCATGCTTTTTTCAAGTGTTCTGGCTTCATTGGCAAGGGGATCCGCAATCTCGTCCCCTCCGATGTCAACATGGGCCGAGATCCGCTGGAGGGTACATGATTTTCCCAATAGAGAATAGAGAAGAATTGATTTCTTGGGTGAGCCAAATTTTGCCTTCCTTGATGGCCTCAAGAACAGATGTATAATCAGAGAGCACAATGATGACGTCGGAATTAGCGATATTTGTCCGTCGCATTTTTTTTCATTTAGATTCGAATAAATACAGTAATTATGATTTTTTAAATGCATGCCTTTTTATTCCAGTTGATACAAAGAAGCTCATTCGTTCCAAAACGAACTTAGTCTAAGTATAGTAGTTTAGTATTTCAAATATATTACATAACATTTCAAAAATATAATTTAGTAAAAAAATCCACAATTCAAATTTTTTTTTAAAAAAGCATACTGAATAAAATGTTACCTGCTTTAATTTCAACATTTACTAAGAACATTAAAAATGTGAAGCGTGGAAATGTCTAAATATTTCTCTTACGTACACGCAATAAATGAATTTCAAATTCTCCACAACACATTAGATTATATTCCAATGTTATCATGCAACATTCTAAGCCGTGGGTGGTATCTACAAAACGGGGAAAAAATAAAATAAAACGAAATCTCCAATCCAGAATAAAAAGATAAAATTTGGTTCCCCAAATCAACCCGTTTAAGACGCGAAAAGATTCATTATATTTCACTCTGGGGATTTTTAAACTGGAATCCGCTTTTCCACCTTATCTATTCACAGTCGTAGCATCATATATAATTTGGGGAAGCAAATTTATAGTCCCCCCAAGTAGAGTCATGGAAACCCTTCTGTTCGGTTTCGCAAACCGCGTGGAAAACTGACGAGATTTATTTGCTTACTTTTTTTTTCCAGAATTGAAACTGGAAGATTGGGTATACCTAAATCGTTATTTTACAGGATTGAAGTGTTGCTGCAGTGAAGTTTAGTAACTTTCTGAGAATTTTAGAATTTATTTATTTATCTTTGTTACCAGAATGTCGAGTTTGTATTTCGAAAGAAGCTTTTTTAGGGGAGAGGTAATTAAACTTGATTTGTGCTTTGCTACAGAAAGGTGTTTACTGACTTTAAGAGCAGATGATTTTGTATATTTTATCTTTCATGAAAATATTTCACGTTTTGCTTCATCCGATGAAAATATTTTATTATACAGGGTGCCCAGGCATTAAGTATCCAAAAGTAATTGCGTATTATTACGGAACTACCCAAGAGAATGTAATAAATTGTCCATTCATGCATTGGAAAATTTTACGAGATTTTTTGTGTCTAGTCCGATCGGCCGCACGTGCACGCATTATTTGGCAATCGCAGACGATAAACTGTTTTACACTGACTTTCTTAGTAAAGATGTAGACGCCAAAGTAAAAGGTGCAGTGCGTTCTTTGGTTAACGGAATTTAAATCAGTCACGCGTGTACAGCGACGTGTTCGAACAGAATGGAATGCCGTTACTGGCTTGCCTAATATATATCAGGACTCCTACAAAATGAAGCAGACACACGATCAACAGTGTATTCCATCCCGAAAACTTAAATATACTTGCCAGTTTAAGATACCAAATTTCCCGTCTACTTTGAAGTTATTTCCCCTTGGTGGATAGATTTTGATGTCGGAGAGTCGACATCTGATTATGTTCTCACACGTCACTGTACACAGGTTACTGATTTAAATTTCCTTAACCAAAGTACGCACTGCACCTTTTATTGTGACGCCCGTATCTTTACTAATGAAGTCAAAGTAAAAAGTTTATCGTCTACGATTGCCAAATAATGCGTGCACGTGTGGCCGATCGGACAAGACCCAAAAAATCTCGTAGAGTTTTCCAATGCATGGATAAACAGTTTATTACATTTCTGATGAGTAGTTCCGTAATAACAAGCCATTGTTTTTGGAGATTTTAAGCTCGGACTTTAAGATTTGGTTTTATTTTATTAGCTTTTTTTGCAAATTAAATTCACAACCTTTCCGTGGATTACTAATAGATTCTTAGATTCTTTTAAAACTTAATGTTTTATTGCTATAAAATTTTAAATATGAAATAATATGTTCCCTCCCTTCGAAGTATGATTTTGAATTATGGTTTTATTTTGTGCATTGCGCAAAACATTAGTGCTCTTGAAAATCTATGGTACATGACTTTTGATTGATGCATTACTAATAAGATCTATAAGCAAATGTAGATAATAAATAAAACGAGAAAATAAGTTTTGATTGATATATTATCCACAAGATTGATATGTCATTGAGTGAAGTATTACCCTTAATGCTTCAGAATAATATCGGTGAGTGAAAGTGATTTTTGATAAAAGAAAATTACACAGATAATTTAGTCTACATTTTAATTGGAGTTGCGTGGTTATGTTATTGGAAAAAGTTTATTTCTTGACCTATTATCGTGAATCAAAATCTAGAAAGAAAAACATACGCCCATTTCATTGTGGGAAATTTCTTGTTTCTTGACAATGAGAGTTTAATGATATTGTAGAATTTTTTTTTAATCAGATTTTACTGTACATGTATTTATTTTAAATAAACTCACGGTCCATAGTCTTCAAAGAAATGTAATAAATATACCAATCGATTTGCTTTTGATATATTTTAATGTAAAAATGTTAATTGCGATTGTGAAACTTACTATGTATATTGCTATATGTGGAAATTACTATGTATATTGCTATATGTGGAAATTACTATGTATATTGCTATATGTGGAAATTACTATCTATATTGCTAAATGTGGAAATTACTATCTATATTGCTATATGTGGAAATTACGATCTATATTACTATATATGGAAATTACTATCTATATTGTGATACATAAAAATTCCTAAATATAAAGAAATACTTATTATTGAATTCAAGTATATAAAAATAAAGATTCCAGTTGTGTGCAAGAAGAGCAAGTAGTGTTTTCGGACTTGCAGTCATCTGATTATATATAAAATTTAAGAACTTAAGAAGTCTTGGTTCCCCCAAAAGGATTGACCTATCGTTTTTTTTATTTTTATTTAATCTTATTCTTTGCATTATTATATTTCGATTGATATATCATTTGTGCTGGTCGGAAAGTTAGAAGTTGAATAAAACAACATTTGAAAACAAATTAGGCAATTCAGCCACAACCCCTTTTTAGGAAAAAAAGCATTATGAAAAAAATCTATTTTATAAAGAGAAATAATAACTGTAAAAAAAGAATGTGTAATACATATAGCAAAATATTTTCGAGGCAATAAAATAATATAATTTTTCTTATTTGTGAAATGCATGCATGTAAAATTTTTGAATTAAGGCATTTTATATTAATAATTTCATAATTTCAGTTCTTATTCCTGATATGTTTTTCATACAAACGTAATACTTCAATATCATGTGAAATACAAAAATAAACTTTCTATCGTGACAGAAAAAACAATTAACATTTTTCTTGAATTGTCTTGTATGTGTGTGTGCAATTAATACCTTCTTAAAATTCATCATTTACAAAAATGTATGGGTTGAAAATTACTAAAATGTAATTATTTTAAGGAAAAATATATAACTTATATCATAAAGTGGTATTTTAAGTTTATTAAAGCTTATTATAACTGTTTTTCAGAATTTTAAACTTTAAATGGGTATTTCTCAGTTTGTGTTTTTCGAAATATTAGTGCATTCAAAATGCTACTCCTTCCACAACTATTTACCAATCACTTCGATTTTTTGTTGTGTGTTGCATATAAAACATGTAAAAAATTAGGGATCCATTTCGCTTTAAACTGAATAATTTTTTTTTAAAAAATTTTAATGTAAGAGAGATATTGGTTTTTTTTCGTCGATTTTTAGCATGCATATCAACATTTTATTTCTTTCTCAAAAACGTATTAAGTTATAGAAAAATCGATCCCTAAAGTTGTTTATAACATCCATAAGAATATTACAAAAATATTTCAGATTAAAAAATTAATAATTACAGCAGGAGTAGGATTTAAAAATTTTCCAAATTTTCTTCAAAAAATTTTAATTTTTAAAGTTGTGTGAATAACATGTGAAAAATTTCATTTTGTATCATTTTTTTGAATAGAAACATTATATAAAATGTTAAAATATAACTTTTAAATGCATAAAGAAAGTTTTTCAGAGGGTACCAAGCCGTCTTAAATTGTGTTTTATTACAACCAGTGAATAGTAATTCCGTTAAATGCTTTATAGGAGTGCATAATTTTTTGGGCATAAAATGTAGACTCTAATAAAGATCAACTGTTTTCTAATGTATTATAATCGTGGTTTCAAGGATTGAAATAAAAGAAGACAAAACATTGATAATATTTATAAGAACATGAACTTTTTTTTTATTTTGTACTTAAACTGATATTATTATTAAATACATGGAATTTGAAACCTCGATATACCTTACATATAAACATTTTTCCATATTTATTACTACAATTTAAGCTAATGGAAGTGTATAATCACATCTTATCTATAACGTAACACTGCGCATGAAATGTTAAAGATGAAATGCTTAAGGATATACAAATATATAATTATAAGTTTATATGGTATTAATAGCATGCATCATATGTACAGACATTGCAAGAAGAATCACATTTACATTGTATTTATAACAAATCTAAATGGAATGTTAAATACAATATTGTTATGATATGTAACATCTAATTAAATTGTGCATGAACTACTTTAAAATAATCAGAGTGAAATGAGGTATGATTTGTATATTCCTCAAATGAAATTAGGGATTAAAGATATATTAATACATACAATGTGTAAGAATATTATAAATGAACCTCAACGTACCATTGATTTGATTATAGAAAATACATGATGTACGAAACATCTAATATTTTATTATTATCCATATGTTAACTATAGCAAACAAAAGATAAACTATTATATTTCTGTAACTGCTGGTGTGGATACAGATAAAGTTTAAATTTTAATTTAAAATAAAATATAAGTATAGGAAATTAAAATCTAATGGTCAGAAAAAGTACCACATAGTTAATATAATGTCCTATAACTAATCACAATTTAAAATATATATGAAAGCAAAACTGTAAATTAAGAAAAACAAAATATCTGAAATGCACACAATTCTTTTTACATGAATATGAAGTTACAGGGTACAAAAAAATATGTTCCTTTTTTGAAAAAACTACTTTATTTAAATTTTGAAAAAAACTTATAATTGTGCACGCGACAAAGAGCGGACTAGTACAAACTGCAGTTTTTTCGGTACATCTGTACTTTCTCTTAACCATACTTTTAAAACCAACAATTCTTTTCAAGGATCTGATGTAGTAACTACTCGAGAACCTTCTTAGCCACTATGAAATAGTTTGACGTATGATGGTATAACTAGTAATGATAATGACTGTAGTCCAGGTCATCGCAAACAATTGCTCTGATTTTTTAGTAACGAAGAATAACCGCTTTACTGTTATTTTTAATTCATTTCTGAAATGTCTGCTCTTAAATTTGCTTTAACTTTTTTTTTGGTCTTAATTTTACTTAGGGTATCAGAACACCTTAAAATGAATAAATTTGATCAAAACACACTTTTTTTTTATTTTATTGAATAGAGCTATAATTTGTGGATTTACAAAACATACTTTCTGTTGCTTCTACTCTACCTAGAGACCAAGGTGCAGTCATTTTTATAAAATTAGAAAAACTGGAAGTGGATCTTTCATCTCCCAGAAGTGGGCATTTAAATTATTCGAAATCTATCATGGTGAGTCATCAGACTCGCCATGAGAGTGTTACAAAGGTACTTCTATAAAACTTTTTGAATATGATTATTATGTTATTTTCTAGAGGATACACAAGAATATTTCTTATTGTGTGAATACTTTTTGAGTTATGGCTTGTTATTTAAATAATGGTCTTATATAGTGTTTACTCATTCAGCTCTAAAATTTTAAATTTTAAATAAGTCATTAAAAGTTTAGCACATTTTCTAGATAAATGGATCTAATTTGTTTTAGTAATACTTATACAAGATATAAGTTTATAATTTTTTTCTCTAATTGCTTCAAAGTTTTTAAAAAATATTTCTAAAATTTAACTTATAAGTTGTGATTTTTGTAAAATTTAGATGTTTTTAAGTATTGCTATATATATATATAGAGAGAGAGAGAGAGAAAAAGTTAAAATTATTAGTATTTATTTGTAATGATTCCTAAATAAAGCATTTATAATGCTTGATTATGTTATTTTTTAAAGAAGTACTCCGAACGTGTTGAGATACCTTAAATATTCTTTTTTTTGTAGTGATTTAATTCTTAATTTTACTTAAAAATTATGCACTGATGCATTTTAGAATTTAATGCATCACAGAATTGCATATATATATGTTATCTGTATGTATATGAAATTTATTTACATTCTACATCATTTTTTACGAAGCTTTTAAACTAAATGTTGTTCTTTATTTCATCTTAATGATATTTGGATAGCACGAACGCATCTCTAATTTTTTATAACATGGAGTTTTATTTTTTTATACGCATTTTTGGGCGAATTTATTAAGAAGTTATCAATTGTGTAAAGAAAAATGTGTTGGGAGAAAGTATTCATAATTTTTATCATATAAATATGTACAAAGATATAACTAAAAATACGCTACCCCTAGGTTTCATAAATTTGATAAATTATTTAAGGGGACTTGGCACCCTTTGAGCAAACTTCTTTATTTACGTATTTAAAAATTATATTTTAACATTTTATACAATGTTTCTATTCAAGAAAATGTTACCAGATGAAAATTTTCATATATCATTCAAACAATTTTAAAAATTTTAATTTTTGAAGAAAATTGGGAAAATTTTAAAATTTTACTCCTTTTGTAAAAATTAATTTTTTGACCCGAAATTTTTTTATAATATTCTTATGGATGTTCTTAACAAACAACTTTAGGGATCGATTTTAGAATAACTCCATTCGTTTTTGAGAAAAAAAATAAAATGTTGATACACAGGCTAAAAATCAACGAAAAAGCCAACATGTCTTACATTTTATTATTTTTTTTTAAAAAGTATTCAGTTTATAGCAAAATGGATACCTAATTTTATTACATGCTTTATTTTTAACTCTCAGGAAAAAAATTAAAATGATTGGTAAATAATTGTCGAAGGAGTAGTATTTTGAATGCACTAAGGTTTCGAAAAACACAAACTGAGAAAAACCACTTTAAAGAGTATATAATTCTGAAAAAATAATTATTATAAGCTTAATTAAACTTAAAATACCACTTTAAGATATTATTTATACGTTTTTCTTTAAAATAATTGCATTTTCATATGTTTTTAACCCCCACATTTTTATAAATGATCAACTTTTAGAGAGTACTAATTGCACAGGAAAACTCAAGAAAAACTTAAAAAAAAATTTTTTTTTCTGTCACGACAGAAATTTTAGCTGTTTTCTTCTTATAATATTAAAGTATTACATTTGTATGAAAAATATATCAGGAAGAAGAACTGAAATTATAAAATTATTAACATAAAATGCCTTAATTAAAAATTTTACATGCACATATTTCACACGGAAGAAAAATTACATTATTGTATTGCCTCGGAAATATTCTGCTTTTAATACTACACATTCTTTTTTATAGTTATTATTTCTATTTATAAAATAGATTTTTTTATCATAACGCATTTTTAGCTTTTTTTTTTCTAAAAGGGTGTGTGGCTGAATTGCCTAATTTGTTTTCAAATGAAGTTTTATTCAACTTCTAACTTTCCGACATGCACAAGTGATATATCAATCGAAAGATAATAATGCAAAGAATACGATTAAATGAAAATAAAAAAAGGATAGGTTTGTAATTTTTAGGGTACCAAGTCCTCTTAAACATGAATATGTTTCCGAAAGTAATTCACAAAAATATATGAGAAAAATATGTTTCTCAATATATCTTGTATTAAAATAAATACTGCATAGATTTTTCAACTTATTAAATAATTTAACATTTCAATTAAATACAAATGCTGCAATAACAGGAATGTTTTAAAATTACTTAACAAACTGCTTGCTATTAGGTGAACCGAAGAACGATATGTCTTTAAATATGTGTATTTTTAAACAAAGAAAAAGACATTTTATGGCTTTATTTCACATAATTCTATACACATATTTGAATGGATAAGTTTAATTTCTCGAAAAAAGAAATTAAAAGATTATATATAAATCACTGGTTAATGTACTAAAATTTATAAGTAAGCTAATAAATTGAATTAAATATAATTTTTATGTATATTAAAATGCATCATGTGTAATGCAGAAGGTTGCTCACATTTTATGGAGAGGATTTTGTAATTCCTTTTCTCATTTACATTTTGAGATAAAACTTTGGCAACTTCAGAATTATGTTCTGCTAATGTGTTACTTTGATTGGCATGTAGAATGAAAATTTTAATTTGAAAATGGCTCTTAAAATTGATAAATGATTCGAAATTTATGTAATTACACTTTTTGAGAATACGTATTTGTATCAACAAATTAGAAAGCGTTATAAAATTTTCGGTTACTGCAGTTAAAAAAAATATATGTATAGTATATTAAATTTGCGAAAAGAAGAGAACTTCTAACTGAAAGTAAAAAAAAAATTAAAACCTGACCCCGAAACCTCATCCTAAGAATGTTCGAAAGCTGAAACTATCAAGAAAGTGATGTCTGTTCCAAAAAAAAAAAAAATTCGCTGACTCAAATTTTCATTGCATTGAAATTAGGAATGTCTTCCGTCACTGTTTATAAAATAACCCATAAAAATTTTAAATTAAAAAAAAGTTTTTAAAACCAGAAATTCATCTACTTTTGCCAAAACATATTGAGGAAAGAAAAACAAATTGTAGAAAATTAATTAAAGAACACCTAGCTTTTTTTTTTCTTCTTTTCCCCTGAAAAATATGAATTTATGGTAACACTTGATCAGACAAGGGTACAATAAAGTGACTGTGATAAAATATAAATTTGTTATTGTTCAGCTGACGGGAATCACTGTACGAAATAGCTTGGTCATTGTAAATAAAAGTTTTCCAAATTGTTTCATGATAGTTGCAGGAACATGTTGTAACACGTTATTCAAGTCATGTTGATTATAATAAGGGCAAAGAAACAACGCTATTCACAACTACACTTTATGTGCATTCTCCACGATTTCAGTTGATAACACTGCATTATTTTAAAATTTTTCGTGGTACCTGAGGTTGAATGTGAACTAAGCCTAAAGATACCGTTTTGAGGAGAGGCCTTCCTCTCGCCCAATTATCAAATAAGAAAAATGCCGGTGGAAGGATTGCGTAACAAAATGACTAAAAATATAAGATCAGTCACGAGAAAATCCCCTCACTTCCCTGTGATTTATTTTGGCAGTAAAATTAGCACAAGAGTAAAGGCGGAAGATATAAAGCACCTTGCACAATTCTTCTCTTTTAGACAAAGTCAGTACATTTTTTTGTCGTCATTAAGTTTGAAATTCCATTATTTCAATTTCTTTATATTCTAAAGTTTAATTTTAATTTACAGTCTGGAGTTTTATAACTAAGTATACATTTTATACCCATTTCTCAGCATCAGTTCAACAAATCTAACCAGCTTTGAAATATAAATAATAATTCTTAATGTTCTGCCTTCCCTCCAGCAGTATTTTACAGAATAAGGACTTAACGTGGTTCACCCATGTGACGACCTGTTTTTCAAGCATTTTTAGAGATTTTTTTGACGACTAGTAAAAAGATAGAACCTTCAGTTTTGTAACATTTATTTATATGTATTTTAAGAGTTTGTATATAAATGTTTAGTCAAATATATGCAATAGAACGTAAGTTATAGCGCTCTGAACACACACGCTTCGAAAAAATGGATGCTCACTTCCTCCCCGATTCCAGCTGATTGGTTTATCCAAAATAAAATAAAAACAAACTAACGGTGTTTTAAACCGTAAGTTTAAATGCAGTGAATTGACTATATTCAATTTAAATTACCGAAAATTTAACTTTTGGTAGACTAAAGAAGAAATCGTATTTCACGGGGGTTTTTATTAATGCTTTTTTTTAATAAAAAATAGAAATATTACGACTTTTGGAATGATCGTAATTCATTCTGTGCGTCTGCATGTGCTGAGTCTGCCCTATAAATTTAAAGTCATTCTGTCAAACCGTTCTTAAGATATGATGGAAGAAATTGGAAAATCACAGTTTAGACAAAAACGCGTTTTAAGTCTCAAGTCTGGTTAAAACTGCTGCTGTATCTTTATAACGACTTCGAATTTTAAAAAAATACTTAACCATCGTATTTTAGACATGGTAAGGAAGCAGTTTATAAAAGGTTCGATTTTTAAAAATCGATCCTTTTAACCCATCACATGGGTGAACCTCCTTAAACTTGTATGTAAGCGCCATATGCCGCATATTAGTTTCAAATAACGTCACAATAGGAGAAAAATCAGGGCTATTGGTAATTGACCTCATGTCTGAAGTATTGTAAGGTCTCTTGAAATGATACCTCCCTTTTCGCAGTCATATTGAAGTGAAATTTTAAACCGTGAATCTAACGACCTTAACCAATGAGCAACTAAGTTCCCAGTGAATGAATCAATCGCTAGTGAAATTCAAATTCTTTAATTTAGTTCAAGTTTCATTTATCAGTTATTCAGTACAAATAATGATTCTGCTTTTCCGAAATATGTGAACTATTAGTCATTTAGCTATCAATTTTCTGTAACTTTGTTTTTTAAAAAAAGCCTACTACGTGTTACCACTGAATAGATATTATCAATTTTCCATGAAAAGACTTCGGATATTGAGTATGAGATCAAAAACAAAACAAAATAAAATATTCCTTTTCACTTGCGTCTTATATGAAGAATAATCGAATGTTATCCATTCAATTAATCATTCAGCAAATTAATCAAACGTGAAATTCAATATAGAATTTTACTCCGATGAAATATCTCCTTGTGCGTTGCCAGCGTTTAATGGAAAAATAGTTTGTAAAAATATGCAAGAGCTTCTATCGACTTCTTTCATTTTCAAACACTATTAACCCAAATAGAAAGCTGCATTCAAAAAAATAAAATTCAAGGAAAGGGGGGAATAAAATTAAAAAAAGGTACTGGCTTTGCTGGAAATTCGCAGTAAGCAAATTACCACCGTGAAAAATGACTTTTATGGCATTCCCCGCTAATGAGATCTTCTCTTCTGAGTTTCGGTCCGTAGAATTTCCTACGCAAATGGATACATCTCTAAATCTTACTCCGATTAATTGAGTCTTAGGGTTGTTTTGACGCAACACTTCCCAAAAATAGAGGGGAAAAAACTAAAAGTTTTCTATTTCGTTGATTAAATTGTGTAAGTTATTTTTGAAGAACTTCTTCCGAACAACACAATGTAAATGAATAAAGTATTTCGAAAGAGAAAAAAAAATTCAATGACGCCCCGAAATCAATTATAGTAAAATTCTGAGTACAAAAAAATTAACGGTGATATATTTTTTTTCATTTTTACTGCCTGTTGAAACTATTTTGAACCACTTCTGTACTTTCAAAATTTCCTGCACATACTTTGATGATTTAATTAATAGAGTAATAATTTAAATGATAAACACAGTAATTGCGGCCACTAAACTAATTAATAATTATCAAGTAATTTATTGAAAAAAATACGTTTAAAGTTATTACTTTGGAATAAAAGTACTATGCTTGTGATTTATATTAAGCCCTTAGGCCACTCTTGAGGCAAAAAAAAATTGTCTTTTGGGGAATTTTATTTTTTTGGAAATACTACAAAATAAATCGTGAGTGCAAAAACAAGGTGTTATCATACACATCAGTGACTGTTTACAAAATTTTTTTAAAGAGATTAATTTCAGAATGGCATCTATGCAGCGTGTTTCAGGGTTCACGGCCGGACTAACAGCTCCTGTAATTTTTTAATCATAACGAGCCAATGGTTTTTTCGATTATATGTAATAACTGCTATAAGAGTACGTATAATTTTTGTGATATATATTAATTTTGACCAAATAGCGCATTACTAAAGTGAAACGTTTGCCTAAAAAAATCGTCAGATAATTGTTAATAACAAATTAACTATACATTATAAAAAAGTCCTACGTACTTCCACAGACAATGTATTTTTGAATCTATATTTAAAATTGCGAGTGAGTAGGTTGAAAATTTTCTGAGTTATGAGTCAGATAAACTTTAAAAAATTCAGTTTTGAGATAAAAGCGTTTGTGAAGTTTTGACTAGTAAAAAATCATGAATAAAAAAAAAAAAAAAATTGCAATACCTTTAATCTGCGATGTCTGTAACATACATTTCACCTTCCAGTATAATTTTCAAAAATATATTAGTAAACATGGCATGATTCTAAAATGTACATCGATTAATATTTTACACAAATATTAGTTTCATAATTAAATTAAAATACGTTAATAAGACTTGACATATTTATGTAGAGTATTGTTAAAAACAGTTGACTCATTTCGCCGTCCAGAGATGGCGCCACGAACTGGGACTTTTTTATTCTAGAAGGATTTGTTATTGGCGGGAAAATGCCATTCGATTCGTATATGTGTGTGATGGAAGCATCGTTTTTTTGTGATTGTGTTCTGCAACGTTTTCCTACATGTAATGGTGTGATCGTGTGTTTTGTTGCAAAATATAGACTAGAAAAGTTCTTTGCGTGTTTCTCAATGACACATCGTAACTAATCACTTTTTCCTCAAGCTTCTATAAAAAATGTATTTTGGTGTCCAGCATGGAAGCAGCAGTCGCGGTAAGTCGAAATACATTGGCATCCAATTAACATGATTGAATCTAATTCTATATTCATTATTCTAATTCTAAATTGATTCTTATTCTTATTCATAACATGTGGTCCGTCGAGTTCAGAGTTGTTGATGTGATTTATTCTTTGTTATTTTAATTATTCGTTTCATATTCGATATTCTTATTCTAGTGCATTTACTCTGATACGAATTCTTGAAGTATTCTTATACATTTTGATTGATATTATTTATTATTTGATTCTAGATTTATTCGTTTATTCTATTTTGTATAAACATAAACATTTTTTGATAGTTTGTATTTGCATTGTGTTGGCCTTTGTTATTGTGGTACAGTTGTATATTTTGTGTAGAATTTTAAAATTCCATTTTAATAAGCATTTTAAAATTTCATTCATAACTCATGGCTCCAAAACAGTCGAAACATATTGGTAAATTTGATTTAATTATAAAAGAATTAAAAGCTTTTGGAAGTAGGATAAATGAATGCGATGATAATAAATCACGCATACGTGTTTTAAAAACACAAGTGTTGCAGTACGAAACTAGATTAACTGAAATATTCAGTGAATTGTCAACTCATGAAAGTGATGAATCATTTGATATTTATATGAAATATAAAGATATACTATTCAATTGGGTTTTTGACCTTGAACAAAAATCTCAGGTTGAGGAAGTAAATAGTAGTATTCAGGTAAAGTCTTCAGTAGGTAATCTACCAAAGCTTGAAGTTCCTCATTTTTATGGAAATTGCGAGAACTGGATTTCATTCAAAGACTTATTTAAGTCTTCCATTCTAGATAACAAATCAATAAGTGATCTTGAAAAATTGCAATATTTACAGGCTTCTGTTCACGGGGATGCAGCCAAATTAATTCGGGATTTTGCAATTTCTGTGGACAATCTTAAGAATTGTTGGGATATACTGTGCAGTCGGTATGAAAACAAACGACAATTAGCTCTTAGCCAAATCAATAAGCTATTTAGTATTAAGATTTCCAGGACAAATATTTCAAAATTGCCTTTGGAAGTAATATATATTTGTAATTGAAGTCATTCGAAATTTGAAAACTTTGTGGATTTAGAAACAAATTCATTAACAGAGTTGATCATAATAAATTTTCTCATTTCAAAAGTTGTGTATGTATTAGTCAACGGTGGGAATTATCTTTGGAAAATAATAAAATTCCTACTCTTGAGGAATTTAGAGTTTTCATTGAAAGGGAAGCTCGTGGTCTGAATGAGTTAAAATTTTTAAAACCTGACATTGTTAAACCATTAAATTCATTTAACAAATCAAATGTAAATACTACTGTTGTTAAATGTAACCAAGTAAAATCAGGTGTAAAACCAGATGGTGTTAAAGGTAACAATTGCATTCTATGTTATCAATGCCATGCCTTATTCAAATGTCCAACTTTTAATTCTATGAATGTAAATGAAAGATGACAAGTGGTACAGAACAATAATTTATGTACCAATTGTTTGAGGAGTAACAACAGGCTCGACACATGTAGAATAGGATTTTCTTGCAAAAACTGTACATTATTACATATATATTCGTCAGTCCTTCAGCAGATACTCATGCAAATTCTGTTGTGACAGTGTCTAACAATTGCACACATTTGGCAGAAGGTCACGTATTGTTTTGTCCACAGCATTAATAAATGTTAAATCTAAACATGGTGAACAAATAACTTGCCGTGCTTTGATAGACAATGCTTCTCAGAATTCTTTGATTTCCAAGCAATGTAATGATCGTTTAAAATTGCCATTAAAACACACCAATCATAAATTAGTAGGTGTAAATGAAACATTTGCTGAAACTTCATTATATTCAACAACTTTTGAATTTTCTTCTTGTGTTTCCACTGATAAATTTCAAGTAAAAGCTTTGTTAGTATCGAAAGTCACTTCAGCTATGCAAAACTTTCCAATTAAAAATCATGAGTGGCTTCATATCAAAGATCTAACTCTTGCCGATCCAACGTTTATAATATTAAAAATGAAATAGACATTCTTCTAGGTGCTGATGTTTTTATGACATTAATTTCAGGGACTCCTATAATGGGACCCAAAGGTACACCATCAGCATTGCCAACAAAATTAGGTCATTTATTGTCAGGTACCATAAACACACAATATAATAAAAATTCATCCCTAATCTGTCACACTCTTTTAAACATGGACCATTCTTTGAAACAATTTTGGGAACTTGAACCTGTTCCTAAGGACATTCCGTCAAAGGATGAGAATGAGCTATGTGAGTCTATATTCGTAAATTCTCATATTCGTAATGCTGATGGTAGATATATTCTAAAACTACCATTTAGAGATGATTCAAGTATTGGAGATAGTAAAGAGGGAGCATTAAAACGATTCTGTTCTCTTGAAAGAAAACTTCACTCTAATAATCAATTAAAGGAACAATGCACAGAATTTATGGAGGAATACCAAAACCTTGGTCACATGACTCCTCTCACATCAGATGTAAAACATCCACATTATTTCTTACCACATCATGGTGTGATTAATGATAATATTTCCACAACCAAATTAAGGGTGGTGTTTGACGGCTCATTCAAAAGTACAAATGGAAATTCTTTGAATGACATTCTGCTCACTGGTAAAAAACTACAGTCAGACATTTTTCTAACTTTACTTAAATTCAGATTCTTCCCAATTGCCTTTTCTGCTGGCATTGCAAAAATGTATAAACAGATATTAATATCACAAGATGTTGCATGCTTTCAACAAATATTTTGGAGGAAGTCTCTAGAGGAACCATTAGTGATATTCAAAATAAATACAGTTACCTATGATACATCCTGTGCCCCATTTCTTGCCATCCGAACATTGAAACAATTATGTGAGGATGAAAAACATCGCTTTCCACAGGCAGCTAAGCTCGCAAAAGATCATTTCTATGTTGATGATTTGTTAGCCGGTGCTGACTCATTGGACTCGGCTAGGAAAATTTTTCACGAACTGCAAAATTTGATGTCAGCCGGTGTACTTGAGCTGCATAAATGGTCGTGCACTCATCCAGAAGTCTTGTCAGAAAAACAAATATTTAATCACATTCATTTGATGATGAGTCCACCCAGAAAATTCTTGGCTTATTGTGGGATTTAAACGAGGATTCATTTAAAATAAGAAGAGTCTTATCAGACCAGGTATCCACCAAGAGACAGATGCTATCAATCATCGCACGCATCTTTGATCCTCTGGGGTTAGTCTCTCCCTCAACTATAATTTTAAAGATTATTCTTCAAGACATGTGAAAGGCAGGGCTTGACTGGGATGATGAGATATCATCAGACATTCTTAATAGATGGAATCAGTTTCAAGCAGTAATTTAATGCCTCAAACAAATAAAAGTTCCCAGGTATGTTCAAACACAAAATGCTAAACACGATTAAATTCACGGGTTCTGTGACGCCTCCTCAAAGGCATATTCAGCCGTAATATACTTACGTGTTGTTTCTGATTCGCCACACTTATTCTTAATGGCTTCAAACACGAGTGTGGCACCTGTACAAACAATATCATTGCCTAAATTGGAGCTTTGTGGTGCTCTGCTTCTGGCTGAACTTCTAGATATATTTAAGAAATCTCTTAACATCACTCAGGATACATTTTTATGGTGTGACTCAACAATTACACTGATTTGGATAAATCATCCACCTGTAAAAGGAAATCAATTTGTGCAACACAGGGTTGGGAAAATTCACGCACTAACCTCAAAAGAATCTTGGCATCACATTCCGGGAAAATTAAACCCACCAGATTGGGCAACAAGAGGCCTCTACCCGAAACAACTTCTTGAAAATTCAGAGTGGGTAGCTGGTCCAAAATGGCTTCATGATTTCCATCCTTCTTCCAATTCTTTTATTCCTTTCTCTGAACAACATGTTTCACTTGTTCCTATTGATCAGTCTGAATCATTAAGTGACTCTGCTGTTCTTTCAACTGGTGTTGATTATTCTCTTAGTTTCTTGGATTAGTTTTCCTCATACATGAAAGTAGTTAGGACTGTTGCATGGCTATTCAGATTCTACCATAATTCCAAATCAGTGTCCAAAGTTACTGGGCCTTTATACACACATGAATTAGAAACTTCAATAAAAAAGGTAGTCAAATTGTTGCAAATAGGATAATACCATACAGAACTTACTCTCTTGAAATGTAACAAGCCTCTTCCCAAATCTAGCAAACTTCAATCTTTGAATGTATTCCTTTATTCTGAGGGAATTCTTCGTGTCTCGGAGGACGTCTTCGTCTCCAACAAACTCTTAAATTTGAACAAAAGCATCCTATGCTCATACCAAAAGAGCATCATTTTACAAGTTTAGTCATTAGACATTTTCATAGAGTCAATTTCCATGCTGGACAGGAACTAGTTTTATCCCTCATTTGTCAACAATTTTGGATCCCGCATGGTAAATCAGCTGTCAAGAAAGAACTGCGCAACTGCATAGACTGTTTTAAACTTGTGGCAAAACCTGTCTCTCAAATGATGGGTGATCTACCAATAGAACGAATTAACCCTTGTCGTGCTTTTGAAAAAGTAGGAATTGATTTTGCTGGACCTATCACGACAAAGTGTCAACATACTCGCAAGGCGAACAACTTCAAGTCTTACATCTGCCTCTTCATATGCATGTGTACTAAAGCGGTGCACCTTGAACTCGTATCTTCGCTATCAGTAGCAGCATTTCTGTCAGCACTGCGTCGATTTGTTTCACGCCATGGCTATCCAGGACGGATTATGGCCACACATCCTGGAACTGATGGAATATGTCGTGTCGTCACTATCCAGACCTCAAGTGGAGTCATGACAAGACCAGTCTCTCAAGTTGCACTCTTACCCCTACCACCGTCGACTACATCCTCTCGCCCCCCGGAGGATGTTAAGAACAGTTGACTCCTTTCGCCGTCCAGAGATGGCGCCACGAACTGGGATTTTTTTTATTCTAGAAGAATTTGTTACTGGCGGGAAAATTCCATTCGATTCGTATATGTGTGTGATGGAAGCATCGTTTTTTTTGTGAATGTGTTGTGCAACTTTTTCCTACATGTAATGGCGTGCTTGTGTGTTTTGTTGCAAAATGTAGACTAGAAAAGTTCTTTGCGTGTTTCTCAATGACTCATCGTAACTAATCACTTTTTCCTCAAGCTTCTATAAAAAATGTACTTAGGTGTCCAGCATGGAAGCAACAGTCGCGGTAAGTCGAAATACATTGGCATCCAATTAACATGATTGAATCTAATTCTATATTCATTATTCTAATTCTAAATTGATTCTTATTCTTATTCATAACAAGTATAATGAATTTAAAGTTTTTTTGACATTCAATGAACATTAAAATTAGGTATGTTTAAAATTTATTAAACTCTTACAAAAGGCAGGAGCATAATTTGTGTTAATTTTAATATTTATTTACAAAATGGTCACAACTGAAAAATATTGTAACTGAACAAAACACGATATAAGTACTACCGAAGTTTTAATTTTTTAATTAAATCATAAATTTTAAAAAAATAAGCGTTTTTGGTAATAAAAAATTTTTAGTGACTAAATTTTAGATTAATTACTTTACGAATTCTATTTTTTGTGGCCTTTCCATGTGATGTATTTTTAAAATAATAGGATTCACTTCATAATGATGAAATACATCTAAAATATTGTAATAAAACAATATTTCTCAGAATTCATCAAAATGTGGAACTCTAACCCTAAATACACATATCTCGATATAAAAATCACTGTTCCTTTTCTAATTTAAAAAAATTGAAAGAAAACACGTGCGCGCGAGCACAATTAATCGAAAATTAAGTACGTACAAAACCGAAACCAGTTTATTCAATGCCAAATGTAGCCTTCATGATGAGCTAAGTATGCCGCTACATGGTGGGAAATATTATTTATATTGTTTCAATGGTAGAATAAGGCAAAGTTTTGCCAAGTAGCCTTCCACTGTGTCACACTTTGTCTGTATAATAGTTGTCTCCAACTCAACTATCTTATAAGATGAAACATAGGCTCTCAATGAAAGGAATCTCCAGTAGGGCTGTAGGAATATAATTCAAATTCCATTGTGTTCTTCTAGAGTTCATCGTGTGACATGTTGCCGGACATTGTTTATCTGGATATGTCTGCAAGCAAGATCAATCCATGGTAATCAAACCTTTTTCGAAACAGCACTTCAACAAGTATTTTTGTTTTAATTGGCACCATAACTACCTGCTAATTGACTGTGATACTACCCCAAATAATAATGCGCTCTTCAAAGGATAGAGCACGTGGCCAGAGGCCAGCTTTTGCCCGCCAGTACGTAAGTTACGGCCCACCAACTGTTTTTAAAAAAAATTTTAAGTATCAGATTTTTGAAGTTTTTTCATTTTGAAATTTATTTGAGGGAAATTTATATATATATATATATATATATATATATATATATATATATATATATATATATATATAAATCTACAATGTATTTGATTGTTACCTGCTCTTATTTTAAAATAAATCCTTTTTGATAATTGGAATGTCCTTTAGATTAAAATAGATTTATATTTTATCAAACATTACATTTGATTTTACTTTAATAATTTTTTTAATAAATTCTGAATTGCATTATGCATATCCTTTACTATGGATGGTACATGATTCTCTGTGTGTGCGACTTTCGTTTCTCCTTCTCCTTTCCTGTTTGGATTGCCCAAAAGACAATCACAGAGATATTTTTTTTAAATTTAAAAAATATATATATTGAGAATGGTTAAGATAAAGGACAATGCATACTTAATCGTTTGCTAATGACTGCACTGTCAAATTTTGACAATGAGTAACGGAAGATAAATTCAATAGGAGTACCGGAATTTTCAAGAAAATGGCAGCTGTAATATTTTAAACATTATTTGATCATTGCATTATTATATCATATAAACATTATTATAATATCTATGTCTGCATACATGAAAAATAATGAAAACAATAATAATAATTCATTTTGTTTTAAATTTCCACTCCAATAAATGTTTTTTTTTTCCAAATCTGATATAAAGGTACATATTTTTGGTGCGGCATGCGAGAGTATAATCTTTTTCCGAAGTAGCCCGCTAGGTCATTTGGGTTGCACACCCCCGGTATAGAGTAACACTTAGTCGCACGCGTTGTCAGTGTTCATTTCTTCCACGTTTCTCTACAATTGCCTACTTGCTCAAATGAGAGTTAGGTTTTGATTATAGGAGAGCAACATGGTTCAGGGAGAGCAATTCAATTCTGCATTCATCTACATGTGAAAAATGTACTTTTATTCTCTTATAATACTTGATTGATTTTATTATCCAATAATGATAACACTGTGTCAGATATTGGGCTTTGATATGAGGGCTAGATGACATCTACATCGCAATCATTTATATTTGAAAATATGGTTTCACTTCTCACCAATATAGCTGATAATAAGTTGTTTTTGGATGTTGCTAGTCACAAAGAATCATTCAAAGATTAGTTGGATGTTCATTTGCGCAGAATATAGAAGAAATGTTAAGCTATTGATAGTGAATGTGTAATTTTGTGCGGTAGTAAATTGATGAAATCATCTGTACTTCGTTTCTTTTAATTTACAGAACATGTCAACAGGAAGAGTATTCATTAAAGTACATTAGTTTCTCTACGTGAATCTGGAATCAATTTGGCTTGAGGTTTAATGTAACAGCAACTGAGATAAGCCAGATCTAATGGCAACAATATATCATTATTCTTGATATCCTCGCAGGTAATAACTGATCCGTACTGAAGACACTTTGACGGTTCAACGACCTGTTTATGATGTATTATGACTGACATATCTACCTTTCCTTCAGAGTTACCAGAGTTTGATACCAGTTGTCTTCAGAATAACATATGACTGCGAATAACACGCATAAACCAACAAAACAAAGTTTCGTGAACTTTTTTGACCACCAATGTGTCCTGATCTTTCACCATCAAGTTTATTTGAGACATGCCAGTTGAAATGTTATTTGTTTGTTTATTGTTAAATGTTATTGCTGCACTAAGTAACTAATCAGCGGTATTTGGTTGAAAGGTAGTATTCATTAACCATTAGGCCACATGTTGCAGGCTTATTTATTCTTCTGCACAGAGTAGTGCCACCTGAATCACCGCCATAGACTAATAACCACAATTTAAACACGCTTAATTGCCATATTGGATTTAAATAAAAATCACTTTATTTTTATTTGTCTTTTTTATCGTGTTAGCCGATTGATGATTTCTCTGAGCTTATGGATGATGTTCTTTCCGGAGAACAAGGAATTTAATCCCTCGTGTAGGTCCTCCTTTTAGAAGGGTAGGAAATAATTCCCCTTGTTACATAGAAAGTTTTCCGAGACTGAAAGTTCTCGTAGTAATGGAGGATGGAAGTTTGTAAAATATGTACCATGTCAGGTATTATCTTCGTCATTTGACCATGGTTTATGTAGTTAGGAGAAACACAAACCTTCCATCACTAATAGTTCTCGTATAGTAATGGAATTAGATGAAATAATTAAACAATCGTTTAAAAAAATTGAGTTTTACCTCGCTTAATATGGAAGAAAAACGTAATTGTTTGTAATGATTCTGTTTTTTCTAGTACCGAAAATTGTATGTGATAGTTCACTTACATTCAGTTCCATCGTAATTTTTTATAAACATCAAAGTTAACTTGGGATTACTATATATATATGTGTGTGTGTGTGTAAAAATACGCGAGATTAATACAAAGGATTATAGCATGAATTCCGGCTTTTTTTCTGCATTTTTTCAACTATGACATTCTAAATTATCATCGAATATTTTGATACGAGAGGAGTGAGGGCTTGTTTCTTTTACAAGCATCGTATGTAGTTTTCCACGTATAATAAAAGAAACGTTTTAAACAGTACTAGTGTGCATAACTCATAAGGGTTTACTGTATCGGCTATAACAGTTGTCCTACGCTCCGTGGCATGTTTTGAAAAAAGAATGCAATCTTTGCAGACGTATTGTTTAAAGAAAAGACCCACCGAGGATCCGTAAAAAATGTTTCTTCCAAAATTGTATCGGGAATTCGAAAGTTGCGAGTAAGTGCATAAAAACATATCTCATAGCAATATAGGTAGAAGTAAGTCACTCACGGGGAAGTCATCTGTCAAAACATGTCACTTGATTACAGTATCCTATTGTGGTTAGACCAATGTATGGATGGGTGGGTGTATAAGAGAACCCATATAAGTATGAATTATTCAAACTTGAATCATTTCTCTTTGATTTCAATGATGGATAGCATCTAGATCACCTTTTTGTCTTGAACAGCGAGTATCCGCTATTGATTTGAGGCTTTTGTGTTATTTATTAATGCAGCATTTCTCAAACTGTGGGACGCGCCCTTTACGGGGCTTGATAACTCTACAAAAGAGGCGCAAGCATATTGAAAAGTAGAAAACAAAGTATTATTTGAAAAAAATATATTATTTTACTGAAAGTAAACAAAATACATTCTGTCATAATAAAAAATAAATACGTGTTTACCCTGATATAATAAACTAATATATATTTCGTACAACACAATGTATTTAATTTAACGATATTAAGTTAAGAACAACATTAATAATTACCAATAACCTCATGGACTTGTCATACTTATAATTATATACAAAAATTAACACTCATCTTAAAACTTATACTGTTTATACAGAGTGCTTTTTTTCCAGGTATAGAAGTTTAAGTTGGCGTTACTTTCCAAGATGGTGACCGATTTAACAGCTGTCAAGTGATTTATTCTCAGTTTGGTTTGGCAATTCATCATGAATAGACTCACGCCTGAACAACGCTTTCAAATTGTGCAATTTTATTTCGAAAATAATGGTCGATTTTCATAAGCGAATTTTGTTTAGCGATGAAGCGCACTTTTGGTTGAATGGCTACGTCCACAAACAACACTGCCGCATTTGGAGTGAAGCTAATCCACAAGTGTATGTCGAAACACCGTTACATCAAGAAAAATTGACTATTTGGTGCGCTTTATGGGCTGGTGGAGTCCTTCTTCAAAAACGATGAAAACCACAACGTTACAGTCAATGGTGATCGGTATAGAGCCATGATTACTAACTTTTTCATTCCTGAAATGAACAATCATGATGTCCAGGAGCTGTGGTTCCAACAAAACGGCGCAACATATCACACAGCTCGTGCCACAATCGATTTATTGAAAGACACGTTTGGTGACCGCCTAATTTCACGTTTTGGACCTGTGAATTGGCTTCGAAGATCTTGTGATTTAACACCGCTAGACTATTTTCTGTGGAGCTATGAAAAGTCATTGGTCTATGCGGATAAGCCACAACCGCTTGACCATTTGGAAGACAACATTCGCCTTATTATTGCCGATATACGGCCACAAATGTTGTAAAAAGTCATCGAAAATTGGACGTCCAGATTGGACTACATCCGAGCCAGCCGTGGCAGTCCTATGCCAGAAATCATATTTAAAATGTAATGCCACAAGATTATCTTTCGAATAAAAAAAATCATGTCAATCGAATAATACATGTTGTTTTATTGTAATTTATAGTTCTTTACCTCTAAAAAAAACACCCTTTAGTTAATCCCTGAAATGTGCCGATTAAAAGTTGCACGAGTCGCCCCCTAATTCTACAATTTTCCACGTGGGTACGCGTATGTGATGTATTGGGTGGGGGGAAGGAATACACAAGCAAATTCTCTGAAACAAGTAAATCCTTCGCAAACACTCTGTCAAGGTCCCTTTATTGCATTCCAAACCCTTCTGATAATTTTATGAATATCAGTGCACATAAAAGACAGTACTTCGAAAAGGCGGATATATACGTCCAAAGCAATTAACGCTTTGGCTGAGCAGGACGTTTATATACGGAGGGAACATTTAAGTAGTTACAATCGTATTGTAGCTTTAGCGTCAGAGTATAGTATTATTGAATTCAATACATTGCTATTGTACGGAGGGGAGGGGCGCGATGAAAACCAAAATTGAATAATGTGTTACAAATATTGAAACTTCGAGAAACACTGCATTGATGACACATTCATCCGAGGATGGAGTATGCCATTACTGTTCGCATACCACTTATCATAAGGATTGTTGGAAACGTTTTACCTCTTCTTGAAGACTCAAAGAAAATAGACACGTGGTGAATTCTTAAAGTTTGTTAATTAAATATTTGAAGCGTTTAAAAAACCCCAAGAAAATATTTTGAGTAGCTGTTTAAATAAATTGGAAGTAATAATTATAATAAGAATTTATGTTTTTTGAAAAAAAAGCAGCCAAAAACAAATTTCTAAATATTTCTTTTTTTTTTTATTAAAATTGAAAAAAATTAGGATTCTTCAAAAAAGGATTTAGATAATTGTATTGAAAAAAAATTACGATGTATAATAATTTTTTAATATTTAAAATTTAATTTTACCATATTTTTATTAACTCGTTTTCTTGCCTTTCCGGGTGGAATTTTGTAATCGATTTTAAACTAACTTTCTGATGAACTAGAGACTTTTTTGAAATCTGGACCACAGAAGTAGCCGACAATGCATGAAAATGGAGAAAAAAAGTTTTAGTCTCGAACCCGAGTTAAAGAAAATTCAGGTCCCGTAGCTCCGAAAATTGCACGAATTTACACAAACAAAGACTACCCGTAGATAACACGGATAGAATTGTTTCTTCATGTTCAATTTCATGACTCTGGGGTTAAAGAAGGGTCTCCAGGTTGTGATCTCTCTTTGAACATCTCTTTGAGTATCAGCGTGAGCTAGAGGTGTAGGATTAACGGAAGAACTAGAAGCATACATTATCTTAATATGGCGTTATTAAGATATTTCACTTAATCCATTAACAAATTAGATTATAATAATATATATGCGAGAGAATCTACGGTAGAAAACGCACAATTTATATAATACCGAATTAACCTAACCCGGACCACTATCAATAACTGACTCGCCTAAACATAATTCCAATACTATCACAGATACTAATATTAAATAGCCAATCCTACCGTACTGTAGTTTGAAGTAACAATCACAGCAATCTTAGATGAAGCCTTTTGATTACTCGAGTGCAATGGTATGCACCTTGACTCAATGGATATCTATCACGTATAATTTCTACTAGTCGCCACGTAACGTTTTCCAAAACTTCTTCACACTTGAACCACGGATTATGATTATATTCCTCAAATTGCCATCGCGCTTATTCTAACTTTTGATATTTAAAAGCTTCCTAATTTGTATCTTTCTTTCACTCTTCACTTCTTGGATTTGGTTGGAAAAGAGTTGCCATTATTTCTGGCCCCAGAGAACCCAAAGGACATGCTAAAGAAAAGACGCGTGAGCCCGTCACAAGGTTACCATATTTGTTTTTTTAACTCGTTTTCAAAAAATATCTTTATTGGTAATAGTGTGCACTCTTTTGACCATGTGGAAACTTAACCAGTCAGCTTGCCAGCTAAGTGAAGAAAGCAGATGCAAATAGCCACACGCGAAAACCTCTCGTTATTGTTCATTATTAACTGCTTGATGTATTGTAACTGTGCTCAATTTGAATGTGAAGTTGTTTGAATTTAGAAATGACGAATTAAAGCTGATTTGATTTAAATAAATAAATATATAAAGAGTGTGAGCTATATATAAAAGTAGAAATTTAAAAAGAAATAAAAAAAACTATTTCATTTATTCTAAATAATAATTACCAATTACCAGTTAGTCGTTATTTTTTATAAGAAATCATTTAAATAAGTAAAATAATTATTAGTTACCATGTTTATATTAATTCACTTTCTCGTCTGTTTGGATGGGATTTTGTAATTGATTTTAAACTAACTTCTCGATGAGCTAGATACTTGAAATTTGGACCATAGCTCAGAAGTGGATTTCAATGCATGAAAATGTGAAAAACGAAAAGAAGGAAAGAAAGATGAAAAAATGGAAAAGACGAAAACCAAAATTATACTTTTTAGTCCGTTAAAAAAACATGGTACATTAAAAAAATTTTTGGATGATATACTTGTCTTAAATAAATTTAAAAGTGTACAATCATTTTATTCAAATAGGAATAATATTTCGATTAATTTGACTCAGAAACTTTTCCAGGTGATATCACAACAATCCAAATGCACTGTACTAATTTCATAAAACAATAAACCAACTGTCACTGAAGTTTGTACAAAATAATTAAATGAAGTTTTAACTTTCACATAACCCTTTTTTCTAACCAATTTTTAATTATTAATGAATTGGTTAGTTGCCTCAATGATTATATATATTGATGTAGATATTATATCAAGTGTTTCTTATTGTTAAGTGTTTCTTATTGTTATGATTTATTTTACATATTGCTCTTTTAAAAACATTAAATTTAAGTTTTAAAATATATGAATAATTGAATAACGTTTTTTTTAAAGTTTTGCCGCTAAATCAAATTTTAGGATCTGAAGTCATTACCCAATTTCCAGGTTGGTGACCCGTATGCGATATAAATAGCTACCTTCTAAACCGGAATTTGATCAGAAAATATTCACTCACACACTAAATATCTTTGCATTTATAAAACTCATACCACAGCTTATAATTCTAAAGCAAATGGAATTTAGGAAAGTTTCATTGACAAGTTAAAGTAGTGTAATGCCGTGATATGCTCAAGTGGTCCGAATTGATGACTGACGCGTGCACTTGGGTCTAACAGCTAGTCTCAAGAAAGATTTAGAAATGAGTTCAGAAGAATTTGTATACAGTACAACTTTAAAACTACCAAGCATAATATGGCCAAGCATGGATTTTATAACGATAGAATTTAAATGATTTTTTTTCATATTGGTTGCATGGTTTCAGGGGACATGAGAATTAACATCCAATACCAATTACCAGCGATGCTGTCAACAAAACATTTTTGCATAGTGAAATTAATGAGACTGAGTATGTTTTAGCATGTTAGGATGTTTTTGTTTCCAATTTTGTTTAAAAAATATATGTACATCGTTGCTTCTCCGTATAAAAAGTATGAATAGTCTGTAAATAAAGAATACCAAAGTTATTAGTTCTATCGAAAAGTTAAAACTACATAGTTCTCATATTACAAGAAGATTCCCTGTGATCCAGCTCATAAATTGGGTAATACCCTAGTGCAGGCAGGGCAAACCAGTAGCACACGTGCCATTGATAGCACGTGACACAATATTTTGGGCCTGTCAGCGATCAAAATGGTTTTTTCATTTTATTTCAAAATAACAAAGTTCACTGTGAAGTATTACAAACAAACGTGATTGATCGGTCACGGGGTGACAGAGAGCACACTCGTTTGTTATTGTATTGCCTTAGTTACGTCGTGGACTACAACTGCTTGTGACGCAATGTTTGTCCACTCATAGCATGGTCAATTTCATTGACACAATTATATTTTAAAGTTTATTTGTGTTATATGTACGATTTTAACATGAATTTATAAGTTTCACTTGTATGTGATGGAATCTTTGGTCTCGACTTTAACCCCCTTAAAAAGGCCAGATTAATTCGAAATTTTGCACACTTGTCGAGGACCTATGGCAATACAATAATTTAAAAATTTTGTTCCATTGTCCTGATCAAAATCGTCAAAAATAAGTATTTTGAGTAGTTCGAGATTTGGCGACCAATTCATTATATCGTTTCCAGATTTGGCAATTAATTACATATACCATTTCCAAACTCGGTAACTAATTCCATACTCCATTTCCAAATTTGGCGAGTAATTCCAGGTATGAAAACTAAAAGATCCCACCCCTCAAAAAGGTGCAACTCTAAGAATTAAAACGCTTGTTATAAAAAAATAAAAACAAACGAAAAAAGAGTTATTTATGTGAGGAAAAAAGACTCGTGCATGTCAATAAAAATAATTTATGTTCTAACTGCTAAATAATTTTTATTTTGACAGAGCAATTTTTTTAGAAGCGATGCTACGTATTAACACATTATAGCACTACCTATTTCAAAGGCGATTCACATTTAAAATTTTTCTTAACACACATTTATTAGTTTGACCTGTATCTATAGAGACGGAATCTTGAAACATAACGATACGGGGGACGGAGAAAATACCCTTCAAACCCGTCAATTAATTTCCATTGACGATCCTGACTAATTCCAGCAGCTACATTATCCTGGCTCCAAATGTTAAATTTAAGGATAAATTTAACAAAGAATAAATAATAGTTTTAAAAACTAAAAAAACAGGCTTTTATTGTGGATCGAACTAAAAAATGAAAAATAAATTATAGTTAAAAAAAACAACTAAAAACACACTTTTAAAGTGTGTGTGAATCCAACTAAAAAGTTAAAAAATAATTTTTAATAAAACAATAACATGATTAACGCAAAAATGTATGTCATTGTGGCAAAAGTGTGGAGTGCTTTGTACTACATTTTCACACAAACTCAGCATTTCGGAATAGTACTAGTAAGAAATTTTAACAAATAATATAGATTATTAATTTAACAGTCAACCCCATGCTTTTATTTTTTCGTTAGTCATTTTAATATTATTTTTTTACTTTTTATTTCAATTCACTATAAAAGCGTGTTGTTAGTTTTTTTTTTACTATAATTTATTTAACTGTTATTTGACATGGCTGGTTTAGCAACAGAACAAAATGTGCAAGATAGTAAGTGTAACAGAGAGAATTTCAAATTTGGTCAATCTAGAAATATGGCATTATTAGGATAGTCGACAAAGCGCTGTGTGTTTTTTGTTCTGGAACAGTGGTATGCAGAACATCGTCTGTAAAACGGCATTTTGAAACAATTCACAAATTCTCTTGTCAAAAACGTGCACCACAGCAAAAATAATTAATCGCATGGAAACAGTTTGGCAGTTGACTCCAATTTAGCATGCATTCTACTAAAAGTAACATCTTAAAGTCCTAATACAGTACATTTATCATCCACAATCTGCAACAACAGAAGTCACAATGTTTACTTTAATTTGAATTACACGTGTAACTAAAACATTTAAAACTATACAGCGCAGAAGTATTTTTTTCGTAACAAATACAGGGTTTTGTGTTGTTAGTATTTATTTTTATTATTTTTCCACGAATCACAAGTCAAAATTATATGACGGTACGTCTATACATTAAACACTTCTTTAGAAAAAATAGCACGTTTATCCATAAATGTTCGCCATCCCTGCCCTAGTGAAAAACTGCAACGCAATCTGAACGTCTTCTAAACTTGTGTTTCGATTTCAGAAGTTATCTTAGGACAAAAGGGGACGCGATATAACCATCCAATAGAAGTAGGTAAACTCCATAAAAATAGTAAACAAACTGTCGCAAACTGTAAACGAATAAGATTTTTGACAAAGTGCTCTGATGATTATATTTTCATGCAGATATTGCATCCAGTGTTGATTATTTTGTAACATTCTTTTCCATGCAGTTTCTATCTATTGAAGAAATTATTTTTAAAATTTTTGCCTTAAATTATTACAAAATTTTTAGAGAGAGAGAAAAGTGTCTTTTTTTTAAAAAAATTAACTTTTTAAATAAACTTTACGATTTGGAGTCGATATTCAACTTCCACGCCTTTAAGATGCCAGATTCTTATTTTTACTCTTTTTGGTAGTAAAATAAACAACTAATGTGTAGCAAAACATCGGTTATAAAAGTTGGAAAAAACTGTGATTTTTTAGTTGAATGTAACAACGATTTATAAACATAACACATTACCTCTTTCCGATAAAAAATACACATCTACTTTCAAGTTCATTTCAAAACTTTTCAAGAGGCTTCCACTTTTTTCTTCTAAGTGCCACTCTCAAATAGACTGATGGTACTTTTCGCTTAAAATTAAATTCAATGGTCTTAAAAAAGCCCAGTTTTTATTTATGTTTAAAATTTAGTCAGGGAAAGAAACTGAAGATTACCAAAAGAAGAAAACTACTTACGACCGTTTCTTTAGTGTTTTATACTATTTATAAAATATATCTTGATCCAGATTTTAAAAATTTATTTGTATTTTTAAAAATTTTGCCGGATTAATGGTCTCCAAAAGAGGTTTGAATGAGACGAAAAAAAAATCTCGCAGAATGACTGAGGATTAGAAAAGAAACCGTAACATATAATATTCTTTATTGATAAGATATTAATTATTCAGGAGAGTTCAGTGTTTAATTATTTTTGCTTTTAAAATGAAACATGTTGTGAAGGATTTCAGGTACTGAAAAAGAAGGAACACTAAAAGCATATTTATTATTTTTTTAGAAGATATGATGAAAATAAACAGAAAATGAACCAAGAAAAGTTAATTTTCTAAAAACAGTACTTATAAATATAAAAAATTAATACAGTGTATTATAAATCTAATGAGAAAAATGTCTCTGGAAGCATGCATCCCCCTTTTATTTCAAAATAGCATACTTTATAAGAATTTCAACATTATTTAAACTGTTTAAGCAAAATATATAGAAGAAATAGATTATTTAAATTTAGTTAGAAAGATATAGAAAAATTAGATTTTGCGTTTAGAAGTAATTAGACATTTTTACAAAAGAGGAATATGCTTCTTTTAAAAATATAATTATGCAAGATTATTCGTAGTAAAACTAAGGCTCAATAGTTAAAAACTTCAAAGTATAAAGTTACAATTACAAAATAAAGACAGAATTAGTGATTCTTTTCAAAACGAAAATATCATTGAATTGACAATTAATTCATTTTTTACATTAAATTTTAGTGCAACTATAATACGACTGTAAGCATAACGGAAGGAAACCAAATGCACATCCAAGGGTGGATGAATAATCCTAACAAAAATAAATAAGTTACAGGAAGATAATAACTGGTGTATGTCTCGATCTCCCTAAGATTCTGGATCCTTATTTAACTTAGAAAGAGATGGACTTAGCGAAAAATGACCTTTTCGTAAACATTTTCTTCTTTCGCTCCTAACACATTTAAATGTTTAATGAATGGGATTTTATTGTAAACAGTTGTTTTAAAATAATTAGTGACAGCTTAATTCATACTTAATAAATGCAGCGACCTCTTTTTTAGCAAGTCACGAACAACAAATGACAGAAAGAAAAACTCCTCTACAAGGCGGTCTTCAGTTGAAATGGGCTCGAACTTCCAAATATTTATCTGTAACACACTAAACGTTGTTTCACATCTCATTCAAATGTCAAAGAAATATAATTTACAAGCCGATGTGATGTACTTTTCTGTCACATATAATTTTTTGCCTATGGTTATCAAAATGCTTTCCAAAACTTACACACTCGGGTTTTTAATAAAAGGGTATTTTTTTCAGAGGTATAGAACTTTAAATTGCAATAAAACAACGATGTATTATTCGATTGACATGAATTTTTTTATTCGAAAGATAATCTTGTCGCATTACATTTTAAATATGATTTCTGGCATAGGACTGCCACGGCTGGCTCAGAGGTAGTCCAATCTGGACGTCCAATTTTCGATGATTTTTTCCAACATTTGTGGCCGTATATCGGCAATAACACGGCAAATGTTGTCTTCCAAATGGTCAAGCGTTTGTGGCTTATCCGCATAGACCAATGACTTTACATAGCCCCACAGAAAATAGTCTAGCGGTGTTAAATCACAAGATCTTGGAGGCCAACTCACAGGTCCAAAACGTGAAATTAGGCGGTCACCAAACGTGTCTTTCAATAAATCGATTGTGGCACGAGCTGTATGACCTGTTGCGCCTCAGGAATGAAACAGTTAGTAATCATGGCTCTATACCGATCACGATTAACTGTAACGTTGTGGCCTTCAACGTTTTTGAAGAAGGATTCCACCAGCCCATAAAGCGCACCAAACAGTCAGTTGTTCTGGATGTAACGGTGTTTCGACATACACATGTGGATTAGCTTCACTCCAAATGCGGCAGTTTGGTTTGTTGACGTAGCCATTCAACCAGAAGTGCGCTTCATCGCTAAACAAAATTCGCTTATGAAAATCGGGAACAACGGCAATCTCGTTTTGGGCCCATTCGACGAATCTACGCCTTGCTTGATGATCGTTTTGATGAATTGCCAAACAAACTGAGAATAAATCACTTGGCAGCTGTTAAATCGGTCTCCATCTTGGAAAGTAATGCCAACTTATACTTCTATACCTGGAAAAAAACACTCTTTAGAATTAAGTGGAACTGGATTGCAGAATATAGGCAACAATTTGTATCGAAGAATTAGCTATACAACAAAGCAAGCTTTATTGTACCAAAATATTTACTTTCTTACTAGGGATATAGTCAGAGTAATTTTAATGTAATCTATGTACAATATAATTGAAGTGGATTAATGAATACAATATTACACAATATAAATGAAGTGGATACATAGATAAAAAATTCCCAATTATTTTTTATTTACAAAATTTTTTTATTAACTAACTTTTTCTTACATTACTAATAAAACAAAAACGTACTTTATGGTACGGCTATATTTTTAAATCTTTCTTCAAGAGAAACACGAAAAACAACCATGCATTCTTGTCATGGGTTCAGAATTGACTCTTCAACCTTACAGTTACGATCAAAACTATGTCCTCTGTAAGAAGAAACAAGTGCAGATTGGTCCATGCCAAATGATGACAAAATGTACCAAATAAATATATTGCAGGAAGTATGATAAATTCCTTATTAACGTTCTTTTCTACTTTTGCATTTAAAATTATTGTCTGGATTTATAGATATAATAAATATTGTGAAATTTTTAATGTTCACCGCTAGCAAAAACTATTTGTTTTCAGAAAAGTTTGTATTTAATATTTATATAGTTACTAAATTAAATCACAGCCATTTTTTATTTCCGTGCATGTTGTGTATTTATTTATCAACAACATTGGAACGCCTTCTGTTAACTAATTGCTCTAGATAATTTGGTGTATTTTCTTAATAATAAATAACTATCTTAGCCGGCTGGGTGTCGTGGTTGGTTTGTCGCTGGCCTTCTTCACCCAAGGGTGCGGGTTCGAGCCCGGCCCAAATTAGGGGATAATCCTGATGCAGAAAATCGACAGCGGCCATGTAGCATGATTATATGTCATGTAAAAGATGCCTAGAGTACATGTTTGGCTTAGGTGATCACGACAAAATTAAATCCTAGTACAGGGAGAGCTCCGATGCTGACGAGAGTTACCAGAGCTCCCTCTGGTAACGAAACTGGGCTCTAAAAAGTAACCTGTGGCGATTAGTATCTGCCTATACGGTACCGCACTAAAATGAGATACTTACTTCCGGAAAATGAACTAGATCTGCAATGGACAAACACCAATCCACAGAGCATTTGAAATAAAAAAGAATGAATAACTATCTAGTCAGAATGAGAGTTAGGTTAAAGTCGCACAATAAAGCCACCCCAGAGCTAATGGCTATGAACCTCAGAATTTTGAGCTAGATCAAGTGACGAGGATAACACCTGAACTGGAACTCTCCTCTCCTAACTTCCCGACCACACCAACGGGAGTACGTTTGAGCCTCGATAGATTTAACATGCAGTGATTCCCTTTACACGGCGGGTTGTCAGTGACATTAGGCCGAATTTATGACACAAAAGTCACGAGTCTATGACCTTGGCCATCAGGGTACCACGGCCACGAATATGTATGTAGATCAGAGATACTCAAACTGCGGCTCACCAAGCCTTTTTAAGTGGTTTGGTCATGACCCATTGCTCGGAGAAATTTACTTATTTAAAAACTTGGCATTAAAAATTTGGTGAAGAATTATTTGTCAAGAAATCAAATACATCAATTTTGCATTTTTTTGTCGATGTCGTACGGGTACGAATTGATATTCTTTTTCTATTTGGAATGGTTACGGTAACAGACAACAGTGAAGTGGCTACAATTTTATGGGTGAAACTAATTTTTAACAACCTTTCATATCTTGCAAGTAAAAAATATTCGAAGAAAGTGTATTGTTTTAAGACGATTGGTAGGTTACTATTGTGTAGTGAAAAACAAACATGGATCAGTATTTTTTTAATTTGTAAAGAAAGTGCTGTATTTAAAAAATACCAATTAAAACGAAACACATGCAATGATTCTTTCTCCCGAAGACCTTTTTCAAGGGGTGATAAATAGGCTTTCTTGACAAAGTTTGCCATTAGTGGTAATATCGCTGTGGTAACAAAGACATCCCATGATGTTTGTTATGTTATTGGTAATTACATGAAACCGTTCACTGAGATGCAGAAATTGGGAAGGAGTGTTTCTAAAATGCTTTGATTTAGTGCTAGTGAAAAAAATGAAAAATATAAAAAATAAAAATTGCAAAATCTGAACTTGAATTACAATACCTTGATCCATTTTCCACATTTTAAATTTCCATTCTTGTCTTGGTCTTAAAGCCTCCCCCCTTTATCCTCACGTAGCGGCCCGCGTGAAACAGTTGACCGATGTATGCGGCCCAGCAGAAAGAAAAAGGTTAAGAACCACTGATCTAGATACAAGCATCAGTAAATTGAAAATGCAAAAAAATGTATTTACTTATTCATTTATAGGGGTATTAGTGTGGTGTGGAAATTAGGACAGGTAGTGCCAGCTCAGGTGTCACCCTCTCCACTTGATTTTGGTTCAAAATTACGAGGTCCATTGCCAAAAGCCCTCATGCAACTGAATAGGGTGATGTGAATATACGCTCACTCACTCGAAGTCAGGTATGAAATTTTCTTAATATACTCAAACTTTCAATACTGGCGACCCAATTTTCAATCATTTTTTGTCGCCCCCCTGTACAACAATAATGTATTTACTGCAATAAAAATGCACTTTGAGAGAGAGACGTTACAGTTACAATACGATCTTAATTATAAACCGTACAAATTAATACGATAAGAATATTAAATTTTGTGTATATGTAACTTTTAAGTAATATATATTTTAAGAAAAAAATTACTTAAAATATATATTACTTACTTATTATTGTTATTTTTCTTTCCCTTATTTTTAAATTGGAACAGATCGCAAAATGATATATTTAATTAAAGATTTATTTCCTTCAGCATTCATTTCTCAAAGTACAAATGTCATTAGAAAAATAGTCTAGTCAATGTTGCTCTCTATCATATCCATCACATCTGGCATTATAAAGTACGTTTGCGTGAGTGTGGGCAACGTATCGGACATTTGCGCAAAACATGCAAAATTGCTTTACCTCGTACAATTCCAGTCATTTTTGGTCGACTTGATACTTCTATAGCTACCGAATCTAGCTTGAATGTACATTTTTTTAAAATTTACACGCTAAATGTAATTCACGGTAATTAAGTATTTACGGCAGAAGATTAAAACAAAATCATACATGCATATTTAAGTAGTAAGCAAACATTCGATGATAGTAAAGAATCAACAAGTACACAGACGAACGAGCATGGCTCCGAAAATTAAATCAAGGCGATATTCTCAAAAATACTTAAATTTTGGATTTACCACTACTGAAGTAAATGAAGAAAAAAAAGCCCCAGCTCGATATGTGTTGAAACTTACAAATCTGTAGAACACCATGTGAAAGTTGTTTTTAAAACATGTAAAATCATTTAGCTATGTTGGCAAAGAATTTTAAAAAGTATTTTCTGGATGAGAACTGCTTGGTAGCAAGTTACGAGTGGATTAGGGATCTATTTCAAGATACTCCAGAAGGGCTCTCAACTTCCGAAGAAGAAATCTTCATAGATTTCACATCCAGTGAAAAATTAATAGCAATTTTGTAAGAAATCGCTCTTTGAATTTTGGGTAGAGGTGGAAGAGGAATTATCTGTACTGAAAACAAAAGCAATTCGTATACTATTACCATTTTCCACATCTTACGTTTGTTAAACCGGATTTTCTGCGGTGGCTGCTTTGAAGACAACATATAGATCTCAGCTAAATGTAGAAAAATAACTCTAAGTGCCACTTTCTGATATTAAACCTTCATTTGAAAAACTTTCCTCTACAAGACAAGCCCGTGGAAGTCCCTAATAATTATTAAACTTGTTCTTAATTTAGTAATAAGAAATTATTTATAAAATATCTTCTTCAGTACTGAAACACCGACTCTTCACACAAATTCATTTTTTTAAAAAAAATAAAACATTATTCTTGATATAATAGCTGAACTGTAAGGAGAGTAAAACTGCGTGCACGACATTGTATAAAAAATGTAAAATGATTTTTTTTTTAGATAAATGCTATAATTGTAAATAACTGTTTAAAAGAACTCTAATTTTAAAGCTCACAAAATTAGCATTTAGAATTAATGTTAAATAATGAAAAAGGATATAAAATTCCGATGAAGAATAATTGTGTGACTTTTTAACATTTAAAGCGAGAAGACTTCAAAAGGTTTTAACACGGGAGCAGGAGCGTACTCGATACTAACGCTAATGGTAGTGCGCGGGAACTCAGTCACCCCACTCATTTGTTTATAATTATTTTTACTGTACACGATACAAATCAGAATTCTAGTGAATATTTTAATTTACAGAAAGTATACTTACCTTCTTTCAAGGACTATTTAATTCTTTGATGATTTGAGAAAAAATCCAATAAAACTGAAATAAATTATTCAAAAGTACAAGACCATAATAAAGGACGCAAATCAGAGACACTTTTCATTAAAATTACAGAAATGGTAAATCAATCAATTCTTTTCCAAATATCGTAAAACTCTATTATTTACAATTTCCCTAAGCGAAAAACAAACGCATAAAAGATGGGACGGAACTAATATTGAATAACCATACCATAAGTTTGAAGGCTAATCAAATGATTAGCAAATGTACTATGCAGCCTGGCTGAAAAGTGAATCATGTCTTCTATTTCTTTTTCTACAACTAATGTACAGTAATTCAATAATAATTACAGTAATGAATTGTTTATCTTAGAATTTTTCTCAGATTCTGGGTTCCCTTTTTTCTTTTAACGAGTAATATTTTATGTTAAAACGTAATAAAAATATCTCATTGAGGACATACAGCAAATTAAACAAAATGTTTTTTTTTCTTTAATTTGGTTTTGGAATCAAAGATAGCTATTTGATGACGAAAAAAAGCCAGATAATAAACATAATATGTCAGTGTTGTTGTTTGTATTTTTTTAATATGGAAGAAAGCATTTTGTTTTACTTCTCTTTCCGGTTATTATTTTTTTAAAAAAATCTTTAAATTTTCGATATGCTCGCGCCCTCCTTGTAGGGTCATCGCGCCCCCCAGGGGGCACACCCCACACTTTGAGAAACACTGATGTACGCCATGTGAGGCTTTAAACGCTCTGTTATACATCACGGGCAACTCAAATTTTTTATAGCTCTGTATGCGGAAGAAGGTAATTACTACAAAATATTTTATTTTAAAAATTATTTGGATAAAAACGAAAAATACATCAAGTTAGAGTGTCATTGAACATTATTATACAAAAGACAATTTTAGTTAAAAAATACATAGAATTATATATATATATATATTTATATATATAAACAAAATAAAATACCTCTCTTTTTTTAGAAATTAAACAAATTTTTGAAAATTCATTGTGAATTGAGATGGGTATTTGTTATTAGTATTTTTTCTCTTTTCGATTAGGTATTTTAATTTTAGGTAACCGCTTTTTGTGCTGTTTTTAAATGGAGTATAATATAACAAACTAGTTATTTTATTATAATAGATAAATAGCGATTCATTTTGAAGCTCAAAAATTTTGTGAAACAATTTATTCTTTTATGTCCCAAATTAAAATTCTAGCTGATTCAAACAAAACAGTAATCAGTGTTAAATTCAAAGGGCAAACTCAAAAATCAGAGACAATTTTTGAAGCAAAACTTTTATATTTATTCATGAAAAATATCAAATAAACTAAAATGAGTAATGAATATTGACATATAAATTTTATAGAATTATTACAGCAAGATACTTGATGAAAAATGAGCATTGTGCAGTTTAGTTAAAAACATTTGTTTTATGCGTTGTATCTGTTCTTATAAAAGTTTTTTTCATTCTTCGGTTGGTTCAATTTCTTGTGAAGCTTGCAATATATATTCTGTCATTATTTGGGTTCATTGATGTCGGATTTTTTAAAATTTGTTGCAATGTATTTTCAGAAAAATGCTCATCAAATTTTTTTTTCATAGAGATAGTGAAACGTTCACTACCCCGTTTTGGAGAAGAACTGTTGTCTTTTATAGTTATTGATTTTTTTTTGGATGGTAACGTCTCAAGTTTCCAAAGTTATCCTCAAGTGACAAAGTAAAATATTTCAAATTAGGCGGTCTCATATAATTGATAAAAAAACATACTCAAATCTTACATGATACAGATTGGACTCATTGCTAATGAGAATGTCTTTGCACGACAGCGGCAATCATAAATTATTTTTGAAATTTCAAACTTTGTGATGGATGTAGTCCAGTCTTTAAGTTCAGATTGATACTGTTAAAAAAAGTTAAAACATGTATGATGATAATTCTTTCTTTTGATTATATTTCTTTCAATGTTCCGAAAAGAGTAAGATTAAATCTCTGCATTCAGTTTTAAGTCTTCTAATGCCTCACACATCTGGAAGGCTATGATGGAATTAATTAGAGAAAGAGGATTCGCACGCCTTAATGTATTTTCATGTAGTTGCTCTCTTACATGATGTTCTCTTAGATGTTCTCAGTATGCAAGTTCTGCATCCAGATTTAGTGCCTCACAAAACATCAGAAGAGTTTTGGAATGCACTTTTGAAATGGGACGAGATTTTTTTTTCGCACTCCATGTTTTCCTGTCTGATTCAGCAGCAAGTTGAGCTTACAGACCGAGTTCCTCGCACATCTTGAATACCATCACAGAATGTACTACAACAGTGCTTCTCAAACTTTCACTACTGGTTCCCCCCTTTTCAATCACAATTTTTATCGCGCCCCCTTATACATTAATAATGTACTAAATGCAATAATAATGCACTTTGACGCTAAATCTACAAAACGAGATCTTAATTAAAAAACGTAAAAATTGATAACATAAGTATTAAATTTTTTACAAGTTACTCTTAAGCAAAAAAAAGTAATAGGATAATTATGTTATTTTTTTCGCTAATTTTTAAATTGGAACATATTGCAAAATACAGTAGCTGCTTCAACATGTTTTAACCCGAGAGCAGGCACGCACTCAAAACTAATGGTAGATTGGGGTTATTGAGTACCCACGCAATCCTTTTTTTATAATTAGTTTTATAGTACACAATAAAAATCGTAATTTGAGTGAATAATTTAATTAAGAGAAAATATACTTACCGACTTTCAAGGACTTTTCAATTTTTCTTTGCTAATTTTAGGAAAAAATCAAAGAAAACTGAACTAAAATGATTCAAATGTGAGTGACCTTAAAAACAGACACAAATCAGAAACACTTTTCGTTACCATTACATTAATGCTATTTGCAGGCAAAACTGTCATATTTGGTTCAAGTTGTTTTAATTTTACAGTCTTTTGATGTTCCACAAATTGCATGTTGAACTTTTGCTTGCTTGTGTATTTTTGGCAAAGCAAAGTGTTTCTTCTGATTCTTGTAAAATCATATTTTAGTTGATGGAGCTCTTTTTTGGTAGCATTTCTTTTCAAGTTCATCGCTTTCCTCAAATTTACTTTAATATGCAGTATTTAAGACGGTTAATACCTTTTTTTTTATCTGTTTTAATTTCCTTCAATAGATATCAAAGATGCTTATTTCTTTATATATATATTCTGCTCATATACCAAACATTTACCTGCTCATTATGCTCATTTACCAAACCACAATAAGCTGAACTACAAGGCAATCAAATCAGTAAGTTATTAAAAGGAGCGGTGGGGGGTGTAGCATGAACACAGAAAGTATTTTGGAAAACAAGTGCTCGCACCGGGAACTCAGTCAAAATAAGTACCTTAAACTTGTTAAAAAATGTTTGTCACTCCCAAAAAAGAGGGAGATATGTGAAAAAAAATATATTTAGTTCCCGTTAAGACTGTCAAACAGGAGGATAGTGTCAGGGCATTGGTAACAATTAAACACTTTTGCCAGAATTACCGATTTTGTGCACTCTGTTTCGCGTTAACGCTCCCGGGTTAAAAGTATATTTAATACAATATGGATGCTCTAGAAATTGTGTTAAACGTTTTTCATTATGCTTTATATGTTTAGGAATACACATAAAAATAAATATTGGCCAATTAATCATTCAAAGTGCTCTCTGTGCTTTTCCAATCATCATAAAAATATTTTACAAGGAAAAAAGCGCAGCAGAAATAATTTATTTACAGTTTCCCTAAATAAAAAAAAAACAAATACATAAGAACAGGGACGCATCTAACCGTACAAGTAGGTTCGAAGGTCAAACAGCAGGAAATACATTCTGCTACTTACAGCTAATGCATATTTCAATAATAACAGTGATGAATTTTTTAACTTCCTAATTTCTTTTATTATGGGTCTGGGTTTTGTTTTTTCTCTAAAAGAGTCGTATTTTAGGTTTGAAAAGGAAACGTAATAAAAAAATCTCTCATCATGGGATTACAGCAAATCAAATAAAATGTTTTTATTTGGTTATAGTATTAGCGATAGCTAATGACGTTTTGAGTTAGAAGCTTTTATTTTTGATGACGTATTATCGCAGATGATATATAAAAATTTTATCAGTGTAAATGTGTATTTTTATTGTGTCAGAAAGTATATTGTGTTACTTCATTCCAGTAAATATTTTTTTAATCTTTTATTTTCGTTATGTTCGCGCTCCTCGTAGGTTTATCACACTCCTCCAGGGGGCGCGCCCCACAGTTTGTGAAACACTGTACTACAGGGATTTCCGTTCCTTCAAATTTGCCCTCATCTCCTTCTACAATAACCTTCCGGTCTTGGTCCTGTGTGTGTTGTGTTTTCTAAATAAATCCCAGTTAAATTTTTATTTACATCAAAAACCAAAACACAGTCCAATATTTCCAAGTAAGAAACGAGACCGACTTCAGTATAAACTGCAATAACGCTGAAAAACAAGTAAAGACTTGTCTCCAGAATACGAAGAACCATCATGGTCGAAACGATCACCACATGGGTAAAAAAAGAAATTATAATACGTAGTAAATTCTCTCAAAACTCCAAAAGCCGCACAATTCGCAAAATACAACTTTAAAATGAGCTAAAAAACTAATATTTATTGTTTCATATTTAGTCTGTTTTCAAATTTTATTATTTAGTTTTATTATTGTCGATCATTGTTGTGTTAGAGTATTATAACTCTATTGTTGTAATGAATAAAAAGAGAAAAAAATACTCAGTTGTTGTATACTCACATATATATGAGAAATAATACGTAATTTTATCTAATGTATATTTAGTAATTCTATATTAAAAACAGTTCTCGATTTATTAAAAATATTCACTAAAACTTTATTGTGTTACAATACAAAATATCTGAACATTTTCTTAATAAGAACATTCTAGGTAATTCTAACATAAGAACCGTAACCATAACCATAAGCCTGCAAAGTTCACACAAATTTAGAACAAAAATATTGACTGTTCACATTATTGTTAATGGAAAATACTGTGATGGGACGGTAACGTAAACGTCATTTGACCAGAAACCAGTGCTAATCGTAATATATATACGCTACATGTTACCAGCCCACTTCATCGGGTATTTTTCAGGATGCTGAACGACTATTTACTGTTTTTCAATTATTGGTATCTAACATAAAGCTTTCGATTGTACAGAAAGAAATTCGGCACTTACGTATCATCGCAACCTATTGGCGACATTAGATGAACCGAAACAACTGGTTGCCAATTCAGAGGAAACACACAGATAAAATCGCAGTTGCCAACTTGGCGAGCTATTAATAAAATTGGTTATTTTTTTGATAATACTTAAGTACCAAAAAATTCTTATGTGGGCCTTGCATCTTGATTTAATAAGGACAGAGCTTGAATTTTTAAAATGGAAGTATATTCTTAAGTACTCGTCCTTCAATGATCCGTACTCAATAAATGAAATAGGCTTAACGAACTTCAAATGTGTAGGTCTAACAGTTTAAACACAATATTTTTCTTTTTATCCAAACGCCATCATAACTTCTTTTAGGAATTGATTTCTGCAAATCGCGTTCTTAACAGATTTCCACTCAACAAAAAAATATCTATGAAGTTTGTATAAATACAAATATCTAAGTTTGATGTCTGTAAATATAATGATTCAAAAATTGAAGTTTTTTTTTTTTACCTACTATTTTTTTCATACGCCTCATGACCCACTTCGGGAGTTGATTTCCACAAAGCCTGTTCTTAATGGGTCTCTACTGAACAAAACAAATATGCTGGTCAAATTTAATGTGTGTAGATCTCATACTTCAAAAACGGGTATGATTATCTACATTGCACCCACAAAGTCCCTTAGGCAGTGTTTATCAAATTTTCTATACTTGTGACCCAATTTTCTTTCCTAATTTTCATCGCCCCCCTCCATACAACAACATTGCATTGAATTCATCAATAATAAGATTTGATATAAAGCTACAATGTGTAACTTTAACTATAAACCGTGCAAATTGTCAAGATAAATATTAAATTTTATATATAATTTTATGACATGCCCATAGGGTCACTGGTAATTCTTAAACCTTTTCTTAGGTTAAACTGTTAAATTAATTATGAAATACATTATGCAGTATTAATAGATTTATAAGTGTGTTATACCAGTGTAAATGCGTATTTTACTTTTTATTATGTCAGAATGTATTTTGTTTTGCTTCCTTTCAGTAAATTTATGATTTTTTTTTAAAAAATAATCTTTTGTTTTCAACTTTTGGATAGACTCGTGTCCCTCTTGAAGACTTATCACGACCCCATAGAGGGGCACCCCCCACAGTTTGAGAAACGCTGAATTACTAAAATTATTTTTTATTGATTCATAAAATGAATGTTTGAAATACTACATTTTCCCTATGAATGTATGCATTATAATTATATATCTTAAGCAAATTTTTAGCAAGTTTCCTTCTTGTTTCATAGTGAAAGGTGACCGTAGTAAGCCAAGTGGTCATGGTCCTGAACTCAATCATAAGATTGCTTACCCACCTTGTAGAATGAGTGTAGTCTACACTAAAGTGTGTAGCTAAAGTTTTATTGGGACAGATCTTGTACTTTCAAATCATGGTTATGTTACGGCATCTGAGCTGGCATCCCACGCTCCAAACTTCCATACTAATGTAGTAGCATTCCAGATTTAAACCATCTTAACAAATGTCCATCATTATCATCAGGAATTTAACTATTGTGTCGAAGCACCGCGTTGGTGTGTTGTGGAAGTTGAGTAGAATGCACGCTCATATGACGTCTTCATCACTAGACTGTGGTTCAAAAGTCACCATAGTCAGTCCAAAAAGTCCACCAAAGTCACCATATCCCTCAAGTGTGCTTTAAGCTCATATGTACTTCAGGGCAGTGATCATCAACTTTTAACTATGTAATGGACCACTATAACTATATTGTCAGTTATTTATGTCTATGTTGAACAGCGCCCTCGGCTTGTAAAGAAAAAACGTTATTTATGTCTCTATTAGTGTTTGTGTTGAGTCACTACAATGTCTTATTAATGTTTCAATATATCTACAAAGAAACTGAAAGATAAGTAAGTACAAACCGACAAACGGTCGTATTTTCAATCACGAGTTAACCTCGAGTTATCCCCGAACTGGAGGTTACTCGCAGATTGGCGAAAAATCATTATTCTCAACTGCGGATCACTCCAAATCCACGGATTATTCATCCAAAAGTAACCCGCCGATTTCGGAGGGTAAGTCGTGGATTTGTATACAAATATGGATGACCGCTTCGATTTTTTTCTGCTTGAGGATATAGAAACAGTGGAAAGTATTGAAAAAGGCCAGTTTTCATTCCTTAACATAGGAACAACGTTAGCAATTCAATACACTTTTTTTTCATGATTCAGTTAAAAATTACGTTTGATGTTATGATTTGATGTTATGCAATGCTAATTCAAAACTTGTACTATTTTAAAGTTTCAATTTATATTTTGATTGTGTATACAATTGTTTATTTCCTAATCTATTTTACTTTTTGATTTAAAATTTTCCAGCAACCCTTTGGTAGGTTAAAATAGAATGTTTTTATGTATATAATCATTGATTTAAATAATTTCTAATGTCTAATAATTATGATTAATTCATGATTCCTGTTTTTTTTTGTAAAGAATAAATTTGCTAATTGAATCTTAAGCTCCAGTTACATTTATCTAAAACAAAAGATATTACTGAATCTTTTCCATCTAACAAAAATAATTATACTATTGGTATTAATCTGATTTTATTTGTCACAAAACACTATATATACACATACATTTATCAATATTTTAATATATGGAACAGAAAACAAATTTTACATATACAAAATATTTACAATTTTTCAGAAAAGAATATTTTGGTAGCAGAAAAATTCAAAACTAACTATTCCTAATGACATTTTTAACATTGTACTTTACAAAAACACCCTTTTTAATCACTTATTATAGTAACTAATAGTAAGTAAAATAAAATAAAAATAATAAATGTAATTTTTTTTAAAAAAATGAAATTATTTTGAAGACTTTCGAACGTATTTTGTTTATTTTGAATATAGGTATAGTAAATTTTAGTGAAGTTAAAATGCATTATAAAATATGAAATCTTCATACTTTTAAAAATCAAGCAAACAATAGAATAAATTTAAGTTAAAATAATAAATAGTGATAAAATGAAATATGACTATTTAAATGACAATAAATTTCATTTTCTTCAAAAACTAGAGACTTTTCCACAATAAAGCATGAGAAGTCAGATGGTTCTTCAATTAGTTTACACTGCAATAAATGATAGAATTTAGAAAATTTACATAAGTTCTATTATTTAATATAATTTAAAATGCATTCATTAGTATTGTTAATTTAAAATTAAATTAATATGCCACTACAGTTTTTAATACATTAATTTTTTACCACACTACAAATTATTCCACTAAAATAAATCTTATTCATCGAAAAGAAATTTTGTAAGTTATTGCCTACTTTTACTAAATAAATTTATTTTTCTGTAAATCCTTCGTTATGCATAAATTTTCATACTATAAAGGGGATTATGCACAGTTTATAATTTAATGAGAAATCACAGTACATTTTCAAGTTTGATACATTGTACACATTAAGTAATGATAATTACTTTAATACATAAATCCATAATTTTGGAAGTTAATTATTTTTAATCATTTTTAATTAGGTGTAATAATTTACATCTTCTTCTCTTATATATGTGCAAAAGATGTGCATGTCACCTTTATTCTTTTTATGAAAAATACACATACATTTGACACACAAAGTGAATTATTTTTTTACATAATTCTAATCAAATATTTGTGAGCACAGTAGACGAGTGGTCGTGGTCACAAATTCATAGCCAACGAGTTTGGTGCCTCTGAAAGCCTGAAATCTGTCATCGTTAAAAGTCTTCAGGGTGATGTGCTGTGGCAATTTAGAATGAGTTACTAATGCAGGTGTGTTGTCCTTGATTTTTGACAGAGGTTCAAAGGATGAGGTCCATTGAAAATAGACCTCACATTGCTTTAAGATGCCACATAAATCAAATCAAACCAACTGAATTTATAATTCTTTTTAAAGCCATGTTATTTGCATTCCTGGATAACAGAAAAATTAATTTATTAATTTTAAAAGTGTATTTTGAAAAGAAAGTTTTTCAATTATTGATTCTTTTACTCAACATTTCATAATGTGATTCATGTTAGAATTCTTTTATGTATTAAAACACAAATCACTATCAGAAAAATCTATTCAGAATAAAACGGAAAATTTAAATTAAAAGCTAAATAAAAACGAAACAAAAAAATCCATGTACACTTACCCTGAGTCCCTGATGAAACAGCAGTATCATAATCGTCGTTGCTCGTATTTACACGGCAATGATTCAATGAGGGCATCCATAGCGACTTAAACTGCGTTGGTTATCTTGCAATGAATAACATCTCTTTGTATTTTTCAATAAGATTTCATCAGAAAAAAGTTACTTTTATTTGCCATACGAAGAAAAAAAATAGCTGTGAATCGAACTTCTTGCGCCAAGATACAACATGCTCCATGTAAACAATATACCACGAGATATTATCAGTGTCCAATTACAACGAGTTTAACATCTTGTGAACGCTTAACTCGCGGATCTAGTAATCGTCAGTTCGAGAATAAGAAACGGGAATTAACTGGGAGTTATAGCCTAGTGGGGGTTACCCAATCCGCGAGTTTTCTGTCCAATAACTCGCGATTGAGAAAACCAACGAAAGCAAAACATCAACAAAGCCGCCAATTACCAAAGAGCCAACTTACACTTTCATATGTCACTAGGTACGCCTGCAAAATTAGCTAAACATTCAATACAATCTGAAGGAATTCGCTAAAAGTCGTAGTTAAATTGTAAAAACAAGTAATATTAAAAATATAAGTCAATTCCGACTTAGATCAACAAATAAAAATTTTACTTTAGCTACTTTTTATTAAATACTAACAATTCATATAAATATGTATATACATATGACAGAATCACATTAATGATAGTTTTTATTAATTGTCATTAATGTATCGTACTGTCATTCAAAAAATCGTGTATGTAAGATTTCAGTTCAACCGAATGCTATAAAACGTGAAAAAAAAAAAAACATTTTCAAGTTTTGACACAAATCGCAAAAGGGGTTGCTTAGTCGCCGAAAATGATGCCAATGTGGCTGTATTTGTAATTCTTTAAATAATTAGTTTTAATCAATTCATTTTTATTAATTATAATTAAATTATTGTACTGTCATCCAAAATATTTATGTATATAAAATTTCAGCTCAATCGAGCGCTTTAAAATGTATACTATTAACGATTGAACATTCCACCAAGATAAATAAACAAATAGAGATTGTGAGCTAATATTAGGAATTGACAAAGTATAATTTACAATCCATAATATGTTTCGAACACTCATTTATTAAACTGATTTTCATAAAATATAAGTATTTTTATTTATCCAATCCCCTTGATTTTCTTCTTGACCCATTTATGCCGAATCTCCCAATATCGAATGACTGCGCCGTTAGTATGGTGTCCATCGAGAGTCCAGTGCATTCCTGCTCACCCAGAATGGCATGGTCGCAGAGCGGACAGGCCTCGTCAGTAGCCAGGGAAATAAATATAATGTCCAATTTTTCTGTGGACCATCAAAATATTTTCTGACAGCACCAGTGGTTGGTGAACGCTGCTTTATAGAGTGAAACCTTTACAAATACTCACTTATTCTTTAGGAAACATGATAAAAATAACGCATATTGCTCCATGAAGAAAAATAAACTAAATTTTCCAATTTTTTTCAATTTTTACAATTAGCTCACCCTCTCTATTTATTTATTTATTTATCTTGGTTGAATTTTCAATCGTTAATAAAATACATTTCTAATTGCTAAAATTGAGCTGAAAATTTATATACATGATTATTTTCGATGGCAAAATACAATATAATATCATTACAATTATAAAAATTAAGTAATTAAAACTAATTATTTAAAGAATTACAAATGCAACCACGTTGGCGACTTATGTCAAAACCTGAAAAGGTATTTTTCTCACTTTTTAAGCATTTGGTTGAAATGAAATTTTATATACACGATTGTTTTGGATGACAATACGATACTTAAATGATAATTAATAAACATGAATTACAACTTAATGCTGTGATTCTGTCATAGGTATATACATATCTATATTAATTGTAACTATTTAATAAACAGTAGCCAAAATAAAATATTTCTTTGTTGATCTAAGTAGGATTTTACTTATTTTATTTTATATTACTTGTTTTGTTTTATATTTCTTTAAAAAATGTTGATATTTAAAGTTTCCACTCGCATAGAAGTTTTTCTATTTAATTACCATATATGAAATTCTGATTTCGATAATACAAAAAAAAAGATTAGCCAAATTCAATCAAATAAATTTAAAATTTGTGTTTCTTTGTATGTTGTAAAACAGGAATGGACAAATTTCTTCCGTTGTGGACAAAAAATCGTAAAAAAAAACATTCGGTGGGCCAAGATATTTTTTTCAAAAATCTTAAGCCAATATACAAATAATAAAATTTAAATATGGTAATGAAATGAATGTGGTATTATATATATATATATATATATATATATATATATATATATATATATATATAAGACAATTAAATTATATTAAAAATTAAATTCCCTATCTAGCACTTAACTCATATTTTTTTCATTTCATCTTCAAGTATCAAATTAATCACCTATTTATTTCTTCCGAACATATGCCCTAGCCAATAAACATGTATATTTCCAGATCATTAGATTTAATAGCCCTATATTTCATTATTAACTTTCAAGTACACTTATAAAATCAGAGGTACTTCTCACATCTGGCTTACGTGGTAAAACACTTAAATTTTTTTCATTTTGGAATTCTTTTTTCTCTCTGCCTCTCAGCGTCAGAACTTGTATAGATTTCATCAAATAAAGATCCTTTTTAAAACTAAGTCTGATTCTGGCTCAAAAAGCATGTCATATATATATATATATATATATTTCATTTTTAAAAGTTTCTTATATTGAGGTTCGAAGTGAGATGTACTGATTCTAAGGAACGAGGCTAAATGCTGATCTTTCAGTCTACATTTGAAATAAATCTTTCTAAGCTCATAGTTGAAACACCTGTTCCCATATACAAGATGAAACAAACATAGCACTAATTTTCTGGACGTGAGATATTGAAATCGGTAAATTTACGTTCGTTAATGATTTGTAAAACTCTAACTTTGGCATATGTAGAAAAACTGCTTGGGATGATTATAACAGTTAATTAGAACGTTATAAATCTGACCACACTGCTTCACAGTTTACTTTGAAAGACATGGTAAAAATATCCAATTCTGTTTGATTAGCAGAGAAATCCAAAAATCTGTGTTCGAACTCAAAATGCAGTTTTTTCAAGCCATTTTCGTAATTCTTAAGCTTCTCTTCATTTACTGGGGGCATTGAATTAGGGATGGCGATTTTTTCCGAAAAAGATCTATTTTTAAATTGATTTGAATCGTAACCTCATGAATAGATTCACAAAAACAATTGAGGTCTAAAAGATCGATTTTTTTTCAAGTCTGCATTCACAATATAAATATAAATCCATTTTATGAAAAGCAAGAAATATACCATAATAAACGAGCCCTTATCAGTAAAATCAGGAAATATTTTAGTTTCGGAAATTCTACACTTACAATTAGTTTTCTTTCCATATCAAAGTATCAGGTATAAAAGAAGATATTTATTTTCCAAATGCATTTGTTACATTAAAAAAGTTTAGAAAATGAATAACATAGCTTATAGTTCCCAATGCTTAATATCTAAGCTTTTTAAAACAACAGTCTGTCAAGTCTACTGGGATCTAAGTAAGAATTCAGCGCATCACTTGCGATGTTACAGGTAATCGAAAAAAGGCGCTCACAAGGAACCAATGATCGAATGATACTCATATGCATCATGGCTGTTGAGTAAACGTGATGATAAATAGAGGTTTTGGTTCATGTCAGTAAATTAATCCTTCAACCACCAACACCGTAATATAACGAGTTTTAAAGATAGTACACACAAATAATTGTAACAATTTTTTATTTACAATTATTTAAAATCGAATGTCGATTTTCTAGAAGGAAATATCGATTCACTGATATCGATTTAAAAAAACGATTGTTTTGGCAGACGAAATCGATTCTTCGATTAATCGATCTCAAATCACCATTTCTATATTGAATTTAACCTTGGAAAATGAAAGAAGTCGATCTTAGCCACCTGTTCAGTAAACAGATTAGGTTTTAGTTTAAAAGCTTTAAAAAGAGCCCATATGCCATTGATAAATTGCTTTTTCCCTTGCATCTTAACATTCAAGTTGCTCATGTGACAAAAAAATATCTATAATAAACGCAGAGTCCGAAAGCCATACTGTATCTTATAACACACATTTCGCACTCTGAATCTGTAACTTTAGAGTCTAAAGCTAAAGATTAAATATTTTTTATGCAATTAATTTCTTATGTATAAGTTAATCAATTCCTTTACAAGAATTTATTTTTCACAATTGATCAATATTAACTCTAATTATTTATTTATAAAACAGTTTAAAACATTTTATTTCTCATTCAGATACGCTGACATAATTTGTCAGACTTTTATCATTCATTTACTCATTCGTCAAAATCTGTCAAATGACCTTTTAATACATTCCAGATCTATACAGCAATTCCGAGCACGCACATTTTAAATATTCTATTCAACGAACATCTAAATTAATATAACATCAAAATCGAAAAGATGCTGTGTGTGTGTGTGTGTGCACAGTGATAAATTACCTAAAGGCGAACAAACCTGAGTTGTGATGTATTTTACAAAGAATGAAAGCATTCCTCCCAAAAGGTGGCGAATAAATATTTGATGTTTGCATTATTGATCAAATCTCCAAATATAGATAGATGTTTAAAACCGGATTTTGAAGTATGCTGTCATAATTATTTCTTTAAAGTCTTTGGGAATTATTTAAATCCTTTGACTTTCCTCAAAGGATATTTTGGGAGAAATAGTTTATTTAAAATATTTTGAAGTTTATGATCTTCACACGCAAATTATATTGCGTGTAAAGAGGGTGTTACGTTCAAACCTTAATGAAGTTTTGACAAGAAATGTTGTTATAATTTGAGCAGATTGACTAAAGAAGTGTTATTAATAATTTAATATATTCAAATTTAAACTCCATGAATACTTTTGAGGTACTGTAGTTTACATGCTGGTATTTTTTTAATATCTTTTTGGCCCTTCAGAAATTCTACAGTAATTTTAATACAAATAAATTATTAACATAAATTATTTATTAATTAGAGCAATTTAAATTTATATATATTTAATGTACATGAATTATATTCATATCAGTAATATAAATTAATTTAATTTAAATTAATATATAACATAATGATATATGTGTGTCGGAAAATAAGTTTCCCTTGTCGACTGTGGTTAGAGTTGTGTATTGAAGCCAAAACTTAGATTGAGATATAACTTTTTTCCTCTCATATGTAACAGGTAAATTGAGACATTTGTCATACCGCTTGATAAGCTTCAAAAGCCCTTCAGGAAAAACTCAGCGCTTTGCGAACGGAAGAAGCGTTCAATGGCTTATTTGACTTCAGCGTTGCGTCCAAAGCACCTTTAGGTGAGATTCATTTTCAAAGTCGTAAAAAAATGAAAACAATTTGGTGCGAGATCAGGACTGTATGGAGAATGTTACACGCACTCACAACCAAGTTGCAATATGGTTTTGCGTTTCCGTCGTCGAGTGTGGTCTCGCATTGTTATCCAACCACAGAACGTAACAGATGTGAGAAGCCTAGGCAGCTTTTTCCGAATGAACTTTTTCAATTTTAACAGGTATCACATTACCGTATAGCATTGATGATTCCAACCTTCCAAAAGCCCACGCAAAAGTAAACGCGTCTTCCGTATGCAAAGCCATGAATTTCCCTGCAGTGATTTTTGAAGATTATCAAGTGGCATGGCAAATGTCTCAATGTACTTGGTATGGAAAAATAAAGTTATGTCTTATCCTTAATGCAGTGTTTCCCAAACAGTGGGGCGCGCGACCCTGGGGGGCTTGATAACCTTAGGAGGGGTAGGCGCAAGTATATCGAAAATAAAAGATTTAAAAAACAATTAATTTACTGGAATGAATTAAAACAAAATAATTTCAGATGTAAAAAGAAAATGCTGTTTTACTCTGATATAATTTATAGGCGTGATATTAAGTCATCAAAATAAAAACTTCTTCAATACGTAATCAGCTGTCTTTCATCCTATAACCAAATAAAAAAAATTTCATTTGATTTGCTGTAATCCCATGATGAGAGATTTTTTTATTACGTTTTATTTTTAAACCTAACATACAGTTCTTTCAGAGAAAAAACAGATCCATGATCCAGAATCGAAAAAATTTAGGAACATAAAAAATTCATCACTGCCATTCTTTTTTTTTTTGAAATACTGTACATTATAGCTGCAATCTGTTTGACCTTCTAAGTTATTGGTACAGTTAGTTATGACCCCTCGCTTACGTGTTTGTTTCTCATTTAGGGACATTGTAAGTAATGTATTTCTCTGTTGCGCTTTTTTTCCATGCAAATTTTCCTCAAACATATAAAGAATAACGAAAAACGTTTTACACGTGTACAATAAAATAATTATTTAAAAAAAAGGATTGGGGTGACTCATTAACCCCGCTCGACCGTATCGAGTGCGCGCCTGCACCCGGGTTAAACATTTTGAAGTCTTTTCGCTTTAAATATTAAAAACAATACAGTTATTCTTCATCGGAATTTTATATTAATGTTCATTATTTAACATAAATTATAAATGCTAAGTCTGTGAGGCTTAAAATTAAAATTTGCTTAAAACTAATTATGATTTGAGCAATCATTTTAAAAAAAATCATTTTACATTTTTGTAAACTTGGCTTTACTCTCCTTACAATTCAGCTATTTTATCAATAATGTTTTATTTTCTTACAAATGAACTCGTGCAAAGAGCGGGCACTTCAGCCGGTAAACTTTTAATGTATCAGTGCTGCACAGTGTATTTTATAACTAATTAATTAATACTAAATTAAGAACAATTTTAATAAGTTTTAACGAGTTCCATGGGCTTGTCTTGCAAAGCAAAGTTTTTATAAGGAATGCTTATGATTAGATATTCACCCTCTGAATTATTTTTCTATATTTTGCAGATATTTATATTTTGTCTTTTAAGCAGCCACCGCATTTTGCAACATGTTAAATTTAAAAATTAGGGAAAGGAAAAGTAACATATTAATTATCCTATTATTTTATTTATTTATTTATTTTTTGCTTAAAAGTAGTATACAAAATTTATTACTTAGGTTATTAATTTGTATGGCTTATAATTAAGATCGCGTATTGTAGCTTTAGCGTCAAAGTGCATTATTATTGCATTCAGTACATTATTAATGTATAAGAGGGGTGCGATAAAAATTGTTATTTAAAAGGGGGGCGCCAGTATTGAAAGTTTGAGAAGCACTGCCTTAATGTCTCTTTCTAAGTTTTGATTTTCATACGCAATTCTGACCACAGTCAACTGGGGAGAATTATTTTTCTGCTCACCCTCGTATATTTAATTTAATTTAGGCTAATACAAATATTTATAATATTAATTAAATGCTTTTAGTTACAATACAAACAAAAATGGGGGAATAGAATTAAAAAAATAATATCGTTAATTTTTCTGTTTTGTTCCAGTAATTTTCTCTATTGAGTATTTTAAATATTTTGATGTGTCAATGCTTTCTATTCAATGTATTCCCGGAAAATTATCTGAAATTGGAAGCTTATTGATCATGCGGAGAGGTCTGGCATACGCCAGATATATTTCTAACCAATGTTACACAGATATATCTAAGAAGTCAAAGTAGGTAAGGTAACACGCGCGTATTTAGAGAGCTTAATTTACATTAAAACATACCAAATCGAGTGAAATGTTTAAATAGTGTTAATTAATAGTTTTACAATTAAGAAATCAGTGAGGGTAATTCTTAGTTGTGTATTAGAGGTAACTGTAAAATTTCCAATTTTTCTCTTTTATATAAGATACTCATACACATAAGTGTATGCACTGGTGGACAAAGAACAAATGGGAGTACAAATAAAAGTGTAGGTATACTTGTATAACAAGATAACTTAAATAACAAAGTATCGAATGCCTATTCAACATGATTTAATCCATACGTTTTTATGTAACATGTGGTGTTACCAGAGATAATGTTTAACAAAAAATGCATACTATCCAATTACTTTTCGGTAAAAGAAAAGAAAATTACCTACACCAATCATCAGCATTATATGAACAAGGAATTGACTCCCATTTAATTGTAGACTACATTTAATACGTCAGGGCCTTCTCAGAAAAAAATTGCCCCAGAAGCTGATCAGTCCAATTCTATTCCTGTTTCACTGTTTGACTTGGATTCCCTTGCTTAGCAGATGGAATTGCACCGTCAGCAGGGATATCAAGACATTCCACATATTTTCAAGGATATTCAGCGAAGTGATCAGATTAAGTGATGTTCATCTTCAGTATCAAATTTTTTGTACAAAAGTGTATTATGACACTCATGCTGTCCTCCATAAAATATATCTTTCACTAGAAGCATCTCGAAAAAGTAGAACATGAGACAGAAGATTTAATCTTGTACATATTGGGCTGTATAATCATTGACCATAATGTTTAACTAAGTTATTGTACATTTTGTTTTGTAAATTACATACCAAAATCTTTCTAGGACATTTTCACAACAACAAGTACCTCAAAACTTTTACCATAGCAATTTACATCTCCAGCCAGACGATAAAAGGAATCTACTTTCATCTGAGAAAAGCATGATAGACCACTCACAGTTAACCCTGAAGAAGTTCCTCACTCGAACCTACATTGTGGTCACGCAGGGTGACCGGGTCATCCCCATACCTTTTTTGTAATTATTTTTATTGCACGCGATAAAAATAGTTGTGCCAGTAAATAATTTAAATAAGATAAATTATCCTTACTTTCTTCTAAGGACTTTTTTTAAAATTTTTCTTTGAGATTGTGAGAAGAAACCTGATCAAACTGATTTAAATTGTTTCAAAAGTGGGTTGCCTTAATAAAGAAAACAAATCACAGACCGTTTTCGCTAACATTACAGAAATGATATTTGTTGGTAAAACTGTTATAATTTGTTTTTTTTGTAGTTTTTTTTGTATTTTTACGATCGACAAATAGCTAGTTGATCTTTTTTTTTCCTTGTGTCTTTTGTACAAAGCGCAGTGAGTTTTTTGGTACACTTGTGGATTCATGCCTTTTTTGATGAAGTTTCTTAAGTATCATTTGATAATTTTCTTTCCACCCAAACGTTTCATTATCTCGTTGCTTTTCTCAAAATTACTTTCTTTATCATGATTAGTATCGATCACTTACTCATTGGTTTTTCCCTTGCTTGATTAGTTTAAAATTCATCCAATAGCGATCACAGATGCACCTTATTTTCTTTTTTTATATTCTGTTCATTTACATTTTTATAGCAAAATGGGTCGTGCAACATAGTAATAATATCCACTAAGGCGGTCACAGGAGAAAAATGTAGAATTTTCTTAGAAAAGATTTTGCAAAAAAAGGGGTCCCGCAGGAAACTCAGTTAACGCAAGTACCTTAGAATAGTAAAAAACGTTTGTCACTCCCAAAAACGAAGGGATATGTGTGACAAGTATTATTTGGTTCCTATGAGGACTGTAATATAGGAGGATACTTACAAGACCATTGGTAACAAATAAACAGTTTTCCTAGAATAAAACATTTGTAAGCCTGGGGTGACTCAGTGACCTGCGCAACCAGTCCGAGGATAACAAAATGAAATGCATTGAAGCGGTCACTCTTTGATTGTGAACGCACACAACAGTCATCGAGCATATAGTTCTTTCATTTTCAATTGGCTTTCTATAATTACGAAGATAAGATGAAAGATTTTTGGCGTCTTGAGTGTTTTGAGTAAACATGGACTAACTTGATAATCTTGAGGCCATAAACGGCTTCGTTTTGGATAGATTAACCCCAAAGGAAATTCACCTGTGAATGACAAATATTTACGGTGAATTTGCTGCGCTTCCTTGTCAAGCTCTAAGAAATGAGTAGTTGGATTTAAACGTAGTCACACGTCCTTCGAAGGTAACTCACATGAAGGACCGTCAAAAACCGCAACCATGCTGGAAACCATAAAAAAAGTGCATGGTATTGTGTCTTACGACAGGAGAGTGAAAGCAAATCGTATAGCTGAGGCAGTAGGGATATCAGGAGAAAGGTTGCGAAATATCTCGCACCAAAGTTTAGGATGTGAAAGTTATGTCAAGATGGGTGCCGTGTTTGTTGAATGAAGATTGATCAAAAGCAAATGCGCAGATGATTTTAGCAGCCATGTTTGGACCAATTCGACAGTGATACAACCAATTTTGTGTGGTGATTATTCACTATGCATGAAGCATGGGTCCACCACTGCATGCCAAAAACGAAACAGCTGTTGAAGCAATGAGGGGAATTCGTAAGTTCTGTGTCAAAAATGCGAAAAGGTCAAAGGCTGCCGGAACGCTCATGGCCAGCGTGTTTTGGGATGCGAAATATATCCCATTAATTGATTGTCATGAAAAAGGCAGAGCAATTACAGATGTATATTATACCAAAGTTCTGGACCAGCTGAAAGACAAAATTCGAGACAATCTTGCTTGAAGAAGAAAAATAAATCAATTTCTCTTCAGGACAACACACTCGTATAAAAAAGATGTCTTGGCGATGGGAAAATTGTGAGATTTACTGAACAATTTGATTTGGCTTTCCCTTATTCTTCTCATTTGGCACCCTCAGCCTTCCATCTGTTCACAACCCCAAAGAAGTATGTTTCTAGGAAGCGCTTCGAGTCTCATAAAGAAGTTTATAGGGCGCAATATCAGCGTAAATGCGTATTTAATTTTTTATTATGTCAGCATGTATTTTGTGTTTGTTTACTTCCAGTAAATAAATATTTTTAAAATAAAATTTTGTTTTTAATTTTTCAATTTGCTCGCTCCCCTCGTAGAGTTGTCACGCCGATTAATGGAGGCACGCTCCACAGTTTGAAACTTTGCTCTACACCTTACTACAGACTTGTCTGAATGAAGAAACGAATAGAATACAAACATTTCACTTAGCAAATACATTGCGAATAGCATTTCACATACAGTAACTCTTGATACTTCAGTTTTTGAGGCCTCAATTAAGTTAGGGAGTTACCCCAAAAGAGGTAGTACTCTTGTAGAACCTCGTTGTAGTAGATAAATATTTATGTTTGTTGGTTGAGAGATGTGGTTCTTGGACATCCCTGTCGAGGTCTTTTTTCAATTTCTACTATTAGCTAAAAACTTTCTGTATATTTATTTATCTTGCTCAAATTTTCAATCATTAATAATATACGTTTCAAAACGCTTAATTGTGCTGAAATTTTATATACTTGATAAAATAATTTAATTAAAACTAATTATTCAAAATTTATAATTACAACCACGTTGGCATCATATTTGGGGACTTAGCGACTATTTTGGCGAATTGTATCAAAACTCAAAAAGGTGTTTTCTCACATTTTAAAGCGCTCATTTGAGCTGAATTTTTTCATACACTATGGGTTTGGGAGCAGTACGATATATTAATAATAATTAATTAAATGAATCTACTTATTTAAAGAATTAAACATACAGCCAATTTGGCTTAATTCTTAGCGACTTGGGTCAAAACTTTAAAAGGTTTTTTTTTCTCTCGTTTTAAAGCATTCATGTGAACTGAAATTTTATAAACGCGATTGTTTTGGATAATTGTAAACTCGTGAGTTCTTTTCCGACCGTGTTCGAATTGTGACAAGAAAATAATTGCAGACAGGATTTGGTCCCACTGTTTATTCCATACCTTCTATATGGGACATTTCTTAAAATCAAGAATATATTGAGATGTTACAGGATTACGATACATCGTTCAGCCGTGTCTACTTTTCATGACCCCGGCTTTTTTCGTCACCCTCTCTCTTCTCTCCCGTTCCGACCTTTTTCTCCTCCGTCGTTGCCAGATCCTTTTCTCTATATCGTCTCTCGTTCGACCTGTTGCCAGGTGCAGGCAGCTGTTCCTTACACGCCCCACCTAAGAGTAAAATTTGCCCCTTGTGGCTGATTTTACCATATCAGACACCAGGAACAGAAAATTCACAAACCGTGACACAGAAAATCCACAAACAGAACACACAATAATTGCAACAGTCAAAAGTCTTGATGATTGTTCTAGTGAAAGTTCCTTAATACAAACACATGAAATAATATGAATAGTTCACCCAATTGAAATAAGTGACTATGTTCCCAGAAAGATCTAAACTGTAATGGGATTGCAAACAGATACATGGAAAACACATTATACAAAAAAACAACACTAAATATATACATTACAGTTTTTATCTTAATCTAGACAATGTTTATTTCATTAACTCATGAATGAATGTTCAATGAGTTCACTAAATCTATATTAAGTACACAGTAAACTTTCCTACGGCTCTAATTTGCCTTTGGCCAGTATGATTTCCGACCCAATCCATGCTAATACAAAGTTAATCCGCTTTACACGATTTTTCCAAATTTGCATCAGAAGGTCTATATCGACTATTCGAGATATAACAAACTGCTCTAACATTCTTAAAACCTGAGCCGTTAAATTACATCCATAAGAAGTGTATTCAATATTAAACCTCACTTTTTTAGTCATGCAAATTCCAAACGACATAAAGCATGCGGCATAATTCTTCGTGAGAGAACGACAGAAATACCACTTCCACAAATCCAGTACCGTGACCCACGATGCTGCGCTATTCTTTTCTACAAAACCTTCCCTTTTCGACAAAAGATAAATCTCGGTTCTCGAAAATATGTTTAACCAAGCCTCACAGGTTACCTTCGCACTGAGACTAGTCAACGGCACAGCCTCGCCCCACCTAGTGTGCTGATCAACCAGACGTAAAATATATTTATGTCCCTTTAAGCTTGGCGGATCAATTGGACCTATCAGATCCATATTCCCCACCTCAAATGGCAATTCAGACCTTGCCACAGGTGTACTGGATGATCGGTCTTTAATCCTAACCGATCGAGTGAGCTGACATTCTTTACATGACTCACAAAATTTCTTCACATCGGCCCTCAGGCCCTCCCAAAAGAAAAAATACTTTATTCGTTCAAGCGTCTTCTTGGGACCCATGTGACTACTGAACACGGAAGTATGCGCTAGTTTCAACACCTCAGTTCTTCTGCACTTCGGAATTACCAGCTGCCCAATACTCTCCCGAGTATTTTATCCCTACGAAATAGATATCCATCTACTTCATAGTAGTTTCCTTTGCCTTCCTTAGCATACTTCCAAACCAATGCTAACTCGGCACAACACTCCTGTTCGGAACGAAAACTATCAGCCACCATGATTCCTTTATCCATCTCAGTGGTCACCTCCTCATCCTTAGTACCCAATGTTCCCACTTCATTCCGACATGAAGTAATATTCTTTTGAGAATCCTCAATGTGCTCCTGTGCTTTCTCTGGCAGAATACCCGATGAAACCTCGGTTTCATCTACATTTCCTGAGTCAACCCTCAGGTCCTGAGAGCTTTGAGCCAGTGAATTCTCTTCACTCTGGGCTCCTCCCAACATATCCAAAACCTCTGGTGGAAGCAACACGTCTTCTACCAAAACTTCTGCCAAAGCACATAACACTTGCTGGTGCACCACATTAACCTGGCCACCGGTAGCAAGACCAATTGGAACATATACTAAAGGACATTTAACCGCTGGACCGAAAATACCTTTCAAATAAATCGTGGAAGCTCCTTCAACCGATATTCCAGGAACTAAGTCTTTCTTGATAACAGTAATTTCCGTACCAGAATCCAATAACGCATGGACTAACTTCCCATCTACACTGATAGATGTTTTCACTAATTTACTTAATTTGTCTTCAATAGCCCGTCTAGGAATGACTTTACCTAGCAAATCAACTGTAGCAGCTACCGTCCCATCTACCAATTCCGTCCCTTCTGTTGACACCTTATTCACTTTAAGTCTTTTATTATCTACCTCTTTGTTTTTCGGACAATCCAGCTTAAAATATTTATCTGATCCGCAGGTGAAACAAGCGAATTTTTTAATTTCAGTTACTTGACCTTTATCCAAGTTTTTCCTAGAAGAAAAATTTATCTGACTTTTTCTCCCCAAATGGCTATTTACCCCACAACTACCATTAAAACTTCTCTTTTCACTATCATTCCATTTAGCTCTCTCAGGTTCATCGTAGGATTTCCCTTTGGAAGCATAAAATATATCACATTGTTTGCCCAAGTCCCTGGGTCTGTACCATTCTTCCCCTTGGAGGGTATATGGGTAAATATGGGTCGCCGTCTCAGAATCCAACATTTCAAACATTTTATCTGCTACGATCAGTTGATTAACTGACTCAAAATCATTCGCTTCTTTTAACTTACAGTAGTATAACCACATCGATGTTAAACGGGACGCGAACTGAGAGAAAGTTTCGTCAGAGTTACGTTTGGCCTTTCTAAAATTTTCTAATCATATTTTTGGGGTGAGGGTTCATACTCCTTGAGCACAACCTGTTTTAAAGATTCGTAATCTTTTAATTCTTCTTCGCCTAGGTTAACTAATAAGTTTGACACTTTGTCTCCTAACATGCATAACAAAATCTTCGGTTTTAACTCGTCGCTAACCATTTCACTAGCGAAAGCCTTTTCAAGACTAGAAAAGAAATATTCCCACCCGTCTGATTTATTGGGTACCTTTACAGCTAAGAGCCTAACCATTTTAACTATTTCATCTAAAGATTTTACACGTGAGGTTTGACCATTATTTTGATTAGCACTCTGATTAGCGATCCTAGATAATTCCATTTCCAAGCGTAATTTTTCAATTGATAACTGTTCTTGTTGTTCTAGTTTTTGCTGCTGTTCTGTCTCTAACCTTTCGGCTGTAATAACTTCCAATAACTCTTTTGCCTCTTCCTCCTTGTAATATTTACTAGAGATTATTAAATTCCTTAAAACAATTTTAGACATAGACGGATCAGGTGACTCATCTAAGTCCCGCGCTAATTGAATTAAGTCAACTTTCTTACTTCTAATGAGAAATGCCATTTTTAATCAAGTTAAACCTAATGCCAAATTACCTTCTGACAAATTTAACTACAAACACTTTAATGACCTAGTACTATATATTTAACAAGCAAGAAAAAATTCTACTCGTTTTTTCTAAGAGTACTCAAATTCCAGAAACACAATACGAAGTATGTTTACAATAAAACTTATATGAGACACAGTTATTTGTTACTAATCAAAACCTTTTTCAAAATAAAAAAAAAACACAATTAACAACATACTTTAGCTACATTACCATAGAATTATTTCTCAAATCATAAATCTACTCTTAGTTTCTTTTTTTTTAATTAAAAGAATCTTATGCAGGAAACAAAACCAATATACATATACGTCCTAAATTACGAGCAAAGGAAATAACCTCAGATTGCATTAAACTATCAACTAACTGACAAATTGCAACACTTTTACTTAAAATGAAAAACTATCATATAATATTAAAAAAACATGCCACATTCTGAGTCATAAATAACCTACAAAATCTCTTATTTACAACTTTTTAACAGGAAGTCTACTTGAAATACATATACATTTTTTTAATGGATATTTTTTACCCACTCAAACATACATTTTTCGCAACCATTATTTCAAGATAAATTAATCTAATTCATTTTTTTTTAATTCTGCAGACTGAATTGTTATGCAAAACACTTTCTATACCCAGATTTTAATTTTTGAGACAACTTCAAAACAGTAAAGAATGATGATAAAAAAGAAATTATAGTTTAACACTAGAACTCTAAATACCATATTTTACAACATTTAAAATGATACCCTATCATTTCCAGGTAAAATAAGTACACAATTTTCTTATTTCATCTACACAATAATCTAACAACATAGAATATTGCAATAAACCAATGAAATTTTCTTTTTTCAGATATATCTGCTTTTTCTATTTTATTTTTAAAAAACAAATTAAATATGACTGCATCCCATTACTTTTTTAAATATTCACACAATATTTTAACTTAGGGGAACAATAGCCACCTACCTCGACATGAAAGCTGTTTCAGTACTTGAAAACTTTTCAGATCACGGCTCCATTCATCAGAAAATGAAGAAAAATACGACATCTGTTCGTTCATATCCCAACTCGGCAGGTGATGGTAAAACTCCATATGAAGAAGGTCTTGTTTTTTTTCACTTGAAACTGCTGCAAGGCAATTCCCGGGATGCACGTGGTCATCAACTTGAAGATACACTGCAGGGTTCTATTTCCTTGTTAAAATTTTTCTTTCAAACTGAATGTCCACTAGAACCTTGTTCACAATTATGTAGTACGAACACCGATCAATTTGAAATATTTTGTTCATTTAAATTCTGCTCCATTGCATCGCACTTCTGACACCAGTGTAAACTCGTGAGTTCTTTTCCGACCGTGTTCGAATTGTAACAAGAAAATAATTGCAGACAGGATTTGGTCCCACTGTTTATTCCATACCTTCTACGGGACATTTCTTAAAATCAAGAATATATTGAGATGTTACAGGATTACGATACATCGTTCAGCCGTGTCTACTTTTCACGACCCCGGCTTTTTTCGTCACCCTCTCTCTTCTCTCCCGTTCCGACCTTTTTCTCCTCCGTCGTTGCCAGATCCTTTTCTCTATATCGTCTCTCGTTCGACCTGTTGCCAGGTGCAGGCAGCTGTTCCTTACAATAATGATACAATAACTTTATAATAATCAATAAAAATTAATTGCCGCGTAATGTTGTGATTCTGCCATATGTATATACATATTTATATCAATAGTAAGTATTTGCTTAAAAGTAACTAACATAAAATTTTTCTTTGTTGATCTAAGTAGAAATTGACTTTAATTTTGTTTTATATACTACTTTGTTTTACAGATACAGTCGCTTTTAAGTGTTTCCATTGGTTCAATTCAGTGCCGGACATGATATTTAACTGTAGCGTGATTTATCGCTTGAAATTTTCACTGGAACCTGAACAGCCTGTAGTGTTTGAACGATTTGCCATTTCAGTCCATTATACAAGCGTAGATGATTACTAATTTTACGCCATGTAGTTAACAGTTTTTAAATTTCACCAATAATGCAAAAAAATATATAAAAAATTATCCATGAAGACGCCAAATTGGGTGAATGAAAAACTAAAAAAATAATTTAAACTACACAACTAAAAGTATTTAAATTCGCACGGTAAGTTTCCGAAAACACATGTGTGAGCTCAAAAACCTGCAGTTATTTATTCAATCGTTCTTTTTGGGGTGCAAAGTTTATATCTTGAATCATTAATTATACCCTTTGTTAATTTTTCTTCATGAAACCAACCAAAATATGCAAAAAAATTTATTTGGAGCATCAAAGTCTTTATTTGATTGAACTGTTATAATTTTTTTTTAATATTCAAAGTTTATACGCAATTTTCTTTACACTATATTCTACATAATGGTGTGGTATTATCATATATCACTACATATATTTTTATAATTTCTTCAAATGTTATAAATAATTTGAAATAAAAAAATCAGATTGTTAAGACTTTGATTGCTAGACTAAGCTAGATTATGAAGTAAAATTAAATATTTTTTCATGCATATTGCTCATTTTTTGTAACTCTCGTATTGAATTATAGTGTGGAATTGTACAATACTCAGTCACTGTGTGTGTGTGTTTCTTGTTTCATCTCAATGTTATTTTATAATCTATATCAAAGCACTTTGTCTTAATGATAAGGCATTAAAAACTTATAAGCAAATACTAAAAATAAATATATATATTTTCATATTTGAATAAAAATGAACTTTGTATTTTCAAGCATCTTTGTGTTTTATAAAAATTTTAGATTCTATATATTTTTTTAAAAAAAGGACATTTAAAAATTATTAATATATTAATATTAACTTCTCTGTAATTTTTTCCATTGAAATCACATAACGAGAAGAGGACTTTCAAACAGGATTGAAAATGCAAAACGTGCCAGATTTCTCGAATGGTTTTCGCATTCAAATCGACAAAATATCACAGATTTATTTCTCAAGTGATCAAATAAAAGTTAAATTTTGCTTCAAATTCGATTGGAAACACTATCAAAAACACATTAATGGTTTTATAATCCGATTAAGGGATCCCAGAAAATTTTCCTACTGCCCTTAATCATTCCCCTCTCAGATCGTCCGACAGTTTTTTCCCTTTCTTCACTTCTGTTCCTGTCTCGCCTCTCGTTTTAAAGAATCCCATTAAGAGAATCTCAGAACTAGAAAAGAAGTTAAGGGATTGGTGGGAAGAATGAAAGTGCGAAATATCGAACATACCAAGTGAGAAAAAAGAGGAGGAGGGTAGGGAGATCGTTCAGTATAAGAAATGACTTTTGAGAGAATCAATTTCTATTTTATTTTATTTATAATTTCACAGAAATTTTTTATAAGGGATTATTGTTGAAGGATTTATGGAAGAAAATCATGATCATGGATTAGAGGAACATAAAGAAACCAGAAACTAAGTTGAAATTGGAAAGTGCGTGGAATCAATCATATCTCATACATAGAGGATGTCGTTTTGAATCATTTTAGTATTTAGTAAAATGCGCTGTCATTTTACTAGGTTTACTCCAATAATTCTACAATGATCTTCAATGTTCAAGATCATTTGAATTTTTGTGTAAAATGAAATATTTTTATTTGCACTGCTGGTTGCACAAAATTCAACATCAAGAAGGTCTAGAAACATCACTGCGAAATTTATTTGGTAGATAACATGTTGTACAAAGATCAAACTATTAAAAATACAGCCTCTTGTGACATATAGATGATGACAAAATTAGTAGTTAGGGTAGCTGATATTGTTGGCTATAGCCACTGCCACACGTCTCGGCAAAGAATCAAAGAGGCTTTAGATATATCCTAGGGAAACAGCAGTCCATGCGGCTTCCATATATAGAAAAAGTTTATCTGGTGTATCCCTGCCCAGTCATAGTGCAAGCATGCAGCACACGTTTGAGATTCGTGATAGATCGGGAGAACAAGCAGATCATAGAAGCAATTCAATCCAATGTGTAAAGATGATCTTTTGAACATTGTGGTCACGCAACTACGTGTGGGGACGCATTATTATGTTGTAATATAGCTGAAGTCAAGCGCTGATTGTATGGGAGGACCATGGGCTCGAACATTTTAGGAAAAGTAGCGCTGGCTGCTGTGTGTACCTGCAATGCGTACTAGAGGAGAGTGGCAGCGAATTCCAATACCACCCAAAACGATGATGCCGGGGCATTAGAATTTTGGCGTTGCATAACGAAACAGTTTAGCAGCCTCTCACCATGGTGTCTCTAAACTCGAATCTGACCATCGTGATGTTACAGGCAGAAGCGGGATTCGTCAGTAACACATTGCCGTTTCATTCCGTTGTCCATTTCTGACTTTCATCGCACCGTTGACAGAGCACACGCCAGTGGTTTCCAGTCAAGTGTCAAGCAAGAAACAAATTATGGACATTCCACTCTGTTGTAAATGTCTTCGAATGATACGAGTGGACTCCGAATGATGCGAAACAGACTGAACCTGTAGTGCTATGATTCGTAATGCGGCTGCGTGTTACATCATTGCTATGCGCAAACTCCTGTTATCACGAGTAATGGTGCAACGTGGTAGGCCCCATCGGTTTGTCGTTTCCCCCTGCATCCAGCAATGGCATGTCCACAGCACAGCTGCTTGGTTTCATCCAACACGTTGGCCGATTTCTGCGAAGGATAATCCGCACTTCCTACGGGATTCCTCGGTCGAATTTCTAAACTTGGTCAAAAGACGAAAGATGGCTCCCACAAGGTATAGATAAAGACCTGACACAAAAAAAAACGCATGAAAAATCAAATACCGTATTTCAAATCACCGATCTGTTCTCTCTTTATAGGGCGCTTGCGGATGGCACTGCGATCTCCCGTGATATGAGTCTGCGCTATAATGTTCATGACTTGCATAATAAGAGCCACCAACGCATTATGTAAATTCCACATGGTTTGCATGCTTCCTTCAGGATGTTGCATTTTGCATAGTCAGTGGTGTACATACAGCGGAGTAACATATATTTATTTTTAAGTAGAGTGATAGTCTTTTATGTAAGTTAAATGTAACATTTTGTCTATCTTTTGCTCAGTTTTCTCGGTTGTAACAATATAGTTTTTTTTTTTATTTAAACGCCACCCTATCATGCTGGAATGTTTTGACTATGTGGAAGCAAAAAGAGCTATATTTCTAGCACTCCTCGTAATTTTGAGTTATTTACAAGTGATGACACCTGGCTCCCTACATTCCTAATTTTTCTTACCACCGCAACATCATGACAGAGGTCTGACTTATATCAGTCTTGTTATATGTGTTTGGTCATTAACCCCTTAACTGGCAATTAAAAGTTGTGATTCGTTGCCTAGTGCCACCGTTTATCACATATGTGCACGTATGCGGTGTATTGGGGGAGAAAAGACGTAAGTAAAGAAATTTTTCTCTTACATAAGTAAATCCTATCTAAATGCTGGAAAGGTCACAATACTGCATTCATTCCAATGCCTCCGGAACAGTTTTACTGATAGCACTGCAAAGTAACGAATCGCATTTCAGTAGGACGTATGTATACATCCGCGATATTCGACACACCATTTGAGACAACCGGATATATACACCGGTGCAGTTAAAGAGTTAATGGAGACAAACATAAAACCCATGACTCGTTTGAAGCAACATTGGTTATGAGCTCGGCTATCGTTGACCCAATGTATCATGAAACGTAAAATATAGTATTATGTTTTCATCATTTCGATACACCAGTCGGAGATATCTTTATGGATTAATCATATCTTGAAACTGGATTTCTTGTTATATGTCATAACAAATAAAAGTAGCCTTATTGAAAACAAATTCGCTAAAATTATTATGACACTGATTACGTTTCATTTCCTAGATAAGGGGTGGTGAACCTTTATGTATCAACGTGCCATTTTTTTCAGAAGTGTTTATTGAGGTATAGACGTGCCGTCAAATGCAAACGATACAAAATTTTATTAATATGAAAACATACCTTTTGTGCACTGTATAGTTGCAAATGTTTTATTTATGCATGTAATTCGAATTAAAGTAAACAGTAGTGCGCAGATTGGATGTTTTTGTAGATTGGATGACAAATAACTTATATTAGGATTGTAACATGCTACTTTTAGTAGAATACATGCTGAATTGGAGTCATCTGCCAAATGGCTTCTAAGCAATTAATTATTTTTGATTCAGTTCACTTTTTTGACATTATAATTTGTGATTTGTTTCAAAATGCTGTTTTATAGATGATGTTCTGAATACCACTATTTCAGAACATAAAACACGCGACGCTTTGTCGCTTTTGCTAATGATGCCATATTTATTGTTTCACCAAATTTTAAAATCTCTGTTATACTTGACTATTTTGCACTTTTTGTTCTTTTGCTGAACTAGTTATGTTAAAAATCGTAAATGTAATAAAAATAAACTGTAAAACACTGTCAAGGAGTTAACCATGCTAATCGTAGACAAATTTTGCATCATAAGCAATTGCAGTCCACAACTTAACAAAGATAATAACGAACGAGTGTGCTCACCGCAGCCCTGCGACCGATCATTTGCGTTTGTTTGTCAACGTCAATCGAGCAACTGAAATAAAATGCAAACTATTTTGATGGTTGGCGTGCCCAAAATATTATGTTGCGCGCCATCAATGACACGCGTGCCACTGGTTCGCCATCCGTGTCCTAGATGTAAAAACCGAAGTTAGCTTCTTGATTTTATTAATTCCCGGTCATCATCCGTAGAATAAGCTAATAATCTCAAGGTGACTCTAAACTAAGGAGAAGGTCATTTCTCAATTCATTTTGAAAATATCTTGAAGCAATTGTTGAGGTATATTTAATTTTACTTTGGGAGAGGGGGCAGCTGAGAAGGTGGAATATGTCTTCTAAACCATTTTTTTGAAGGGGGCTGCTACAACTAAATTTCTGATTTTAAATAAAACCTAGAATTAATTTTATTGTTGTTCCCCATGTTTAAGTTTCTGTTTCAGGAAAAGTGCCTTTCCGAATATATAACAAAATATTAACATTCAAGCGAATAAAGCTTAGTTATCCTTGATAGCAAAGGCTTAAATATATGTTTTCCTTTGATAATTCTTTTTTTTATTTTAATGAGAGGTTAATGCGTTTCGATTAACTATTTTTATTTAAGTAGTTTGTGTAAGAGAAACTTAAATAACTTTTATAATAGGTTTCTCTTAGGTATTTGTAAGTATAAGAGTTGTGATACAAAATAATGAGACTGGTTCAATAAATCATTGTGCTTACAGAATTGGTTCTTGATAGTATCACCTTCGAAGTAGTTCCCTTTAGTATTCACACACTTCTGCATTAGGTGCTGCCATTGCTGGTAACAGTTCTCGAACGAGGTATTTGTAAGGCCCTTCAAGAGATTCTCCGTTTTTGTCTGAACCTCTTCAACTGAGGTTAAATGGGTTCTTTAAAGCAAGATTTGACTGTAATAAAGCAAAAGTCGCATGGTGCCAAATCAAGTGAATAAGGAGGATGCACAATTAAAGTAAATTTTTGCTGGTCAGAAACAAGCTGCTTGACAGATAGGGCCGTGGGATTGTCATGGTGCAATAGATATTCATCCCTCCCGAAAATTCTGGACTTTTTACTTTTTCACGAAATCCTTTTAGCACTTGAATGTAGTAGTGTTGATTAATAGTCTAACTACTCATGCGAGTGGGAACCCACTCATAACACGAAGTTGGGGAATGATTTTGTCAATTAACCCTCCAATTGGACAGCACGGCTTTTTCCACCCTACTAGAGAGGCTTCGAAAACGGACCACACTGAATTTTTCCTAAGGCCAGGGACTCACCAAAAATGAACCAAACAGATTTTTTCCCCTTCAAGTAATGTGTTCAAAACCGGTAAGGTGGTATTTTTCCGAATTCTTTTCCCCCTTTAAAGGTTTACGATCTTGAAAGATAATTAGAGACGGTCGGGGCATTGAGGGGAAACTTTTATGGTCACGACGGGGAGACCGGTTGCTGTGGCAATCCTAAAATCTTCAACCTAAAGTTTACACAAATAGCGAGTCAACGATTTGAGAATTCTCATTTTTTTCTTTACCTTAAAATTCTCAAATGGAATTAAGTTTTTATAATGTATGTCTAAGTTTTAAAAAATATCTGTAGTATTTAAATTCAAATTATATATTAAAACATTGAGGATAATTTACTGTTTCATTTTTCTTACTTTAATCAATACTTTCAGGGATTTTTTTTTTTTTTTTAAAAATGATTATTTTGTTATGTGTCAAAAAAATAAAAAAAAAAGGTTAAATTTAAAATCTTTTAAAATTTCGGACACTTCTAAACATGAATTATTTTTAAGCTTCTGTATTACATTATTTGCAAAAAATTTATATGTATTGTTAAAAAAACTCTATTTAAATCTTTTAGATTTTCATAATTTTAAAGCCAGATATTCAGGGCATTTTACATAGAATCCCTTGTTTTGTATTGTTCAGATAACAAATTATATTTGAATTTTGAATGTCTGAACATTAATTTCATTCAAAGAGAATTTTAATTTCAAGTTTATATTTTTTAACTTGTATCTTCAACTAAAGAGTATTTAAAAGCATCTGGACAAATTTAGAGTTAACATTTGCGCATATAAATAAATATAAAGATCCTTTTTAAATTGAAGTTAAAAAATATATATTTATGCATAATCCCTCATCATTCATGTTCCATTAGTGGTTGACTGAAGAAAAGGTTATTAAAATAAAGACATTTTTATAATCTTAACCATGCAAAACTAGGAATTTTGTATTAGCTCCACTAAAATTCTGCATTGGAATTTCGAAAAAGATATTTATGCGTGTCTCACATACTCAGTTGAAAAACATATATTTACCATAAATACTAATAATTCTTTGGATATTTAAAATTATCATATGATTAATTTTTTAATATATATATACTCGACTTCTAATATTTTTTCAAGTATTCCTTAAATTTCATATAATTTAATTAAGTGAGGGGATATTAAAGTCGCACTCTCTTTCTTCTCTACTCAACTTCTTGAGGGCTTTTGGCGACGGTTCTGTGGCCGGGTTATCAGGTGGTCAAGGTATCGAATCATGGTTGGCATGTCTCGAGTTCGAGCCCAGTGCCACAAAAGACCCGCCGTGTAGGGCAGCGATGCACGTTAAATCTATCGAGAGCTGAAATGTACTCTCGTTGGTGTGGTGTGGTAGTTAGGAGAGGGGGTGCCAGCTCAGGTGTCGCCCTCGTCAGTTGACCATTTTGAAAATTACGAGGTCCATCACTAAAAGCCCTCGTGAAGCTGAATAGTGCGACGTTAATATTCACTCACTTGTCGACGGACCTCGTAATTTTAAACCATGGCCAAGTGACGAGGATGACGCTTGAGCATCGCTCTTTTACACGGCGGATCTTCAGTGGTGCTGGGGTCGAACTCATGACACGTCAGCTATGAGTCCGTTACTTTGACCATTAGGCTACCGCGGCCTCACAATGTGGTTGAAAACTGCATGTTATGAGTAAGAATATGCTGAAACATTTGATGAACTTATAATAGATTTTTGCATAGAAGATAGATGTGTGATATGCTAAAATGACAATATGTAAATATTATGAAAATATCGATGACAATTTTTGAAAAATTAAATTTAAATTTCAGTCTGAAACTTATTCGTTTTTGTTTTTTTCGCATTTAATCTTAAATAGTAGCGATAACAAATTAAAAGTTTAACGCATTCATAGATAATAAAAAATAAAGGTATAAATGGCATTGTTGCGAATAATATGTTTTTATAGTTTTGAATTCAGACCTCTTTGCAGGAGTGTAGACTATTAAAAGGCTGATGTAGAAGTTAGAAAACTAATATTTAAAATATATGGAAAACAATATCTGCAATTCCATGATCTTGACGAGCAGAAGACGGCATTTTTACTTAGTAGGGCAGAGTAAGCATAAGGTAGGAGCTTGTGGAGTAAACAACCAGGCCTCTGCAGTTTTGGCAGGTAATGAACTCCAATGTGTTGCTTTCAATAAGGAGTAAAAAAATAACAAATAAGAAAATAAGCCATGTAAAATTTTATATATTTTAATAACAATGAACTGTGAACTTAGTTTCCAATTCATTGTCATGAGTTGGCAGTAACTACGGAACTCTTTTGACGTACTTCTTATATATATATATATATATATATATATATATATATATATATATATATATATATATATATATATATATATATATATATATATATATATATATATATATATATATATATATATATATATATATATATATATATATATATATATATATATAAGAAATACGGTTGATAGAGTACCAATAATTTTAACGCAATTTTATATTTCGTTCTCGTAAACTTTACTACATTTAAAACATGTATTGACAAATTACTCTCCTTTTGTATATTTATAAAATTTTAAAAATATAATGGTTATCTTACCCAACATTTTAAATCAGGGGCGGCAACTGTGTAGCTAAAATGTGCCAAACCAATCTGTCAGTATCATTCAGCGTGCCACATAGTAGGAAATTTTTGAAATCCTTCGATTCTTACGGTAATATTTGCAGATTTAAAGAATAGAGGTAAATAATTTAAATTTACAGTTTTATATTTTATATTAATTATGGATCAATAAAATGCATTTATTAACATAAAAATAAACAATATAAAATGTTACTATTTCTTCAACAAAGATAAAAAAGATTAAAAATGTATGTTTCCAACATATTTACTTAAATAAGAAATAGACAAAGTGAAATATAAATGATTCCCTTCATTACAGTTAAATAAAAATTGTAATGCGAATTAACTCTTTCACGACTCTTCTTTCATATCGCAAAACCAGGGGTATAATGCATGACACGATTCTCAACATTCAATTTTGTTAAACAATTTCTTTGCGGAGTCGAAATATTTTTCATATTAGGAAAGATTTTTTACTTTGTAATGCCGAATCATAAGTGGAAAGCAGAGTACAAGCAATTTTCTTTTTTCAACAATTAAATCCCCGAGCAATAACACTCAATTATTTACAAAATAGCTGTAAATTTATCCTTAGAATTATCTTTCAGATTATTTTGTAGCTCCATAAATGTCCATAACTCAGAAGATGTTTGTCAAATAAGGTCTATTATCAACTTCCATCCACTCAAGAATTGACAAATTTGTAGAGTAGTGCTGAGTGCCACTAACAATTGTATCACGTGCCACAGGTCCATAGATTGCCGACACGTTTTAAATGTTCTTATTAACTAACCATCTCCTATTCAAACACAATTTATATGATAAAAAAGGGTTTTCATTCATTTTGTAGGGAATTGTATTAGATTCAACCATAAGTAATTTTGTGTATAAAAAATATTACGTTGTTTCGGGGATCCCCTTAGAGCACAAAATGAAAGGAATTTGACATAATTATAGTAAGTTTCTCTAAAAGGGGAAACGTTCACTTTCAAAATACACTGCGTAACTCGTGTCCAGTGTTCAAGCCCTGGTACCACAAAAGTTTAGCGTTGAAGAGGAGCTGATGCACGTTAAACACGTCGACGTCAAAAGTCCTCACGTTGGTGTGATGTGGAAGTTTGGAAGGGGAGTTATCAGCTCAGGTATCGTCCTCGTCACTTAACCGCGGTTCACAATTACGTAATCGCTCGTCAGTAGCTACCGTGTTGACTTAGAATGCAATATAAATCCTTGACATGTGCACTTGAGTTAATCCGAGTACGCTAAACAGTTCCAAATATGCACATTAGATATAATTCAAACTAGGTCGCATTTTATGCTGCTGTAATTTTCTCACTCAAATATCAGCGAGCGCCGTCTGCACTCGTGATATTTGACTGCTGTTTCTTATATTTACGATTTAGTCGTTAAACATCAAAAACTTGGATAAAATATTTGTATAAGAAATTAAGGGAAAAGAAATACTTAGATTTTAGAAGTAAATTACTAGAAAATTTACATAAAATTTTTACTATGAAACAAATATTATCCAGTATCATTGCGTATTCAAAGATTTGAACGTCGAGATAGATAAGCTTTGAACATAAAAGATTTATTGACGTTTTATCTGATGTTTAAATTTTAACTGAAAAATGTACACAGCACAAACGCAGATATTTGTATCTGTCAGTATCCGAAACACGTCATTTACACCGATAATATCTTCCATTTGGAAAACAATTCGGCAACTCTTGAGGAAGTGGGTGGTCGTCCAGAGCTCCTTTCAACGGAATTTCCAAGAAAGGAAAAGCCGTTTTCCAATTAGTTAATCTTTCTCTTTTGAAGCGGTGATGCCCGTTCCTGCCTGAATCACCACTATCTTTCGTGAATAGTCTATTCTAAACAATAATCTCCATTTCTATTGGTCTTACTGCTTCTTACCAAAATCTCTCCAAAATTTCATTGGAAAGCTCCTCTTATAAAAGCTTAAATAAATATATATATAGCTACCATTTGCTTTTCGAATCCTTTTAAGAAGGGCTTTTTGGTTTATCTTAAAAATGAATAGTGATTCTGAAAATGAATGTTTGATTGAAGAGAGAAGTTTGGATGAAGAATTTTCATCCTCTGAAAGTGAGTCTGATGATGATTGCTTGGATAGTGCTAGAGACTGGTGTCAAATAGATGTTACCTCTCCTCTACCGAGTCATTCTAAATTTCCATTTACTGGAAATCCAGGAATAAAAGTATGTATCGGGGATTCTGGAGATCCTTTTGAATATTTCAACCTGTTCCTTGACGATGAAATGTTCTCATTTATTGTAGAGGAAACAAACAGATACGCCGAATCATTCTTTGAAAATGCAGAATTGACACATGGTTCTAGGGCTCTAAAATGGAAAAATACGAACAAGGAAGAGATGAAAAGATTTATCGCTCTGTTGCTCCTACAAGGCGTAGTACAAAAACCTGTGGAACAGTGGTTTTGCTCGAAAAGACCAATTCTATCCAATCCATTTTTTGGAAAAGTGATGGGTGAGGTGCGCTATGGACTTTCGATGAAGTTCCTGCACTTTGCAAATAATGAGTCCAGTAACGATTTAGATCATAACACGAAGCTAAAAAAAATAAGAGAGTTTCACAATCTAATAGTACATAAGTTCAAATCTGTGTACGTACCGAAACCGGATATATCAGTGGATGAATCGCTGATAGCATATAAAGGTCGATTAAGTTGGAAACAATATATTCCTCAAAAACGAGCTCGTTTTGGAATTAAAATGTTTCAGTTATGCGAATCAGAAAGTGGCTACATTTGGAACTCGTTGATATACACGGGAAAAGGTACTGCCTTCAACGAAAACTATAACGATTATGGTCTTTCGACGAAAAGTGTCCTGACTCTTATCCACGAATTGAAGGGGAAAGGCTATTGTTTATCCACTGATAATTCCCATACATCACTTGAATTAGCGGAATTACTGATTGACAGTAAAACGGATATCTGTGGAACTTTACGACCAAACCGAAAAGGTTTACCTGTTTCATTTAAAAGTTCTACACTGAAGAAAGGGGAGATTATAGCCTTCCAAAAGGGTAAAATGTGTGTTTTAAAGTTGAAGGATAAAAATCTCTTGCATATGCTTAGCACTTTTCATAACGCTGACATGATGAAAGTGAAAGCTAAGAAGGGGATTCTGTGAAGCTGAAACCAAAAGCCGTGGTGTTTTATAATAACAGCATGGGGGGTGTTGATAGATCAGATCAGTGTCTATCTTACTATCCTGTTGCCCGAAATCAACAGCGAAAATACTACAAGAAGATTTTTCGACATTTGTTAAATCAAATTGTGTGGAATTCCTTCGTTATCTTTAAAAAAATGGCGGGATTTTAAATCATATTGGTTTTCGAATGAAAATGATAGAACGATTGATAGAAGAAGGAGGTAGTGATTCTAGTTCTCAAAACTTTGCTTCCCCTAACATTTCTGAAAATGTAGTCCGCTTAGTTGGAAGGCACTTCCCTTCATATGTAGAAAGTGACTGTTCAAAAAAAAAAAAAAAACATCGCGAAAATGTGTGGTATGCAACCTTAAGATGAATGATAATGGAAAACGCATTCGGAAAGAAACTCGTTTTCATTGTAAAGACTGTAATGTTGGACTGTGTGCAGTGCCGTGTTTCGAAAAATATCACACTGTGACATTTCTGTAAACGACATGTATGTGCCTTTCTCATACTTCTTTGATATTTTTTGCAATTTATACCAGTTAAAATTATTTTTTATTAAAGGTTTTTTTGTAACTAATTGTAAATTGAATAAAAGCTTTTCTTACAATTATATGTATTTGAGGATGAAATCGGATTTACTTTATTCAGGAAATTTTTAGTAAATTTCTTTTTCTTAGCCAACTTATTTCTTTTAAAACATGCATATTTGTGTATTATATAATTAAATTTCTAACTATGTAAAATTATGTCTGGCTTTTTTCTTCATTAAAATCTTTCAGGATTTTACAAATTATCTTGCCATTATTCATTATGTACTTAATAAGGAAAATTTATCTAAATATAAATAATTTATGTCCTAATAAACATATAATTGTTTTAGCTACAGTTTGGAAAATGCATTGAAATTTGTATCGGGACAGGATTTTAACGTATTATGAATGTGTTTTTGACTGCCACTATGTTATATATTTATCTCTTTCATTCTTTTTACAATATGAGTAGAAGTCGTAAACAGTTTGTCACAGTAAAATTATTTTTTGTTTTATATTCAAATTGTACTATTATATTGATTCTGAAAATAATAGGTTAGTTTGACAAGCCATTATTTCACAATTTTAAAGCATTTAACAGTTTTGAAATTTTTAAAACTTTTCTAAAATGTTAAATTATTAAAAATATTTTATTATTGTAAGTGATTAATATTTCTTAGATTATTGGAAACAAAAAGTATAAATTTTAAAATATATCTCTTTGTTGAATTTTAATAATTATTTTTATGGCTAAACCTGGAAAAAACCCAACTTTTTTAAATATTAACATTAGGATATTTTTAAAAAATAACTAGAGCTCTCAGACCTAAATCCATATGAACTTTTATAGAACATATGTAAGGGAACATTTACAAGATATTTCAAGACTCTATCTTGAACAGGAAAAACGCCTTAGGGATTAGAAAACACTCTCATCTTCAAAATTAAAAATCTGAGAAAAACATATTTAAAATTTGTAAAGGAATAAAAAAAATTCCATTACCTGTAAAGCTTTAATTTTTCAATCTGTTACTATCCAACTTATGCTCTAGATGAAAATTCTACTTGAAATAAATATGACTGAAATATCCTTTTTAATTCAAAATATTCTAAGACATAACTTTGATAACAACTGTTAATTTGATCAATTATTCACTTTTATCAGAACCTTATATATTCACAAGAGTTTTAAATGCAAAATATTTATATAGAAATTAGTAGTTATACAAACGTAATCCAGAAATCACCAAGTTTGTAAACAATATCTATTTTTTTCTCAGTTCCCCATCGTGGTAGTTAAGCAAGTTTAGTTTTTGTAGCATGACTTTCAAATACTGCAATGTAGAACTACAACAGATTTATTATAATGTAGTTTGTGGTACATCAGGAATATATTTAGTTCATTCTGCAACATTTGTATTCTGTAGTCTAATTGTAATATTACCTGAAAAAGCTGAATTTTAGATTTACCATTTTCAGTCATATTCCATCCCTTTCAAGTATTATTTATCACAGTAGCCTGCGTACATTTTGGTCATGGCATTTTTCAAAAGGAAAAAAAATAATGAAAACAAAGTAAAGAGCTTTTAAATTATATAAACTATGTGTCAAAAATATATTGCTCATTAAATCAATCTTAATTAAGTAAATGTGAGAAAACTCAAAAACCTGAGCAAACAGAAATGATTTTAGAAACTAAAATTGTAGTTAATTGCCGTTTCACACGAAATATTGGATTGTGTTAAAAAATATTTTTAATTAATTCAATCTAGGAATGCAAAAATGCTTTAAAATGAAACCGAATTTAAAATCAAAACTCAGAAAATTAAAATTTCTTAAAACCTAATTGGTTTTTAGATCAGAAATTGAGCAAGTTTTCCAAATATATGAAATATATATTTGCAATAAATTGAGTGAATTCTCTGTTGGCCGTGAAGTGTAGAAAATGTCCATTTCACAATCCTCGCCCTAGGCCACAGCTGTGAATGAGAAACCTCCCGTTTCGAAGAACACAGAGACCGAAAAGCCATAAAATCATCCCCTGCAAAACCAATTAGGACCTCCTGCGGTTTTAACAGGGGAAGGCATTAAATTGCCATTCATTTTTGAAGCAGTTCGCGAAATTTATCGGAACATTTTCGGATAAGCTAGCTTGGAAACGTATATCGTTTTCGAAGTGAAATTCAATTAGGGGGTCATCCAGTCAGAAGGTTAATCACTGTTCTAGGGTGCCCAGCATGTTCATCGTTCCCACAGACCCTTCCTCTTAAACACCATTTATACCATTCAAATTACGTGCTTGAGACAAAGTTTCACTTCCATAAGCCTCGGTTGATATTTGAAATGTTTTCGTGGCTAATTCCTTAACTTTCTCAAAAAAACATGATGTGGATTCCAATTTTTTTCGGCAGAATGCAGTTGCACATGTACACTCAAAGACGTGGTAATCTCAACTGGGAAGATCGATTGAAGCGAAATTGGCCACATAGATAGTAGAGGAGGTGCGTAGGAAGAGCACTTTGTATCGTGTGTCATATTTTATATTTGAGTGTTTTGAATTAATTTTCAACTGAACTAAATTGTTCAACATCTTTACACATAGCAATTGTGAGTCAGAGTTGCAGTTTATGCACTTAGCATGCATAGTTCCATTTTCTCTCGCTCACTTTAAATATAACGAAAAAATGATTCAATTACATTTTTCAATTCCTACTATTAGCTCCCTCTCTATATATTTATTTATTTACCTTGGTGGAATTTTCAATCGTTAATAAAATACATTTTAAAGCACTCCATTAAGCTGAAATTTTATATGCATGATTATTTTGGATGACAATGCAGTAATTTTTAGTTATAATTAATGAAAATTAATTAATTAGAACTAATTTTCCAAAGAGTTACAAATATTGCCACGTTAGCATCATTTTTGGAGACTTAACAACCATTTTGGCGACTTGTGTCAAAACTTGAAAAGGTTTTTTTTCTCACAATCTAAAGTGCTCATTTGAGCTGCAATTTTCTATACACTGTTGTTTTGGGTAAAAATACGATAATTTAATTATAATTAAATAATATTAATTCACCGAAACTAATTATTTACAGAATTACAAATACAACTATCTTGGTTTTATTTTTACCGGTTTAACGGCTTCTACCACCATCTAAGATTCATCTCTATTGTTGTAACAATGTAACTGTTAAAACAATTACAAAAGTTGGCATCTAAATCCTTTGTATTTTCTAACTAGCCAACCCCGGGTTTTTATTGTTACAACAATGCAGACAAATCATGCTATCTTTTCAATTCCCTACTTTCCAATTCCTAACTTCCTCCCTATATATATATATATATATATATATATATATATATATATATATATATATATATATATATATATATATATATATATATATATGTCATATACTAATTTTCAATCGTTAATAAAATACTTTATATTCACCCATTAAAAGTAGGAATTGACTTAATTTTTTTATATTACTCCTTTTTATGTAACTAAACATTCTAATGCAGTGTTTCTTATTAAAAATATTTAATTTACTGGAATGAATTAAAACAAAATGATTTCAGACATAATAAAAAATGCACTTTTACTCTGATATAATTTATAGGCGCGCGTGCTCGATATTAAGTCATCAAAAATAAAAACTTCTTCAATACCTAATTAGCTATTTTTGATCCTATAACCAAACCAAAAACTATTATTTGATTTGCTGTAATCCCATGATGATAGATTTTTTTATTGCGCTTCCTTTTTAATCCTAACATACTACTCATTCAGAGAAAAAACAGATCCCGGACCCAGAATCGAAAAAATTTAGGAACATAAAAAATTCATCACTGTCATTAATTTTGAAATACTGCATATTATAGCTGTAATCTGTTTGACCTTCTAAGTTATAGGTACAGTTAGTTATGACCCATCTCTTATGTGTTTGTTTCTCATTTGGGGAAGTTGTAAGTAATGTATTTCTCTGTTGCGCTTTTTTTAAGGTATGTGACTACCTTCGGAGCACTTTTTTTTTTGAAATATATAAAATTTCAATTAAATAAACCTTTTTTTTATTTGAAATGGAACATAAAAGTAAGAATTCCAATACATTCTTACAAAGTTAAAAGTAATTTTGGAAATATTGGGAATTTTGAGTGGAATTTTAGTGAAAAATTGCAGTTGCGGTAAGGATTGTATTGAAAATTCTAATTAATATATTCTTATAATATTTATACAGTACATAAATGACATCAATCTCTGTGTTGATAGCTATAAAATTTGCAAATACTTCTGAAAGTTTTTGAGATATGTCAATTTTTATTCAAAAACTCAATTTTTTACAAAACACTAATGTTATTTTCTCACAAAAAGTGCAATAAAATAAATAAATATATACACAGAGATTAGATTATAGTCTAGAATACAGATAACACTAAATAAAACATTTTCTAAAAATTTCAAGTCAAAATCTTAAAAAGAAATTCTGTAGTGAACTGTACCGTGAAGAAAAAAATTGAAAAACATAGTTTTTCAGGAAATGCATTTAAAGATTTTAATACTACATGAAAAAATTTCTACTAATTTTACACTTTTTAAACTCACTATATTTATAGCTCAAGCTCTGTTTAGCTTCATGTAAAGCTGATTTGACCTTTATTTTACACTTTTGTTGTTTTCTGGAGAGTTTTGTAGACTATAACAATTTTTTGTTTTTAGCGAAATTTTGGTGAAAAATTGCAGTTACGACAAATCTTGTACACAAAATTCTAATAAAAGTATTTAAATAATATTTATAGAGTACATAAACAACATCTTTATCTGTGATAGGAATAAAAAAATTGTAATGTTTTTGAAAGTTTTTTAAATATGCCAAATTTTATGCAAAAACTCAAATTTTTAAAAAAATTAATGCTTTTTCTTTCATAAAAAAACAATAAAGTACATAAATATATACACAGAGATTAGATTTTGATTCATAATACAGATATAACTATATAAAACATGTTCTGAAAATTTAGATTTAGTATCTTAACAATATTTTGTGTAGTGAGCTTTAGCGTGAATAAAAATATTTAATAACAGTTTCTCATAAAACACATTTAATAATTTTAACTCAAAATAATTACTTTTCTACTCACTAAACATTTTCAAAACTCCCCATATTTATAGCTTAAGCCCTCTTTAGCTTCATATTTAGCTAATTTGGAGTTTTTCTTGGCTTTTTGTTTTTTTCTGGAGAGTTTTGTTGAGGGTAATGACTGGTGTTTCGATTTTTGAATTCTCTCCTTGTCAATTCCCATATAGTTTTTAAGTGTCGTTGGATCAATTCCTATACCTAAATAATTAAATACAGGCAATAGCCCTAAATAACCCGAATTATATAAGAGGACAGCCATGTATGAACCCAAAAACAAAGTTTTTTTATGAACAAAAATTTTTTCGGCAAAACAGACCACAATACATTATTAAAGCTTTCATTATTATTTTTAGTCTTGCCATGGAGGCATTTTTTTAGTAACTCCTTATAACAGAGTGCTAAATAAGTAGGCTTTATCACTTTAATCACGTAATTTGAAAGGCCTGCTGTTTTGTCCACATATACTTTGCCATCACTTAATGCTTGTTTATATTTGCACCAGCTGTCTTTCCCTGTTGGACATTGCCCATGCATGGGATTTTGATTGCTAGAGCAGCAGTGAAAGAAGGCAGCTATTACAGCAGATTGCATTTTTTCGAGGCATCCAACATTGCTGCGGATGGCAATCCCATAATAGTTCTGCAGTTTATCGATAAATTTATCAGTTAATTTCCCCTTCCCACCAAGTCCTTTGGTGTTCTTTTTAGTTTCCTTAAACGTGAGCCTACTCTTTTTTGTATATGTCCTATACATTCAAGTTTTGTGACACTGTTTTCACCATATATATCCTTCACTTGTAAAAATCCCTTGGAATCACTATCACCATAGTACTCGGTGTATTGCAGGTCTCGTTTGATTAGTGACCTTTCAAAAATTCTAAAAGCTCCAGCAGCTTCCATGTTTCCAGAGGATCCTTTATAATTTGAACATACATGCTCACGTTTCACATTCAATTCACACATTTTACAATACTGAGTCATTACTTCCAGATCTAAAATTTTTCCCGTATCAATGGAAATAACTGAAACGCAGCCATTAAATGACATATGGCCTCTCCGCTGCCATGAGCCATCTACCGAAACACCACAAGTTGTACTTTTTTTAAATTTTGCACTTCTTTAGATGCAGCTTTCATATTTTCTTCAGAACATAACTGTACTCTTTCCAGCAGTTTGAGTTCATGAGCTCTGAAGGTATTTTCAGAAATGCATGGCAAATTTAAAGTGCATAACAACTTCTTACCAGCTGTGAATCCTCTGCCAATCAATCTCAATCCAAATACCAATAAAGTATTGAGAGATAATTTCTTATTTTCTTTAGGAGTAGAAGTAAAGCCAGTCATGAACCCACAACTGCAAGCCACACACAAATTAGAGCAAAGTCCTTCCTTAGAATCTTCTGCCAGTTTCAATCCAGTTGCATAACATTCCGGACAACACAAGATTGAAATAATTCCCATCAGAGCTTGGAAATTAATAATTCTATTTCCTGTAGAACCATGAAATTCAGGTTCAGGCACATGAAAACTGTCAAAAGTGCTCAATTTCGCTTCACTTGCAGACGTACTATTATTACTGTTAAGTGCTAACTTGGTAAACCTATTACCATAAAATTTTCTCTTTCTAGATACTTTCGATCTAGCTTTCGGCATTTTGAAATTACTCACAATCAAATGAAACGTTAAAATTAAATGAAAATTAATGAATTAACTGAAAAATTATCAAAAGTAAGTAATAATTAAGAAGAACGCTTTAGAATGAACAATGTAAACAAACTATAAACGATATTATTATTGCCATTCAGTAAAACAAGCTTGAATTAAAAAAACAGTTGCCAGATTAAAACAATAAGTAACGGATACTTAATAAATAAGTAAAGGATACGTTGATCTATATTTACCATAAATATTAGATATTTATATTGCTTAAAAGTCACGAAAAAGACGTTCAAACTTTTTGTTTACATTTTTATGTCTCTTTAAACACCCATTTCCGGTTTTGAAAATTCCATTTCCGGTTTACTAAATAAGCTATAACTTAGCTTCTAAATATCGTAGAAACTAAAATAAAGTATTTTTGGAATCTTAAGAGTATGGGCTATAATATAAAAACATAAAAAAAATTTCGAAAATTTTCTTCAAACCGAGGATTTTGGGGTAGTCACATATCTTAATGAAAAGAGTTTTATGATATTTGGAAAACCACGGATAGTATATATATATATGTATTTATTTAAGAGTATTCTAAAATATATGAAGCACAACGAAAAACGGTTTACAAATTTTTTTATTAGTAACATATATATTGTCATAATGAATACATTTTTTATCCGGAAGTGGTCACGCGGGACACTCAGATTACGAAATCGTTAATTCTGGCAAAACTGTTTATTTGTTACCAATAAAAAAAATTGGAAAGTCCTTGAAAGTAGGTAAGTACATTTTCTCATAGTTAAATTATTCACTGGAATTGTGATTTTTACTGTGCACTTTAAAAATAATTATAAAAAAGGATTGGGGTGACTCACAATAACCCCGCTGGACCATTAGTGCGCGCCTGCTCCAATGTTAAAGCAAGTTGAAATATTTTCGCTTTAAATATTAAAAATAATACAACTATTCTTCATCTGAATTTTATATTATTGTTCATTATTCAACATCAATTCTAAATGATAATTCTGTGAGGCTTAAAATTACAATTCGCTTAAAACTAATTATGATTTGAGCAACCATTTTAAAAAAATCATTTTACATTTTACAACATTGTGGAGCACTTGGCTTTACTCTCCTTACAATTCAGCTATTATATCAATAATGTTTTATTTTCTTATAAATGAACTCGTGGAAAGAGCGGGCACTTCAGCCGGTATACTTTTAATATATCAGTGCTGCACAGAGTATTTTATAACTAATTAAATGATACTAAATTAAGAACAAGTTTAATAAGTATTAACGACTTCCATGGACTTGTCTTGCAAAGCAAAGTTTTTATAAGGAATGCTTATGATTAGAAATTGACCCTCTGAGTTTTTTTTTCTATATTTAGCAGAAATCTATATTTTGTCTTCTAACATATCGCATTTTGTCTTGAACATATCGCATTTTGCAATATGTTCAATTTAAAAATTAGAGAAAGGAAAAATAACACTCATCATAATTATCCAATTATTTTATTTATTTATTACTTAAAAGTAGTATACAAAATTTAATACTTATGTTACTAATTTGTATGCTTTATAATTAAGATCGCCTATTGTAGCTTTAGCATCAAAATTCATTATTATTGCATTCAGTATATTATTAATGTAGAAGAGGGGCGCGATAAAAATTGTGATCAAAAAAGGGGGTGCCAGTATTGAAAGTTTGAGAAGCACTGTTCTAATGTTATGCTGCAACTCATATTTGCTTTGATTTTGATTCACGCCGCGCTCTGATGCAACACATGAGCGATTGGCGACGGAATTCGTAAGTTTGAACTATTATCAAATGATATGAATTGCATCAGAATCAGCACTTTACTTTCTAAACTTCTACATCAAGCCTATGTGAGCACCTTATACTAGTCTCGAAAGATTTATCGTGCATCAGTTTTTTTAAAGGCAGGTCTTTAGTATCACTAGTAGTCGACATAACCGAGCAAATGTTTGCAAGCAGAACCACTTGACAACAACAGTCTTGTATCTTATGTTATAGTTTTTAAGGTATCCGACCACGTTCGGAACCGTGATTTAAAAAAAAAATACGCATAAATGAATAATTTCCATGATATTTAGTGTTACTTAGATTAGACAACATGTATAAACTGTTTTAAGGACAATATAAAAAAAATTATTTAAATACAATATTTCCTCAAAGAATTAACTTAGAATAACCTTTTTTTCAAAATGTTCTCGTTTTGTGAAAAAGTCTTCTATTATAATAATATCTTGCCTGTATATAGCAAGAGGCTCAAGAGAATTTTTGAAAAATTTTATAATATTTTCAGAGATACAACCAATTGAAATAATTATCGGCGTTTTTTTCTTAAAATTTCTCCCCTCTGTTGTCGTAAAACATGGATAACCCCACTTCTAAGCTATATATTTCATAAACTCTAGTTGAGCTTCTGTACAGAGGTCCGAGCTATATACAGGCAAAATATCATTATAATAGAAGTAGCTTTCACAAAAGGAGACTATTTTGAACATTGGTCACTCTATGTTCATTTTTTGTCAAAATATTTTACTTAAATAATTTTTATTTGTAATACTATTCTTAAAGCAATTTTATATACATTTTCTAATCTAAGTGACACTTCATGTCATAAATTTTATCAGTTTATACGTTTTGGCAAAATAGCGGTTCCGAACGTAGTCGGATACCTTAAAATTTCAAGTTCCACGGGCACACCATGACAAAAAAAATCTATGTGAGTTATCAAACATCTTCTTCATGTCATACTACACTTAACTATTTGAGCTAAATAAATAATGCATTACGTATCCATTATTGATGAAATAGTTTCGAAGTTATAATTTACATTCTGAGTTCTTAATGCCTTATTTTATAAAGCACACTCACCCAAAATCCACTTTAACCCTTTATCTCTCTACCGATGATATTTATAAGTACCACTCACTTTCAAATTACATAGAATAACCATTTTTATGAATACTCAGACGATACTCAGCAGAAATATTCTTTTAATTCCACTCTCGAAGATATATGACATCACGGGTTATATGATGAGTATTTTAGCGGAGAAGGCGAAAAGTTTTATAGCAGAAATTGCGCTTTCAGCGGAAATTTTGATTGTATTGCGTAGATTGTCATTTTTGTTCTGAAAAAAGCAGTTAATATCAAAACGTGAGTGTTTTATTTATTTTTTGGATGTTAATGAAGATCTTAAAAGACGATTTGATTGTTAATTTTAAGTTAACAGTGTATATAACTAATTTTACAGTTGAATATATTTATTTAATTAATTAGCTCTAAAGGATTAAAATTCCAAAAATTGAGTATTTTGCTAATGCATATCTTTGAAATCTCAATGTAGTGATTCAAAAAGAATATTGCATGCTAAAACTGCAGCAAATCATAATGCGATAGATAAAGTGTTAAAGCCCATTTTGTATTACGTCAACATATCGCGCGTGATTAAATCTTAAGTAGGATAGATGATTGATTAAACAATAATATCCCATTATAAATTTTTTATATAGATTGAGCAGGAAATTTATGCCACATAAATAATCCTGTAATGCTGAAAATATTTTTATTAGAAGCACGTATCCTTATAACCAAAATTTAATGAAATGATATACATTATTAATAGTATACTTTAGCTGTTTCAGAATATAATGTTTTAAATGATTAAAATGCTTTGTATAGTGATATGTAAAACAGATTAGATCTAAAATAATATTGTATCAAATATTTTCGTTATATACATTAAAGTAATAAGTACAATTCATTGCATGATAATCTATTCAAATTTCGCATTTAACTGAGTTGAAATGTTAGGAATGATTTCTTATTAACTTCCTCACAAACCAATTTATATTAATCAGAGTGAGATGGCATATGATTAGCGAATTACTCAAGCATAATATTATGTCTAAGATATTCAAACAACGTGTAACGGTATTATAAATTAACAAGTGTCCTTCAGTTTGATTTAGAATTTCCGAGTCAGACGGTCAAAATGATCTAGTTATAAATCAATAGCATTCTTTACCTAAAACCCGAAGAGTACGCACATGTTAATTCAAAATTAGTGTAACAAATTTTAAAAGGAAATAACTATGTATGGTAAATCTTATTACCATAAATATATTATATATACAATCAATTTTACTCTAAAAAGGAAGCGTTTAAATTTATAATTTAACTATTTTTACTAATGGGAGTAATTTGAGGCTCTGAAATTAGATCCTCAAACCCAAAATGAAATTTAAGGCTTTTGAAGGATGGCTGTTCAAATTGTGTTATACATAAAGCATTTAAAATTCAGAAAATGTGTTTTTTTTCAAATGAATTACTATCTAAACTTTAAAAGGAAGTAAAATTTTGTTGGCAATAAAAAGCTCCAGAAAAAATGTGAACGAAATGAGGGAGTTGGTGAAAAAGAAAAAAAAGTGTAGCTGAAAATACTATAGAAAACCATCTGCCTTAAATAACTTAAGCAAAGAAGCAACCAACCATTTGTCGTCAGAAAAAGAAAATTGTCTATAAAAAAGGTAATAAACCAGCCTGTCACTTAAAATTTCTGTGAATCCCAGGAAAAAACGAAGAAAACGTTGTCCACCTCTGTATTTAATGGTACTCAAATGTAGATACAAAGCATAGATAACTTCGGATAATGCATTATTTAATCTTTCATTCACAACTGGCAAAATGAAGATGCAATATATTTCACATAAAAATCCTCATGCAGACTCAGCTGTTTTACAAAGAGCAAGTAGGCCGTCAGGTGTTAAGATATAGATGGGAATGTCCTCTAAAGGCTTAACAAAACCATTTTTTGTACAACCAAAGGCTAAAATTGATGCTAAATACTATCAGAATAAACTTTTGAAGCACATGATCAAAGAAAGTAAACCGTCTTCTCCCTCAAGGGAACTGTTTTCGTCAGGATTCTGCACCGGGTCAACTGTAAAATCAAAAATCAAAAATCAAAAAATAAATGAATTAATCAATAAAGGCAATTTTTTTCATCCTGAGAAATGGCTACCATCTTCCATTGACTTTGTTCCTTGTGATTATTTTGAAGGGGATACATAAAAAATAATTAAATAGATGTTTAGTAAGAACACTTTAAGGTCGTCATCCAGCAGTCAAAGAGGTAGAAGGAAAAATACCCATTAAAATGAAGGAAAAAGTGCTTTTGGCATGACCTAAATACTTACGTTATATGTACTATGCTAAAGAAAACCATTGAAAATGTCATGTTAATAACTTAATTCAATAAAAATTTATGATGTTTTAAAATTATATATATAGTCACATTATTTTTTAATCAATCTGTATACTACACATTTAATGTTTCTGATGGACAAATTTTTTGATCATTATACTATTGTATGAATGATCTATTTAAAATATTGTTGTTTCTACGTTTTAAAATAATTTTATGTCATATAAATTAATAAAATATTTATAATTATTTTTTAGAACTAAGCATGAAACCATTATAGTTATTAGAATGTTATATTTTAACAAATAGTATATGTAGCAAAAAATAATACATATATAGACTTTTGTGTAAATAGAGAAGAAAAAAATTACGTGATGTAAATTAAAGATAAGCCATTTTGTTTTTCAATCATATATACATACATACAAATTGATAAAATGAAGAAATTAAGTTTGCTTTCTTTCTTCATTAGTTCAAAGTTTTATATTTTCTGTCAGGTAGTGGTAAAATCTAAATCAGAAATTACTTACTTTTTCTTTATTTTTTACTCTTATTTTGAATTGCTTTCTTTTAATATAGAAATTGTAACGATAAAGATTTAAAATACGAATTAAAAATATTTAAAATAGTATGCAATAAATTCCATGCACTTGTGAAGAAAAAAAAAGTAACACATACAAACAATAACGAATTAAAAATGTATCATTCATAGCAGCGTTTCTCAAATTGTAGGGCACCCACTAAGGGGGAGTAATAACCCTACATGGGGGAGCGAGCATAATGAAAAAGTTTAAACTAAAATATTATTTAAGAAAAAACTACCAATTTATACTAGTAATAAGCAAAACTATTTTGTTTTTATTTACATTCTGCCACATTTACACTAATATAACATACTTAGAAGTCCATCATCAATGCACAATGTATTTCAGCATTTATTAATACTAAGTTAAGAACAGATGTTTTATAATTTCTATTGATTTCCAATGGCTTGTCATCGACAAAATTTAACACTTATTTTGATAATCTGTACGGTTTATAATTAAAGTCGCATTATAGCTTTTAACCATAGTACATTATTATTGCAATCAAAACTTTGTTATTGTACGGAGGGAGGTGCGATGAAATTATGATTGAAAATTCTGTCACACACATTGAAAGTTTAAGCAGCACTGTCACATAGTGATGAAAAATCATATTTAGGTGGCATAATTATCATTTGATTATCAGTTCTGTTAAGAGTATTTAAGGGCATGGTGGACTTTCAAAATCTCAAAATTTGGTCAAAATTGCGATTTTTATTTTTTATACTAATAATATTTCATATATTTCACAGAATGATTCTGTCGAAGAATTTTTTCATTTTGATGAATAATTACTGAGTTATGAGTGATCCATGATTTAAACATGGCGCCATCGACCATTTAAATGGGTGTGGCACCTGTCATTTGAACGAAAAACAAGAACTATTGGTATTTAGTTTTTAGCATATGCTTAGCGTCACTTATTATTTTTTCATCACACATTTTATGAAGAAGGATGCCGATAGAAACTTCAACTTCTACTTGTGGATTGTTTGTTTACATCCTGTTAGCGCACTTGTTTCATACCTGTTATAACACAGCATATTTATTCGTTTTGGACGTAATTTTTCTTTCGAAGTTTTCCTTTTTTTGGATTGAACACTCGACTACAATGTTCTTGATAAATTAATGTAGCATTTGTACAAATCACAGAATTAATTCTCGATATCATGTGCCAAAAGCAAGGCCATCAAAACGTAAAATGCAGGTTTTGCTAAAAGCAAAGAAGATATGGGCCTCAGGACAATTAGAACTGGAGTATCCAAGTTTCCATGACAATGACCCTAATGCAAGTGGTCATGCATCCTATAATTATGAAAAGAATGCAAAAGTAAATACTTGCGCATTAAATTCTAGTGAACTGAATGCAGCAACAGAAAGAAAGCTGTCTCTTCTGTCACACACTTCTCTAGAACATTTGGCAAATGAACAAGATGATACAACTTATGTATTAGTTGATACAAACATATGGAAGAATTTACTGTCGACTGTAAAGTGCCCTAAATGTGATATGAATGCTTTAAGAGTTCACAGGGGTGTTAATCTTGGATTTTTTCGAAATTTCAAAAAATATTTTTGTTGTTCCTCTTTTTCTTTTGAACATTTTGATACCAACCACGTGATAGTACTACAAAAACTTCGAAAGTTATTCGAAAAACTCCAAACAGCAATTTAGTAATAACAATGTTTAAATGGCTACATGCCACACCCACTTATTCTTGATTTCCGCATACGTTTTATTTTTCTGTTTTTAAAAAGCCTCATGAAATATTTTAAACACTTGCTTAATTGAGAAGGAAGCTTGCAACTCAACACACACTTTTTTAATGTGTTTTGATTCTGTTTTGGTAATGCTAGCACGTAGTTTGAAATAACTTATCGAAATTCAAAACCGCGTTGTTTAAAACCGTTTATCAAAATTCAAAACAAAATTCCCTTGATTGAAATGGAAAATACTCATCGTAGACCTTCAGGTAAACGTCCTATAAAAAGAAGAGATTTAGAGGGAACCAATTCATGAAGGTATGTTCTCATACATATGTTGCAGAAAGGAGAGATACAAGTAAGTGTGCTTACAGTAATAAAATCTCAGGAATTCGGACATCATTAAAGTCAAATCTTATTAAGGTAAGTGCAAACTTCAAAGGATATCGTATTTTTGATTTTATTTCAACTTTTAGCTCTATTTTATCAGTATCATGTTGTTTGAAATGTCATAAACCATTAACAATTAATGAAAAGTCCACTCGTGGTTTATGTTCGAATTTTGAAATACGTTGTAAAACCTGTGGGAGTGTTTGTACTTTTTCAAGCTGTGAAAACACTGGGAATAAAAATAATGATCCAGAAATTAACAGAAGATCTATTTTAGCAATGAGATGCATAGGCCAAGGTTTAGAGTCATTAAAAACCTTTTGTGCTGTAATGAGTCTTCCTAACCCTGTTGAACAAAAATCATATGATGTTATTGATATTAAACTTTCACGTGTTATGAAGGAAGTAGCCGAAGAAAGCATGAAAAGGGCAGCTGTCGAAGAAAATTCTTCGTCACCTGATAACCTTTTAACGGTAAGTGGTGATGGTACCTTGAAGACGAGAGAACATTCATCGTTGATTGGAGTATGTACTGTAATAGGGGCCGAAACATGTAAGGTTTTGGATAGGGAAGTGTTGTCCTCATTTTGCAAAGGATGCGACAGTTATAAAGGGGTAAAGTTTGGTATCAAGTACAATAAATGGCAAAGAGCGCATAAGATTTCATGTAGAAAAAATTATTCTGGCTCTGCTGGTAAGATGGAGGTTGACGGGATGTTGAGGATTTTTAATCGATCAGAAAAGCTTCACAACCTGAAATATTCGAACTACATAAGAGATGGCGACACAAAAACATTCAATGCCCTTTCTGAAAACAAGCCATAAGGCGATGGCCATCTTATTCAGAAAATAGAATGTATAGGCCATGTGCAAAAGAGAATGGGTGCAAGACTTAGGAAGCTTAACTTAGTATAAAGTAAAAAGAAATTATCTGATGATAAAACTATTGGCGATAAAGGTAGGTTAACTGATAGTTTAAATGATAAACTTGCGCATTACTATGGTAATGCTATTCTATGCAATTCTACTAGTGTAAAGGAAATGCGGAAAGCCATTTGGGCTGTTTGGGGTCATTCTTGCAGCACTAATGATGAACTGATGCACTGGTTTTGTCCTACAAATCCAAATACATGGTGTAAGTATAATGCCACAATTAATAATAATTTACAAAATTATAAACACAAACCCTCAGTTGCTAAAGCTGCTTGAGATGTAATTAAGCCTGTATTTGCAGACTTATCTTATCCGGCACTCCTGAAGAAATGTTTAGGAGGTAAGACACAGAATCCTAATGAAAGTTTAAATTCATTAATTTGGAAGTTTTGTCCTAAGACGATTGGTTCTAGTCTTCAGATTGCAGAGATTGCTGCAATTCTAGCAACCAGTGTTTTTAATGATGGAAATCAAATACTTATTACTATTTTAGAGAAATTTGGCTTGAAAATTAACAGAAATAGTTGTGTGTCCCTGGCTGAACGTGACAATCGTCGAATCTTTACGTCAAGACAGAGGCGCTTAGAATCATCTTTTGAAGCTCGCAGAGCCAACAAAATTAAAAAGAGTAAAGAAATTGAGCTGTTTCAGGAACAGGAAGGTATATCTTATGATCCTGTAGCATTTTTAGCGTGTAAGTTTTAAGATTTATTTTCTCAAATTCAATTTTAAAACTTTAAAGCCCTTTTTCTCAGTTTGTGTTTTTTTCAATTACGCGCATTTAAAAAAAACTTAAAAATGTACTTTTTTATTTTTAAAAATATTATTTTTTATTTTATTTATATAAGATAGGCTAGCATGTAATAAAGATATATTTGACTTTATAAATCAACTTATTGCTAGTAATTAGAATTATTATTGCATAAAATATCATGCGCGTCGTAAAACTTACTATTTGTTTCTTACAAATTTTTTCTTATTTTTATGTGCTTATTATTTTTAAAATTATGATTATATTTTAGATATTGTATACTTTTTTGAAACTTTATTTATTTATAAGAAATGTGTAAAAGAATCAAATTATTTCATTTTAATCTCAAAGAATTATTTCTAGTCGAAAATTGTTTGTATTTTGTGCTCTCGAAACATTTTTAACGCCCCTGTGACCCCTTAAATATCATAAAAACAACGCAGTTGGGTATGACATCCAAACTAGAGTTGGTTTGCTCTAGTTGTGAGGCAGTGTTAAATTCCTCATTTTCCAGTGCTCGCGTGAAAGAAAAATAATTTTGACATTAAGACGACTTGGTACCCTAAAAATCACAAACATATCGTTTTTTATTTTCATTTAATCTTATTATTTGCATTATTATCTTTCGATTGATATATCACTTGTGCATGTCGGAAAGTTAGAAGTTGACTAAAACTTCATTTGAAAACAAATTAGGCAATTCAGCCACACACCCTTTTTAGAAAAAAAAAAAGCTAAAAAATGCGTTATGATACAAAAATCTATTTTAGAAATAGAAATAATAACTATAAAAAAGAATGTGTAGTATTAAAAGCAGAATATTTCCGAGGAAATACAATAATGTAATTTTTCTTCCTTGTGAAATGTGTGCATGTAAAATTTTTAAATTGTGGCATTTTATATTAACAATTTTATATAATTTCAGTTCTTATTCCTGATATATTTTTCATACAAATGTAATACTTTAATATTATAAGAAGAAAAACAGCTAAAATTTCTGTCGTGACAGAAAAAAAATTTTTTTTTAAGTTTTTCTTGAGTTTTCTTGTGCAATTAGTACTCTCTAAAAGTTGATCATTTATAAAAATGTGTGGGTTGAAAACATATGAAAATGCAAATATTTGAAAGAAAAACGTATAAGTAATATCTTAAAGTGGTATTTTAAGTTTAATTCAGCTTATAATAATTATTTTTTCAGAATTATAAACTTTAAAGTGGTTTTTCTCAGTTTGTGTTTTTCGAAACCTTAGTGCATTCAAAATGCTACTCCTTCGACAATTATTTACCAATCACTTCAATTTTTTTCCTGCGTGTTAAAAATAAAGCGTGTAATAAAATTAGGGATCCGTTTTGCTATAAACTGAATACTTTTCAAAAAAAATAATATGTAAGGCATGTTGGCTTTTTCGTTGATTTTTAGCCTGTATATCAACCTTTTTTTTCTCAAAAACAAATGAAGTAATTCTAAAATCGATCACTAAAGTTGTTAAGAACATCCATAAGAATATTATAAAAAAATTTCAGGTCAAAAAATTAATTTTTACAAAAGGAGTAGGATTTTAAAATTTTCCCAATTTTCTTCAAAAAATTTAAATTTTTAAAATTGTCCGAATAATATATGAAAATTTTCTTCTGGTAACATTTTCTTGAATAGAAATATTGTATAAAATGTTAAAATATAATTTTTAAATACATAAATAAAGAAGTTTGCTCAAAGGGTGCCAAGTCCCCTTAACAAAAAAATGGTTTCGTCTTTTTTAAGACTTGGGAAAGATCACGCGGGAATGGAACTATTTGCATTAGTGACTGGTATGAATGCAATGGACAAAAAATCTTTTCCGAAGCACATTAAAATTTTGTCGGAAGAAAATAGTGAGATGAAACATCAGATCCTTGAAGTAGCAAGAAATATAGTTAGGAAGCAACATCGTGATTTAAATGATGAAGAGAAAAAGGAAACGGGTGTTTTTGACATTACTGTGTCATTTGATGGATCTTGGCAAAAGTGGGGCTATAAATCACTGTACGGGATAGGAGTTGTTATTGATTTATTGACAAGTTTAGTTATAGATTATGAAATTCTATCAAAATATTGTACAGAATGTACTGCCGCAGTAAGAGACCCCTCGAGCGATAGTCCAGATTTTGCAATTTGGTATGAAGGTCACAAATCTGAACGTCAAATATATCATGCAGGTTTCTCATCTAGTATGGAAATGGAAGCTGCTGCAATTTTGTGGCAAAGATCCATCAAGGAGTGTAATATGTGTTATACTTGCATATTGCCGGATGGCGATTCAAAAACATTCCAATATCTGATGTCGTTGAACATCTATGGAAAAGGTAAACCGATAAAAAAAGAGGAATGTATCAACCATATCTCCAAGCGTCTAGGAACAGGTTTACGCAGCAAAGTAAAAGAGTGGCGAAGCAAAGGTGTTTGCATTGGTGGCAAAAAGGTTGGTAGCTTAAAAGAAACCACAATAGTTAAGCTAACTAATTTTTACAGAAAAACCATTAAAGATAATTGTAATGTTGTCGAAAAAATGAAAAGTGCTATTTACGCCACACTTTATCATTGTTCCTCCACAGACGCCAAACCGAAACACAACAAATGTCCTAATGGAAAGCTTTCTTGGTGTTTATTCAAAAGAGCTTTAGCAAATGAAGAATCTCCTGAAAGTCATTCAGTTATGAAGACAAAATTAACTGAGGAGGTTGTTGCAAAGATTCTCCCTGTGTACAGCGATTAGGAAGCAACGAAATATTGTCTCGGTGTACTTCAGGTAAGAGTCAAAATGCAAATGAAAGTTTGCACAGTCTTATCTGGAGTCACTGCCCAAAAGAAAGTCTCCAATCAAAGAAAAGACTGGAAATATCTGTTGTAACAGCTGTTAGTGAATTCAATTTTGGATCCCTGTTTACCTTGAAACAGGTACATCAGAATGCTTCATTACCCTCGATGCAAATCAGTGGAGTAAGAGATGAGCGTCGATTAAAGCAAAGCAGAAGTAAAACTTTTCAAATAGCAAAAGATAAACGAACTATGAAGCGTAAAATCTCAAATAAAATAGAAAACATAAATATAAAATCTGAAGGATTATCGTATTGTGCTGGTCAATTATAAGTGAATGTTTTGCCACGCTATATTTTTGGTATAAGTATCAGCTTTGCGGATGCGTGTTTCTTCAATTATTGAATATTTAACTGATTATAATAAATTATTTAAATATTATTTAGATTTTTGCTATAATAATCTCTTATATGTTTGATTTTCATGTAATGGTAAGTAATTATGTAAAATGATGCTTAATTTTTTTTTTTATTTTACTCAAAGAAATGTTTAAAATGCATTTTCCTCAGTTCATAAATTTTCTCTTTTCCTTATTACGTAAAATGCTCCTTGCCTTTCATATCATGTCGTATATTTTAAAAATTTTAACAAGTTATGAAAGATAGTGTAATTCACAAATTTGTACATTAGTTTTCAAAAAAATTTAACGGATCATATTTTACGTTGTTTTGAATACTTTGAATATGTGATAACTGGTGAAATATTTCATATAGTAAAGAAAATTTATCTTTTTTTTTTCATCAAATTTTATGCTGAATTTAAAATCCATGCACAGATATATTTAGTTATAGTTCATATATATATATATATATATATATATATATATATATATATATATATATATATATATATATATATATATATATATATATATATATATATATATATATAAATATATATATATATACAAAAAAATTATGTACTTATCTTAAAAATTGAAGCGCAAGGAACATTTTTAAAAAAGTTTAAAAAATTAAATTATAATTTTTTTTCAAAAAAATATACTTAAATTGTGAAATATATAGATCATTTACTATATTAATTCCAATTACAGCTAATTAAGCTAACAATTTAAGAATTTAAGCTAATTTCAAAGGTCCACCGTCCCCTTAAAATATAGGAAAACACACATACAGGCACATCATATATAAAAAAATCGATACTTTATAATCATAATATGTCTGAAATTGAATACAATAATATTAATAATTTAGATATAGGCTGCTTGTATATGCGAAATTAACCGAATAGCAAATGTTTCATAAATTATTCAATAAATTAATCCAAGAAAATTTCAATATAGATTTAACTTTCCGATGAAGTTTTCCAACGCGTAGTGCTGGCACTTAACATAAAAGAAAAATAGCCCATTACAAATTGCAGAGATAATTATTTCTTTTTTACACTTTCAAGAGTTGTTAACCAGACCAAAATTGACACATTTTACTGAAACTGAAAATGCCGATTTAAGAACAAATGAAGTTAAATAAATAAAAAACAAAATATTTGGGTTTTCACAATGTGAGCAAATTACCACCATGAAAACCTTTTTCTGCACAATTATCTAGTTAATGACAACTATTTTTCCTGCCTTTCTTCCTCGAAAAATCTTTTTTTTTCCTTGCTCTGATTGGCTCTACAATTTTCATTGATACTTAGACCCAAAAATCCTCCTTTCCCCTGAGCCGCTAGAGAGAAAAACAAGCGTACCAATTCTTTTCTTTGCTCTTAAGCAATTTGTCTTGAAGAACTTCTTTCAAACACGGTGCAAAGAAAGTTTTCAATGTCTAAAAAATTGCACACGAAAAAAGAAGTGCCTATTTCTGAAATTATAATTTAAAAAAGTAATCTATAAATAGGTAGGAAAGATAGAGACTATTTGCTTATAGTTTATTTGTATAATTCAAACTAAAAATTGCGATAGGTGATAAGTTAGTGACGAATTCTCTGTTGACTCAGTTAACTTGTTAATAATAATCAAGAAAATAAAATCAAAGTGATGTTTTACTAAAATTTTGTTTCAATTTTTGTTAATTATTTCAACATTTTACCTGAACTGTTTTTGAAAAATATGTGTCAAAAGTTGTTTTTTTTATTTTTTTTGTTTATTTAAATGTCACTTTGTCATTTAAGTGAGCTGTCCTATTTTTTACGCTTTGACTCCTGCGTAATGATGACTGCGAGTATGACGCATGCGTAAAGATGCCTGCGTGCGCACCTGCCAGCCGGATAATATATTCGGAGAAGCTGAAGGATTTCAGTATATTGCTGACGTGGGTAATAACTACTTTACATCGAAACCCACAATAACTTATGTTACCTTTTTGTTTTTATTAAAATTTTAGTCGAAAATACTTGGTCCGTCAAATTATTTAAACTCGTGACACTCACGAACATTTTTTGGTCCGTCGAGCCGGAGACGAACCAGCAACCTATGGATATTTTAAACATATAAACAAAGCTAAAACTTCCTTAAAAGGAAGTATTACTAGAATTGCAACCTCCATGGACAACGTGTCCGAACATTTTGACATAACCGAGCTGGAGGTCAAACTCAAAAAAATTGACCAACTCCAGAGGAAAATTGAAGAATTGAAAGAGCTACTTTTTGGATTAGAAACCGCAAAGCCAACAGAAGAAGCGGAATTCAAAGAAGATTTATGCAAATGTGAAACACGTCTGCACGATTTGGAGGTAAGAGTTAAAAAATTGATTAACTCTATCAATGTATCATTGTCTGTGACTGCAGTTGAAAAAAACAAAAACGAAAACGGGACTTTTGCTGAAACAAAAATTCCACCTATAATACTTCCCACCTTTTCGGGAAAATATGAACAATTTAGTAAGTTTGAATCCCAATTTGACGATTTAATTACAACAAACGAACAACTGACTCAGTCACAGAAATTGTATTATTTAAATTCATGTCTATCAAATGAAGTTAAAGAATTTGCTTCCACTTTCGATACATTTTCATCATTGTATGAAGCACTCGAATCCCGATATGATAACAAAAGATTGATTGTCGATATTCATGTGCAACAAATAATTAATTTTAAGAAGATAGGTGAGAATCCGAAAGAAATTCGTAAAATGATTGATTGCATTAAAAAAAAAACTTACGGGCTCTAAAATTATTAAACTATGAACAAAATAATTTATTTAATGTATTTTTATTAAATATTATGCTAACGAAATTGGGTAATGAATCACGAAAAAAGTTCGAACTGAGTTTAAAAGCAAAAGATGTTCCCACATTTGATGAATTTATTGCATTTTTAGAACAACGCGAAACCATTCTTTTATCCTTAGATAAAAATTGTATTGTCGAAACAAAAAACGATATTAAGAAAACCTAACTTATCCTTTAAAACAAAAATCAATCTTTTAATGAATCAATCTGTTGAAAATAAGAGTTGCATAGTTTGTAAGGATAAAACTTCACATCCGATATTTCGATGCAAAAAGTTTCTAGAATTTAACCCCGAAAAACGATTAGATCTAGTCCGTCTGCATAAGTTATGGGAACTGTGTTTGCAAAAAAAAAACCACAAAAGGATGCAATGTACTTCGACGTATGCCCATGTAGCAATAAACATTCTCGCTTCTTCTGTACTGCGGCAATAGGTGACCGAAAAAAAGGGGTTATTCCCTACGTCGAACTTCCAGTACTAACAAACCCGGGGGACCGGGAATCGGATGTGGTCGATTCTTCCACACAGAACACAGTTTTGAGTAACACGGCTTCTCAACACAGAAAGAACGTGTTAATATCGACTGGTAGCGTTTTCTTACGAAATAATGAAGGCCGAGAACTAAAATGTCCCGTCATGTTTGACTCAGCGTCTAACATTAATATTATATCCAGACAAATGTGTGATTTCCTTGGTATTACAATAGAAAAATAAATTCCTCAGTTTCAGGACTCAATTCATTAAAACAAAACTTAAAGGGAAAAACTAATCCTTTAATTTCTAATAAAAGTGGTACTTTTAGAGAAAACGTAGAATTTTTTGTGACTGAAAAAATTACCGGGTTGACACCAAGTGTTGCGTTAGAAGTTTCGGAAATAAAAATTCCTGAATTTTTAGAATTATCAGATCCCTATTTTTACGAAGCTAAGGAAATTCACGCCTTACTGAATGCGAATATTTTTCTTTAGAATAATTAAAGATAACGTATATAAAGTAAATAAAGAATTGTTGTTCAGGGAAACTGAATTTGGATGGATTGCTTGTGGACGACTCCAGGGAACCAATACTAATAACACTTTTCATGTTAATTTCTTAAAGATAATGATTCTGTTGAGGATACATTAAAGCTGTTTTTTGAGCTCGAATCCCTTGGCATAAAATATGACCCTTGCTATCGGAAAGATGACGAAGCTATGAATATTTTTAAAGAAACTGTACTTTATATAATAATAATCGGTATAAGGTTTAATTACCTTTTCGTAAACATTGGAATGAATTGTCGAATAACATTTCTGTGGCAAAACAACGTTTCCAGAGTTTATGGAGAAGGTTACGAAGAGAAAAAACGCTTTACACTCAATACAAAGAAACGATTCAAGATTATTTGAATCAAGGAATCATAGAAAAAGTCAAAGATACTGAAATTAATGTACATAAACCAATGTAATACTTACCACACCAAGCGATAAAAAAGGAGGGTCGTGTTACTACTTCTACTCGTATTGTTTTTGATGCAGTTTCACACCAAGCTAACGAACTATCACTGAACGATTGCTTGTGGTCTGGACCTAATTTGAATCCTATTCTTTTAGATGTTTTAATTAATTTCAAGCTAAATAGAGTTGCAATAACATCGAATATTTGTCAGGCTTTTCTTCAAATTTGCTTGGCGGATAAACATAAAGATTTTCTACGGTTTTTATGGACAGATAGTAATCCACGTATTGGGGAAAAGCTCACTTTGCAAGTTTATAGATTTAACAGGGTGATATTTGGAGTTCATTCTAGTCCATTTCTACTAGCAGCAACAATCAAATATCCCATTGAGAAATATAACGAAATTCATCCCATAACTGTACAACATTTAGATTCTTTCATGTATGTGTATGATTGGATTACGGGACAGGATACTCGAGAAGAAGCTCTTTTCATGTCTCGCCACGCTAAGAATATTATGAAAGAAGCAGGAATGGAGATGAGAAAATGGATCAGCAATGATACCGCTTTAATGGCTCAGTGGACGGCTGAAGGTTTCGACACACATCCTATGGATACATCTATCAGGTTGGGAACAAACAAAACAAAAGTGTTAGGCATGGCTTGGCAAACTCTAGATGACTGTCTGACGTTGGATACTAAAGGTTTGCTGGAATTCGTTTCGATAAACGAAAATACTAAAAGATATATGTTACAAACAATAGGGAAGATATTCGATTCCCTTGCTCTCACCTTTTACTATAAGAATAAAATGTCTCATACAGGAACTTTGAATAAAAAAAATAACTACTTTGGATGAAATTTTACCCCCAAAGTTAAAGGAAAAGTGATTGATTTGGTGTAAAGAACTGTCCCTATTAGATCATCTTAGAATTCCAAGGTTAGGTTTTGATTCAACGAATGATGAGGTAAGTGATCTCATTGAAATTCACATATTCCGTGATGCCTCTAAACTCGCTTATGGAACAGCAGCTTATGTGAAAGTAAGAACACAAAATGAAGTGCTTGTAAATCTCATCACTTCAAAAACGAGGGTGGCACCCCTGAAAGCAATTAATTTGCCTCGACTTGAGCTCCTGCGAGCTTTAGTAGAAGCTCGATTGAGTTCAAGGGTGCAAGAAATCGTCCGCTAGAAAAAGGAGTGCAATGTGATCCACTGGACAGACTCCAAAATAGTCATATTCTGGATTAAAGGCTCTTCTAAAAGATGGAAACAATTCGTAGCTAACAGAGTGCAGGACAACTCCAAGTTAACTGATCCTGATTCTTGGTTTCATTGTTAAGACAAGACAATCCCTCAGATTTCTTGTCTAGGGGACTTAGTGTTGATACACTTATTTCCAACAACAAGTGGTGGAATGGTCCAGCCTTCCTAAGAACTGACGAACGCCCAGAAACTGTCTCTGAGTGCCCGCAACTGAATGAAGTAGATTATTTGCCTGAACTAAAATCAAGTGATTCTAAAAAAATATTGCATTGACTTTAAATTTTAATCAAACATTTTTTTTGATTATTTACTTTTGCGTAGTAATAGGTCTCTAACTATCGTTCGAGTGTTAAGTTTTCTTTACAGATTTCTATTTAACTTTAGAAATCCAACTAACAAGAAAAGGGGACCTCTTACTTCAGATGAGATGGAGGAAGCAGAAATTTATTTAATGAAACAAGTACAGCTTAGCTCATTCTATATGGAAATTAGAGCTATGCAAAATGGTGATGACATTTGTAATAAAAGTAAGATTTTAAATTTATCCCCATTTTTAGATGATAAGGGAATCATTCGAGTAGGTGGAAGACTGAAACACTCTCGACTTCCTTATTCGAGTAAACATCCTATATTGCTTCCTGCGAAAAGTAAACTAACTGACATTATTGTTAAATACTACCATGAAAAGTATTTTCATATTGAGCCCCAACATTTACTTTATCAGGTTAGACTTAAATATTGGCCAATTCACGGGCGAAATATTTGCAGAAAAGTTGTGCATAACTGTGTAATTTGCTTTAAATTTAATCCTAAAATTTGTTCTCAAAAAATTGGCGATTTGCCAAAAGAACGAATAACTTCTGATACGGTTTTTAATTCAACTGGAATTGATTTGTGTGTGTGGACCCTTCTTTATCAAAAATAAGTGTATCAGAGGAAAGGTCCTGAAATCAAAGTTTATGTTTGTATATTTATTTGCCTTGTAACAAAGGCCATTCACTTAGAGATAATCAGTGACTTAACTTCACAAGCTTTAATTTCTGCATTGAAAAGATTTATTTCAAGAAGGGGTAAGTTTCATAAAATATTTTCCGATAATGGTACTAACATGATAGGTGCTAATCGAGAAATAAAAGCTTTGTCTAAAATAGTAAGAGATAGAGAAGAGTCTTTATTTGCGTTTTTCGCAGAAGAAGGCATTGAATGGTCATTTATTCCCCCTAGAAGCCCAAACTTGGGAGGTCTATGGGAGTCTATTATAAAATCTTTAAAATATCATTTTAAACGTGTTGCAGGAAACTCAAAATTTAGTTATGAAGAATTATTGACTTTAATAATGCAAATTGAAGCAATTTTGAACCCTCGATCTCTTACACTACTTCAATCTGACGTAGATGATTTGGAGGTTTTAGCCCCAGCTCACTTTTTAATCGGGAGACCGATCACAGCTATAGTGGAACCGTCTCTGTTGCAATGCGAATCAAATCGTTTAAATGTTTGGAAGCAGATAATAACTAAATCAGTTCAAACGATCTGGAAAAGGTTGAGCCTTTCATATTTAAATAGTCTGCAACAACGAAAGAAATGGATAGTTAATAAAGAAAATCTCAATTTGGGAGATATGGTTTTAATAAGAAAAAAAAATTTCTTCCTTGTAAATGGTTATTGGGACGTGTTGTTAAAATATACATGGGGAAGGATAAGAAAGTTAGAGTTGTAGACATTGAAACTAGTAAAGGTATTTATAAAAGGTCTATCAAAAAGCTGAGTATACTGCCTATTGAAAATTAAATGTGTATGATTATCTATGATATTATTAACTTGAAATTTATTGTTAGAATTTTCGATATTGTCTGATGCATCACTCTCATGCATATATTACAATTTTCTTTGTATTATGTATTTTATTATTTGAGAACTTAAGCTAATTCTCTGCTGAAATTTGATATTCAATTATGTATTCACTTAATATTTATTAGTATTAATTCATGTTTAAAATTTATTACTTATTCTATGTTAAGATTCAAATTCTTAAGTTCTTGCATGTGGACATAGCAAGGCCGGGCGGGATGTTGACGCCTGCGTAATGATTACTGCGAGTATGACGCATGCGTGAAGATGCCTGCGTGCGCACCTGCCAGCCGGATGATATTTTCGGAGAAGCTGAAGGATTTCAGTATATTGCTGACGTGGGTAATAACTACTTTATATCGAAACCCACAATAACTTATGTTATCTTTTTGTTTTTATTAAAATTTTAGTCGAAAAGACTTGATCCGTCAAATTATTTAAACTCGTGACACTCACGAACAGTATTTTTATTTTTTCCCTTTCCTCTATATACAAACACTTTCTATAGCATTATATAGGTGATAGTCATTATTTTAATAATTATCTTTTGGTTTAGTTTCTTAAATAATAAAAAGTCTTCGTATAATTAGGGAAATATATATAATATCTTATTTAAATTTCTTGAATACATATTTTGATGACAAAAACAAATTTTATTTAAAAAATACATTTATACTCCCACCACATGCTTTTAACTTAACTGGTACATGTGCTTCATAAAATAAACTAAATAGAGTCAGATTCTGTAAAGTTTCAAGGAATGTTTTACTTATTTCATACACAATGGACGAATACTTATATAATTTTGAAGGTTAAATATTTTAAACGCTGAAAAAAAACGAAACTTAAAAGAATAATTGTATTTGGGTAAATAGTTTGATGTATATATATATACATATATATATATATATATATATATATATATATATACATGTACATATGTATATATATTTGATGGTTTTAATAATAAAAACTTATACTGTAGTTTAATATCACAATTTTCTCTAAGCTCATACACTGAAGACATGAAATATGTGTCATACTTAAAACAAAATTTAAAGACGCGCGATTATATTTAAAGAAAGTAACAGAAGCGAAATGCAGTCAAAAGCAATTTGAGACAACTCATTATTTGAACCCAACGTTACACACACACATATATATATATATATATATATATATATATATATATATATATATATATATATATATATATATATATATATATATATATATATATATATATATATATATATATATATATATATATATATATATATATATACAAGAAGCTGCCATATTTAATATCAGAATAACACAGATAATCATAGATATTCATTTCATTTTACTTTGAGTTATCATAGTGGTCTCTGACGATGGTTTCAAGATTTAACAACACAATGGTGTGCAGTTATTTATTTTGAAATGTTAAATTTTTTGCAGCATATCTCTTCCTTTTACCTCTGTTACAAGAACATAACATTACATTATTCGAGCCCAATGTTACGCATACACAAATAAACAAGACGTTGCCATACCCAATATAAAAACAACACAGATAACCTTACATAGTCATTTCATTTTACTTCGAGATATCTTAGGATGGTGTAATGGACGGGTGGGCCCATCTATTAATGTACGAGGGATAGAAGGTATATTAGCCATAGTCAATAAAAACAACATTTATTAACAATCCTCAGTAACGTAACAAATTTTAACAACCCTAGTTAAGAAATGCAACAATAGCTAAATATGGGAGCAATAGCGAGGTAGACGATATAATTTGGATAATAGGAGACATAATAATAAATCGGATCACTTAAACTTAGCACTTCCAGGCAATGCGTCTTCTTATATTTGAAGATAATTTCTAAAGTAATCTAATTCAAACCGACCCGAATACAATTTAACAACTAATTGACCAAATCATAAATCTTAATATTAATCAAATAATCTGTGAAGCACCCTAGCCTAGCTTTACGTTAATCACTACTCGGTATCCTGTATGCTTCTAATTTCCCTCTCTTCAAGCTTGAGAGTAAATTATTATATACAATCCTTGATTTGAATAAATTGCGTCCTCCTCTTCAGAGGAAGTTTTCAACAGAATAATATTTAAAGACCCATTATTTTCCCCAGAGGATTACTAGTAAGAAGAACGCGAACAGACCCGTTACAATGTTTTTAAGATTTAACAACACATAAATAAGTACAATTATTTATCCTGAAATGATAAATTTGCTGCAACATATTTAGTCCTTGTGTATCTGTTACAAGAACACAGCACACATGTTATTTTTCTTAGCAATGGATACGTTTCTCCAAGGAAAACTGTAAATACTGGCAGGGAGAACGAAACGCAGTTAACTTTTAATGGATAGAGATGTCCCAGAACGTAAAGAAAGATCAGAAAAAGATGGCAACTACTTCGGGGCATCAAGCCATCTATCAAAACATGTCACGTGGTTACTGCATCCGATCATTGGTTGTCCCGTTAAGCAACCAACGAAAGGGGAAGGATGCATTAGAAAAAAAAATGGGTTTGCATTATTCCATCCCGAAGTATCTTCTTTGATTTCAAAGATGGATAGCATCAAAAAAGGTTTCTTTCCCCATCCTCCCTGAACTAAGCGGATATCCGGTATTGACTTGAGACTTCTGCATTATTGATAAATATTTTGATTTAAAGATGGAATCAGTCACTCCGCTTACATCTCACTTGTAACAAGAATTAAACGAGCGAAATTTCTGTTTTTGCCGGTTAAAATTGTAAGTGAGGATCTGGTGAATGTTTCTCATTTTTCCTTTAATTTTATTGCACAGTGTGTGGTTATAGGGGGAGTTTTAAATTATCTTTCTTTTGCTTAAAAATGGAAATGTATATTACCTTTACTTTCATAGTAAATATGCCTTTAACTTTGAAAAATATATTACCTAGAATCTTAGATTGCGACTCTTAAACTTAATTAAATACCAAAATCAATAAAGATTTTAATTACAACTAAATTTATGGCTAAGAGATAAACATTTAAAAAGTTTACTCAAAGAGCCTTATAACTGAAATTGGAGAATTTATACTGACTTGAAATACTTAATTTACATCAATTAAATACTGTAAAACGTATTACTGAAGACAAACCACAATATTTTTTAATAAATGCTAAAGGGAAAACCGACCTTAGTTGGACAGATAGATGGATGGAGGAGTGGTAAATCCGCATTTTTACCTCTTCACCCCTTGCGTACCAGACAGCACTTTCTAGCGTACATGCAAATCCCAGATTTCTCGGGATACTGAGCTTGACATTACGGCGCACATTTCCTTTTTCCTTTTGAGACTGATTGAGGTTCACATTCGTTCGTGTTTAGTTTCGCTTTCTAAAGTTTGTATAACGATTTTCTTTTCTTTTCAATATGGAATCGTTATTGGATTTTAATGAAATTGATATTAAATCATAATATATGCCGGAAACCGATGAATACGACAGTGACACTTATACGGATTTATCAAAGATGAAGAAATGGAGCGAAAATAACAATACACTTATGTAACGCATGTGGAAAAGCTTTTTGTTCCAAGAAACATATCGATCAATTTCATAAAGGTTTGTAATTTTAATTTTAGTTTTCCTGTTTTTTTTCTAAACAATTTTTAGCACAGACATTTTGTAACTCAACGTTTTGTATTAGAATTTACATTACATTGTTTTTTGCGATGGTTACACTTGTTGTACAGCTAAATAAGGCAAATATTCACATGAGGTTACAATGAGATTTTGCCCTTTTCATGGATAATTATCTATTGGTGATTACCCGGTGCACAAGTGGTTTACATCTACATTACACCATATAAGGCAGTAAGTAAAGTATTTGCTATCATACTTTTATATGCTACATTAGCTCCGCAGTAATGATATATGTCTGTTTCAACTATTGATGACTAAGTTAAGAAAATATTATAGCTAGTACCAAACTATTGAACGATAGCAGGAACAACAATAGAAAATATTTCATAACGTCTGAGACAAATATTCTATTAGTTCTTGATCAACATAACTATTTTATACACGCATTTGTTAAGTGAGTTCATGTTAAATGATTATTCATGTTAATGTCGATATTTTGGGCGAAAGAACCTGGTTTGGAAATGCTAAGCCATAAAAATGTTCTGTAATAACTGAAAATTATGAGAAACGGAAACGTAATGGTGGACAAAGAGTTTGGTTTAAAATAAGTCTAGGTTATTTTCAAAGAATTTTACAGTTTTCAACCTTCACTTCAAAAACATATTTTAAAAAAAACATACAAACACGTACCCAGTAAATTAAGTAATAGTCCTACTTAATCTTAATTAATAAATATAATTAAATTGGCAAAACAATTCGCTGCTTCAACGGTACAAATAGGAGATATAAGTATCTTCAACCGTTGTAGTACCGAACAAATAAATCTAAATGAGGAAATTATTATAAAAGAGGATGAAAAAACGAGGGAACCCATTTTTCATTTCCTACAGAACAATGCAGCTACAGTTGGATAAAATACAACCGATAAAAAAAAACTTTAAATAAACTATTTTTCAACTTTTGATAAAAGTGATAAAATCTAATAAGCGATTCTTTTTTCCCTATGTTACGGCAAAAACAACTGGTTGATGTAACGTAAAAGGGGTGGTCCCTGCTTCAGGTATCTTTGATACCTCAAGAATGTTTAAATTGGCTTAATTTTCAATGTGAGAAATGAACCATTTGAGACTGACTTAACTATAATAACGGTAAAACCGTACGTAAAAGCGAAAGAAACATAATTTGAGATTGATATAGAAGGAAAACGTTGTGAAAGTTATTTAAAATTTACGGTTTTTACTTAGACTTTTAAACGTTCATGTGTTTTGAGCATACATAACTAAATATCATCCTTATAGGTTACCCTTCCACTGCATACACGGAATTTGTACGGTCTATCCATGTACTACACTGTGGCCGGGTGGTAAAATTGCCCCAGACGTATATATACGTCTTTCCGAAGTACTATCTTCTCTGTGAACTTTTCTGTCTCCAAAATATTTTTAAACGTTTTTACAAGGCTTCTGTTTTACATGGTAAAAATAATTTAAGGATACATACCCCGTGTTCCATAAGAATAATTTCAAATGAAATAAATCTAATGTAAAAATAGAAGTATTTACAAAAAGGGAGTACACGAGGTATGGAATTCAACATTTTTCCGTGGTATTTAAAATTTTTTTGCACATATTTAAAATTAATTTCACAAATTGCCCACTTATTTTTGAATTATTTAATAAATCAATTCTCTTTTTTATTTTCTGTTTTCTTATATTATTTAGAAAAACAAAAGCACGGACCTTTTTGGAAAAATAGAATAATAATAAATAAATAAATGAAATTGGAAAGCAGAGGCAATTTTTTTCTGCTTAGTATGCATAACTTGTGATATTTCATAGCTTGAACTATAATCTAATTAAAACGGCGAATCTGTGCAATTATTTTTAAATATTAGTTTTTTTGAAACGACAAATTAATAAGTTCAATGAAATATGATCTAAAAGTTGAAGAACCAAAAAATAAAGAAAAACAATCAATGAATAATAAACTTCATGAAAGACCGTTTAAAATATTTTAATTGTATGAAATGCATCGATTCCAAAATTTCTATCAGATTTTTAATTTTCGACCGTGCAGAATGTAATTAATTAGGTTTCTTTTTAGCTGAAATGAAAATAAAAGCTCATCTTGCTATTTTTCGATCTCATATGTTAATTAAAATGTTTACATTCTATTTCGTTGTTTTTATCGAAGAAAATAATAACCGTGAACTTTTCTATCTGGAACTATTTCATTTTAATTGGTCTGTGATAAGTATAGTATGTTTTGGATCTCGGCGAAGATGATAAATAAAATCAACTCTGAAAAAATTATTGTTAATGAGATTTCGAATTAGAAATAAAAAAAGTAAAGTGAAATAACAGATAATTTTTGAAACACATCTAGATTTAATTAATTCAAATCGAAGTTATGTTTACGTGGGGAAAAGTACTGAATATTTCTTAATTATTTCAATAAAAGTTTTATTTATGACTTATTTTGATGTCAAAATTTAATTTTTTATTTAAAGAAATGCTAATACGCAGGGCATCTTGATAATGTGTGTTATTGTGAGACAATTTCGAACTATAAAAATTTACTTAAAATTGGAGTTTTATATAAATAATGGTATGATAGGGGGAGGGTATTAAAGAAACAAAACGTACCACAGAACTATTGTTCATAAGAAGCATGATACATAAATAGCAGACACATATATCCTCCCACAAAATTTACTTTTGACTTTTTTAAGTGTGTTAGATAAAATAAATTTTAAAAGCTATTGAATGGCAGAAAAATACTTTTCAATACAAATATTTTTTTTTTTCTTTTTAACAAAGTTATGTTTAAGTGCATCATAGTTTTTTGTCTTGGAGTGGTTACTTCGTGGTCTTGGGATCACTTATTTCAATATAAGTTCGGGATGCAAATTCTCTTGAAAAGAAGTCTATATGCTATTGTTAATATTTCTATGGGACATAAGTATGCCTATTATTGAATAATTAAAGAGTAAACAATAATTATTTAATGTAAATATTATTTTACCAATTAATATATTATGTTATACACTTTGCATATCTTCAAAAGTTGGAAATTTTTGAATTCAGTTGTATGTTTTTTGAAAACTTTAGGAGGAAGAAAAAAATGAATTTATGTACAGTACTATAAATAAAACAATTATATAAAGGAGTAATCTCTTCCGTAGTTTTTAATAAAGTTTAAAATTTGTAAATTTAACAAATTATAATTTATCATTTTATGGAAATTTGATGATTTTAATGGTGTTACATTTTTTATTATTTGCTGTAACTTCATGGGGTAATGCTTAAAAATAAAATTATAATTTTCGATGGAATATAACAATTTTGAAAAATGTATGTGTTAAATGAAGAAATTTTTACATTAGGTAATGCAAATAAAACACATTTTGTGTTTTTTTTTCTACTTATAGCTGTTTCTAGTTACTACAGAAATGTATTAAGTAAAATAAAAAAAAGGAACGCACTTACACCTCAAATATTGCTAATAATTACTGGTACATTTTTACAATAATAATACTGATAATTTTTGCAATAAATGTCATGAGAAAAAATTATTGAAATTTATATTACATTCAGAACATTCTTGAAGCCCATGCATTAATGAAAAAAACATTTGATGATTAAATAAAAAAAAAATTAAAGCAGGTACACTAAACATTTTTTATTTTAAATGTAAGTTTATTTATATCTTTTACACATTATATTAAACGTAAAAAAAGGATAATAATAAAATTTATGGTGCTAACAGATAGCTTATTGAACTATACGTTTGCTTTTATTGAATATTATTTCATACTGTTTATTAAAGATATAATTTTTGAGAAATAATCATGTTATGAGTAAGGTTGAGTGTACTAGAAATTACCTGTCAAATTTGGTATTCATTTTAAAGTATATTGCAAAACGTTTCTAAGTATATGTTTATTATGTAATATAAGTTATAAGAAGATACTGTTACGGATACTTTTGCACAAATCCAAATTAATAGATAGAAATGATAGTTGAAAAAACAATGACACAAAATATACTTCATGCATGCCAGTCACAAGGATGCATTTCTACACACACACACACACATGTCATACTTTTCAAAATATTCTTCAAACAATTTTAAAGTTCATGCTGCTTTCAATTTTTGTGACACACGTTTAATACTTGGATATTCTTTTCAGTACAAAAATCCAAAATATATTTTTTATTAAAATTATTAATGGAATGAAAAAAATATTATTAACCAATTATAGTCCACCCATCTACTGTTAACATTCCGATGTATGTTTGAAGACGTCGAAGACCAGCATAGCGGTGAAAGAGAGAAGGTTTTCGAAGATGCAGAATTGGAGGCATTCCTTGATCAAGACTCGTGTCAAACGCAACAAGAATCGGCAGGATCATTGGGAGTGACGCAACAAGCCATTTCAAAACGCTTGAAAGTCATGGGAATGATTCAGAAACAAGGAAATGGGGTGCCGTAGGAGTTGAAGCCGAGAGATGTTGAATGGCGTTTGTTTGCTTGTAAACAGCTGCTTGCAAGGCAAAGATGGAAGGGATTTCTGCATCGCATTGTGACTGGGGACGAAAAATGCATTCGTTACGATAATCCCAAGCGCAGAAAATCATGGGGATATCCCGGCCATGCTTCCACGTCGACGGCCAAACCGAATATTCACGGTTCCAAGGTCATGCTCAGTATTTGGTGGGACCAGCTCGGCGTAGTGTATTATGAGTTGTTAAAACCGACTGAAACAATCACAGGCGATCGTTATCGAACGCAATTAATGCATTTGAGCCGAGCATTGAAAGACAAACGGCCGCAATACAACGAGAGACATCATAAAGTGATTTTACAGCATGACAATGCTCGAACCCATGTTGCGAAAGTGGTCAAGACATACATGGAAACGTTGAAATGGGAAGTCCAACCCCACCCGCTGTATTCCCCAGACCTTGCTCCCTCGGATTATCAATTGTTTCGATTAATGATACACGACCTGGCTGACCAGCACTTCCGGTCTTATAAAGAAGTATGAAATTGGATCGATTCGTGGATCACTTCAAAAGATGACCAGTTTTTTCAACGCGGAATTCGTACACTGCCCGAAAGATGGGAGAAAGTAGTGGCCAGTGATGGACAATACTTTGAATCATAAATGTATAATCAGTTTTTTACAATAAAGCCTCGATTTTCGGAAAAAAAACGGCGGAAGCCAAGTTATACACCTATTAAAAAATAAAATTGTAAAAATATATTGAAAAAATTCGTTTAATTATTAAATTATACCGATTGCTGTAATTTAGAAATAGTTTTAACATGTGCGTAAAGACACATCTGAGTGATACCTCGAGTTCCTTGCTAGGAGTATTGAAGCATATCTTTTTTGTAATCAAATGAAACGGAACCTTTAGTTTATACAAATTGTAGCTTGAAATTAAACATCTATTGCAGTTAAAAATCAAATTGTCTTAAAAGCATGACTTTGTACTGGTATCATACAAAATTATGAAAACTTTCTAGTTAAAACTATCCAATTAGATATTTTTAATCATTAAAAAGATTTGTTTGCTGTATGAAAAATTTATATTAGATATTATATCAGTGATCCCTAAACTTTCAATATTTGTGACCCAATTTTTAATTATAGTTTTCCTCGCTCCCCCCTCTTTCTACAATAACAATGTATTGAATGCAATAATAATGCACTTTGACGTTAAGGGCTAAAATACGATTTTAATCCTAAACCGTACAAATTATCAAGATAGGTATTATATTTTAAGTATAATTTTGTACTTGACAAGCCCAGGGAGTCATTAGTAATTATTAAAATTGTTCGTAACTTAGTATTAAATATATTGTCTAGTACTAATACATTTATAAGTATATTGATCAGTGTAAATTCGTATTTTATTTTATATTATGTTAGAATGTTTTTTGTTTTGCTTCCTTCAGTAAATTTTTAAATTTTAAATCTTTCATTTTCAACTTTTCGATAGGCTCACGCCTTCCTCGTAGGATTATCTTGCTTCACTAAGGGGGGCATGCCCCATAGATTAAAAAAAACGCCGTGTTATATGGAAGATAATATTCTTGGACATATTAGAATCATAAACGGAGTTAATTATATATACTCAAATGTTAAAATTACATATGAATGATTTTCTGAAATTAATTCATTTCGCAATAAGTTTCTTAATATTTGCTTATTTTCATTTTCAGATATGCCTCCTTTTTAAGTTAAATATATCAAAAGTCCACCGAATATTAATTCATACATATTTAATTATTCACATATTATTAATTTAAAGGAACGCATCACAATGAGAAGCAAACTATCTAATCAGATGAAGGAACTAAATCCTGCTCCGATTATATTCAATGGAATCTGATTTTGAATTCATTTTCTGGGAAAGACAACAATAATCACTCCCAAGCGATGGAATAAAATTGTCATTTAGCTTCCAGTTTGAATGCAAACTCTATCAAAAAGACATTAACAGTTCCATAATCAGATTAAAATATCTTAAAAGATTTTCGAATGGAATTTCATCATTCCCTTCACATCACTTAGCACATTCTTTCTCTCATCGCTTCCTGCTTACGAAGATCTCAAAATAAGAAGGGAAGTAATAGTTTAAAGATGAATTAAAGAACGTGAAACATATTGAGTATTCCAAGTTTGAAAACGAGAACGGCATGGGCAGAAAATGACGCGTAAAAATATTTATACTTTTTACATGCTTTCATTCACAGTTCTATGGAGAATTTGCTGAAATAATAATACAAGAAGAAAAAGCAGTGATAGATAATTGCGTTAAGAATTATTAAACGCCCCTGAATGCATACCTTGGTGTCAGAAAATTGTAAACAAACTCTCGTCGAAATTTGTGAGATCAATATCGTTTGGTATTTTCTTAGATATATTATTTTAAATCACTAAATGTCTTAATAAAATGAAATGATCTGTATTCCAAGTACAATTTCTTCGAACAAAATAATTTGTTTATTAAAAATAGGTTTTTTACTATACATACTTAGTGAAACAATTTTTTAAAGTATTTTGCTTATGAGGTCTTGAAACAAATCGCTTATTTTTTCCCCTGTGAAAATATCATTCTATAACTTCATATACTTTAGAATAGACGAACGTAAATTTATGAATGTATTCACGAAAACGAGTGAAAATAATTCAACTGGCTATTTTATTTACATATTTACTTGGAGATAGTAAAAAATATGTTTGGAAAATGTTGAACTTTATTTCCCGAAAATTTATGATCTTTTTGCTGACAAAATTTAATTGTAAAATGAGAGAAGCTGCATAAACTATGTAGTAATGTTAGAATATAATGTTATGTGTTTAATGGTATGACATTTAATCCATATTTCCAATGTGATTAGTACGACACAAATCCAATTAAATTCGATTAATTTTTTTATTTATAACAAAATAAAGTTTGTGTAAATTTGTTGGCTTGTGAATAATTCGGATTATTCCAAAGATGATCATAAACATGAATAATTTTTAAAGGAATTTGTTTTAACGCTTCTATTTTTAATAAAGGAAAGAATACCTAAATTCTTTCCACTGTCACAGACCCGGGTTAGTAGTCATGGTAACAGACACTTGGCAAGGTGGCAGGCGTGTAATGAGTTTGAGCCAAGTACTGTTTAAGACCCGCCATGTAGGGGAGTGAGGGACGTTAAATCTGCCGAGGCTCAAACGTCTGCCCGTTGGTGTGGGGTGGAAAGTAGGAGAGAGGGTGCAATCTTAAGTGTTATCCTGACCATGGTTCAAAATTACGAAGTTCATCACCAAAAGCCCTCGAATAGCTGAGTAGTGTGACATTAATATTCATTCATTCACTCACTCAGATCATGGTGCTTTATTCTGATGGAAGTAAACCATACCCAGGTAGGACTGGCAGTGTAGTATATGCTACAGCCGAAGATGGTCTGGATATTGTTCTAGATTCCGCAGCCCTGACAACTGCTCGGTTTTCTAATCGGAGTCTCTTGAATTCAGAGAGTTTTCAAATCTTGCCTTCCACGTTGAAACTAGTGACACATACTTTTGACAGACAACATAAATGCAATTAAATCCTTAAAAAATTGGCCGAAGATTCTAGAAAGAAATTATTTCCAAAATTGTTACACTTTTACAGAAAAACAGAGTTTGTATGATTCCGTATAACACTTAACGTTATATTTGCCCATTTCAACAATATTTCAATTAATTAATATGGATAAAATAAAAATAAAGAAAATGAAAACTTGATTTTATCTCAATTATTTTTAAGTATTTAGTAAATAGTGTTAAATATTCTAAAATATTAAACAAACCGCAACAATCATTTTGAATTTTACTTTTACCATCCAAGGATTGGATTATGTTTCCCAAGATAGTTCTGTATGGGTGCGAAAAGACATATTAAATTTTTCAGTTGGGATTTACGAACCAGAGCTTGCCTAATTTATTCAAAGTTAGCCCATCATATATTTATTTGCGTTTGGAAATTTATAGCTCCCATCGAGACGGGTTTGAGAAATCCTTGTGTTCCGTATGGCAAGCCGCGTGGAAACCCAACGTGATTTATTGTAATTTTTCCAGAGAGGGAACCGGAGAAAGGGTATAAATCAGTCCCTGCCGAAATGGGGTATTACTGTTTCGAATTTGTGGTCTTAAAGCAACGTTTTGCCTGCGGATGTTTTTCTTTGTCAAATATGGGCGCTATTATTATTTTAAATATAAAATATGCCTCCAAATAGGGGGGTAATTAAAATATAGAGGTAATTAAAATATAGAGGTAATTATAATATATTAATTATAATTATAGAGAGGCAACTATAATTTTCTTGCTTTTGTGAATAAATTGTCCTACATATCTGATATTATTTAATTTTTAAGCTGTTGTTCAGATGATTAAGTATCAAGACTACAAATATATTTTTATTGTAAAATTACAGCACCGCAAGACTACTGTATCAATTAAATTACTCTTGATCTAAATAAGGTTAAATTTGCTGATAAGGTATGAAATAGTACGTTAAAATGATTAATATTTGCAAAAAATCGCATTTTCAGTTTTTGATTTTGTAGAATATAGCATTTATTAAGCTTTATAAAACTGTTGTTATTTTGTTTCTTGGTCGCTTACAAGCCAATATATTAAGGAATTAGTAAAGCGCGAAAAACCGGAAATGGATATCTAAGTAATCGGAAGTCAGGGTTTAAATGCCCTTAAACTCGTCAAACAGGATTTAAATAACATATTATTTTTAAATAATTAACAAATTTTTGGTTTTAAAGTAAAAATAATTATACATTTTGAGAGTATTTGAAAAGTAAATCTAGCAGAATTTTATTTTTTTACATTCGACTTGATTTGATAAGAACTTTGTTTAGTTTCAAAACAAAAAACTATCTGCTTTATTTGATAGAATATCAGTGAATTATTAGCTCGTATTTTTTTTTTGATAATTATGGAAAATAACAAAGTAAAAGGTATTTCCATAAACACCAGTACAAAGCGAATAGGTATCGTAATAAAGTTTCAGTTTCCGAGAACGGAAACATTATTACCGATTCAAATATCCCAACTATGAGTGAATCAAAAAGCTAATTAATTTTTTAAAACCAACATATGTTCCAAAAAACAAAGAAATGGTATTGTTTTTAACTTAGAATTTTTAATTAATATGTTTTCGTTATTCTGTTACCATGTGTGTTATAAAAGAAAAGTTAGTCTTGTGCAAGTACCTATGTTTAGGTTTGCCATGGATATGATTTTAAAATTTAAAAGACTTAAAGGATTCTTAGATATATTTAAATATTTCCGTGTGACTACTGGTGTATTAACATTGAAAGAGATTTGCAGAACTTGATGAAATTTGAGAAACGTTTGAAATTAAACCAGTGCTTCTCAAACTTTCAATACTGGCGCCCCCCTTTTCGATCACAATTTTTAACGCGCCCCCTTTATAGATTAATAATGTACTGAATGCAATAATAATGCACTTTGACGCTAAAACTACAATAGGCGATCTTAATAATAAACCATTCAAATTAGTAACATAAGAATTAAATTTTGTATACTACTTTTAAGTAAAAAAAATAAATAAAAATAATAGGGTAATTGTTATGTTATTTTTCCTTTCTCTAATTTTTAAATTGAACATTTTGCAAAATGCGGTGGCTGCTTAGAAGACAAAATATAGATACCTGCTAAATATAGAAAAATAACTCAAAGGGTCAATTTCTAATCATAAGCATTCCTTATAAAAACTTTGCTTTGCAAATCAAGCCCATGGAAGTCGTTAATACTTATTAAACTTGTTCTTAATTTAGTATCATTTAATTAGTTATGAAATACTCTGTGCAGCACTGATACATTAAAAGTATACCGGCTGAAGTGCCCGCTCTTTCCACGAGTTCATTTATAAGAAAATAAAACATCATTGATATAATAGTTGAACTGTAAGGAGAGGAAAGCCAAGTGCTCCACAATGTTGTAAAATGTAAAATGATTTTTTTAAAATGGTTGCTCAAATTATAAATAGTTTAAAGTGAATTGTAATTTTAAGCCTCACAGAATTAGCATTTATAATTGATATTAAACAGTAGCGCACACGGGAATTTTTCAAGGGAGGGGGGTCCGGGGTCAAAAGTTCACCAATCTTGTATGAGGTTCCTTTTGATTTTGTCGATTTTGGGGAACAAAACAGTTAAAAACTAATTTTTCAATAAATAATTAGCATTAATTAATACAATTATTCATTAATAACAAATACCTAATTAAATTTTCCGTGCTATATACATAGAATTATAATCAATCGGAAAAAAATCCAGGGTTTTGGGGGAGGGGGTCCGTACCCGTAGGATCCCCCTCCTGTGTGCGCGACTGATGTTAAATAATGAACAATAATATAAAATTCCGATGAAGAATAATTGTATTTTTTTAATATTTAAAGCAAAAGGTTTCAACATGTTTTAACCCGTGAGCAGGAGCGCACTTGATACGATCGAGTGGGGTTATTGAGTCACCCCATTCTTTTTTTTAATAATTATTTTATTGTACACGATATAAATCGTGATTCCAGTGAATAATTTAAATAAGAGAATTTTTACTTACCTACTTTCAAGGTCTTTTCAATTTTTCTTTGGTAACAAATAAACAGTTTTGCCAGAATAAATGATTTCGTAATCTGTGTGTCCCGCGTGACCACTTCCGGGTAAAAGTTGTATTCATTATGATAATATGTATGTTACTTCTAAGAAAATTGTGTAAAACGTTTTTCGTTATGCATTATATGTTTGAGAATACTGTTAAAAATATGTCTTGGCCAAGTAATCCTTCAAAGTGTGCTTTCTCCGTGGTTTTCCAAATATTATTAAACACGTTTGCATGGAAAAAAGTGCAACAGAAAAATACATTACTTACAGCTTCCCTAAATGAGAAACAAACACATAAGAGTGGGGTCATAACTAACTGTACCAATAACTTAGAAGGTCAAACAGATTACAGCTATAATGTGCAGTATTTCAAAAATAATGACAGTGAAGAATTTTTTATGTTCCTAAATTCTTCGATTCTGGGTCTGGGATCTGTTTTTTCTCTGAAAGAGTAGTATGTTAGGTTTAAAAATAAAACGTAATAAAAAATCTCTCATCATGGGATTACAGCAAATCAAATAAAAGTTTTTTTATTTGGTTATAGGATCAAAGATAGCTAATTAGACATTGAAGAAGTTTTTATTTTTGATGATTTAATATCGCGCGCGCGTGGGCCTATAAATTATATCAGAGTAAAAGTGCATTTTTTATTATGTCTGAAAGTATTTTGTTTTAATTCATTCCAATAAATTAATGATTTTTTAAATCTTTTATTTTCGATATGCTCGCACCCCTTTTGTAAGGTTATCACGCCCCCTAGGGGGGCACGCCCCACAGTTTGAGAAACACTGGTTTAAACGAACATCTTCTGTCAGTGGCAAAACAATTTCCTATATTTGCACTATGAATCTTAAAAAAAAGATAGATAAGCTTTAGTCAGCGTTTCTCAAACTGTGGCATGCGACCCAGTAGGGGGGCGTGATAACTACGAAGTGGACGCAAGCATATTTAAAAGTCGAAAACAAAAGATTATTTTTTTAAAAACTAAAATTTGTTTGAAAGGAAACAAACAAAATACTCTCTGACATTAAAAAATAACATAAAATACGTATTTACACTGATATGATACACTTATAAAATACATTGTGCACTACTGATATATTTATAATTAATTTATTAATACTTATTTAAGAACAAGTGTAATAATTACCAGTGACCCCATGGGCTTGTCATACATAAAATTACATACACACATCAACACTTATCTTGATCATTTGTACGGGCTATAAGTAATTCTTAAACTGCCCATTAAAAATTTCGTTATTCGCTCACCAAAGCCACGGTTTTCCACGTAGGTGCACCCACGTGATGTACTTGGGATGGGGAGAAGAAATAAGTAAGAGCAAATCCTATGAGAAATTAAATTCCTTCGCAAACACGGTCAAAGTCCTTTCATTGCATTTCAAAGTCTTCGGAATAATTTTATGAATAGAAGTACGCGAAAGAAACGTACTTTAAAAATACGTGTATTTATACGTCCGGTGCAATTAATGCCTTGGCTGAGAGAGTCGTTTATTTACTCCAGAGACACTTTATAGATTAAAGTCGTATTATAGCTTTAATGGAAAAGTATTGTATTATTGAATTCAATATAATGTATTTGTATGAAGGGAGGGAGCGATGAGAAAATTATGATTGAATATTGGGTCGTAAACATTGAAACTTTGAGAAACACACGCACTTTTAGCCACCCTATTAGATATTTTGAATTGAACCATAATCAATAAATCTCTTACATAATGTATGGACAGATGACGATTATAGCTTTTGAATTACTATGATAAAACTACATGGCATTATGAGAACATTAAAAAAATGTCTCCGAAGCTGTCATGAAAAATTATTGGAACTTCAGCATTATTTCTCAACTAATGCAAAACCTCTTAGATGCATAAACGAAAAACTGCGAGCGCGCCACAGTCGCAGTCAATTAATAAAGTTAGGACAAGTTAGTGAAGTAGGAAAATTATGATCTCTCTCTCTCCTCTCATCTCAACTTGAAAATATTTTAATATCTTCTCGCTTGCGGAATTAATCACGTGATGTAAGTCGAACCAATGCTCATCGACGATTTTAACACGCTCCGTGAAGTGGAAATCAACTCACGAAGAATTATTTTACTTCTCTCTTCTGCGTTTGGTACTTCTCACTTTAATGGGAAACAGTCCTTAGAGTTTCAGATATTCTTATAAGCAGTTACCCATCCCCATTTCTACTCTATCTTGCCACCCTTCCATTAATGGTTAAACTCATAATGTAAATTTATGGTGTAACTTGACATTCAACCAATTGCATGTTCATATTCTAATATACAGTAAAAGTGCAGAAATCACAGTTTTCCTTATTTGGATGGTAATACTTTGTTCACTATTATCCTACACATACTTAAATAAAATATTCTTAAAAAGGCAAATATTTTTCATTTATAAAAGTGACTAGGTCCTCTACTATTATTCTTATTTGGAGACAACGAAGCCCGTTTAAATCAGATTTATTTCGTAGAATTTGTTTTTTCTTATGTCTATATATGATAATTTGCATAGTTTAACTTTAAATTGATTTAAGCTTATTTGTAACCGATTTATTCAATTTAAGTTTAATGTAATGTTTCGCCTGAGACAAGGGAATATGAAAACTTGTTATATATTACAAATGTGGATTATATACACAATATATATATATATATATATATATATATATATATATATATATATATATATATATATATATATATATATATATATATACATATATATATATATATATGTGTGTGTGTGTGTGTGTGTGTGTGAATGTAAAAATTCACTTACATTTTCTCTCGAAGGATTTTTTTCTAGTTTCACAATGATCTAAAGCGCTCCAAGGCATCGCGGGAAAATTAATATTTACTTTAAATGTCTAACAGAAAGCAACCAGAATTTAATCTCCTAAATAGGCCAATATGGCGTTTTTAAAACAAGATGATACATCATCCACGTACTCTGAAAATTCACAAGTTTTTACAGATGATAAAATGATTCTTAATTCTTCCTTCAAACCTAAACAAGATGAAAAGAGCGAAAAAAGATGCTTTTGTGAACTGTTTTTAAAACCGCGTTTGTTTGTGCTGTGCTTTTTTTGTGCAGCCGCTTTATCTGTTCAACGTCCATAAAATGTGGATTTTAAAATATCTAGAGAGCTTTATCCTTCAATGACTACAACAAAACAATAAATTCCTATAGTAAAATGTCTTAACCAAAGTGAAATCATTTACTATATATATATATCTGAGTGAGTGAGTGAATATTAACGTCACACTGTTCTAGCTACACGAGGGCTTTTGGCGACGAACCACGTAATGTTGAACCATGATCAAGTGACGTGGTCCACACCTCAGCTGGCACCCCACTCTGTTAACTGCTACACCACACCAACGGGAGGACGTTTCAGCTCTCGACAGATTTAACGTGCATCGCTGCAATACATTGCAGGTCTTAAGTGGTACTGGGCTTAAACTCATATATATATATATATATATATACATATATATATATATATATATATATATATATATATATATATATATATATATATATGACATATAAAGATTAAACCTAGAATTAAACCATTGAATGTATGGCAAGAAGCTTTCCTGTCGTGATAGTGATGACACAAATAAGACGAGATCGAGGAGAAAACATGATTAGTATCCTAAAACAGAAAAAAGAAAGAAGAAAAAGACCATTAAGGGCACAATAGCAAGGCAGGTCGCTATTATGCAGTATCTACCAGAGGTTAATATGGGAAATCCTGACTTGATTAGTGATAGCCCGCCTACTGATACCGGGATTGTTTTGTATCAGATCCAAAAAAAGTTTCCTCATTGTTTGCCGTTCTAACTCTTCGCTCGTTCCCGCATTGTTTCCACGATGAAGGATCCGCTATCGGGCAATCTCTGGCCCAAGCATGCAAATAAGGCGGGGTGGGAGTTCGTGTCCTGGGATAACGTTAAGCGTACATCCACTTTGCAGCTCGTCCATTTCAACCAGCGATCAAGTATGTAAAATGCCTCTCAGCGAGCTCAGTGTCCATGTAACCTTCCATTCTGTTACCTCTGACAGCAGGCGAAATGATGTTTCATAGTGAACGCTCAGCAAAAGCCAGTTGAGCGTATACACTATCATCTGATACTTCAGTTTACGTAACGCCATATGTCGTGTGCACGAGTGGTCTTGAAACTGTGTTCCACGGAACCCTGGGGTTCCACGAGTCACAATAAAAAATCGAAAAGAAACTTATAAATATGTATGCAAAATTATTATTTCTGTGAATTTTGTATAACTACAAGTATCCAAAACTCTTCCTATCCATTAAAAATTTTTTTATGTATAATAAACTCTATTTTGCAACACTTTTTAAATTTTTGTTATAATATAATAAAAGAAAATGAAAATGTTTTATCTTTATATATATATGCTACACACTAGAGTGTGAATATTCTATAGTTTACTATCGTGAGTTCCACGAGACAATTTTATACTCGTTAATTAATATAGGATGTTGCACAACTAAATAGTTTTCTAATGAAAAATGCCCCATTTTACAAATGTAGAAAAAAAACACCTATAATGAAGAACAGGAAACCATTTATCAACAAATTCGATGTCAAAATCTAAATTGGAGCAAGATCAGCTTCTAAATTTCATGTTGCAAATTCATGAAAAATACAAAATATTTCTCACACAGCGATAAACATTTAAAAACCATTCTGGGCATTGGGTTTAAATGAAATGTATATCAATAGAAATAGACTTCGACAATTTGTGTGAAAAAAAGCAAGCAAAAATCCCAGTTACAAAATATAATTCACTAGTAGTTGACACTTGGATCACAAATTAATCTTAATAAGGAGTAAATTATACTAAAAAATTATATTAGAACTTTTTAACACAATAAATGCAACAATTTTTTCAACTGCCTTTACATAAAAAAGTACATATGCCATGTAGATATACTTTAAAAATTATTTTGTATATGTGTGGAATGCGATTCCAGAAAGAAACACTTTCTGGAACTTTAGGGGTTCCACGAAAACACCTTCGAGGAGATCTTCGAAATCACTTTCAAATTCTAGGGGTTCCACGAAAACACCTTCAAGTTCTAGGGGTTCCGTGATTTCAAAAAGTTTGAAGACCACTTGTGTACAGCAACCAAATACATCCCAGCATTTTTGCTGTGCTATGAATATTAAACACGTTTTTCTCCTCTTGTCCTGTCATTCTTGTGTCGTCATTACCATGTCAGAAAAACGTTTCTGACCATGCATTTCTGTGAGATTTACCATTTTCTAGGAGTACTCTATCCGTCCTGAAAGCTTGTAATATTTGTACTAATACACTCTCTATATAAAAATTGTGATGAATGTGCCCTCATATCCATCAGTGTTCCATAGCTAGAATGAAGATCAACCAAAATGAAGACAATATAATTTCTTAACAAGTCTCAACAACTTAATAAATCTGAATAACCCAGGTTAGGAAATCCACCTATAAGTAAGTATTGAAGCAAAAGGGAGGTAAACGAGAAAATCAATACATAATTATGAATGGAATCACTTACTCTTGGAACGTCTTTGCAGTTCACGTTCCAAATAATCGTAATTTCGTTCAAAGCTAATCTGCTTTAAGCCAACACTATTCAAACTTATATATCTAATTGACCAAATCACTCGTCAATTATAAATTTAAATACTAAGCAATTAATCACTAGTCATTTTCGAATAGCTTTCTACTACTTTACGTTAATTACTAACATATATAATTTTATCTCTATCGAGCTATCGAACTTAAATTTAATGCTTAAATATAAGCCTTGATTTACTTAAGGTATCCGACTACGTTCGAAACCGTGATTTTACAAAAATACATAAATGGATAATTTTTTGGTGATATTTAGTGTCACTTAGATTAGAATACATGTACAAATTGTTTTGAGGACATTTTGACAAAAAAAATTATTTAAATACAATATTTTGGCGAAAAATTAACACAGAATGACCAATTTTTAAAATATTCTCCTTTTGTGAAAAAGGCTTGTATTATAAAGATATTTTGCCTGAATATAGCTCAGATCTCTCTGCAGAGGCGCAACTAGAATTTTTGAAATATATAATTTAGAAGTGGGTTTATTCATATTTTACGACAACAGAGGGGAGCAATATTAAGAAAAAAACGCCAATAATTATTTCAATTGGTGGTAACTCTGAAAATAATGTGAATTTTTCAAACATTCTAGTTAAGCCTCTGTAGAGAGGTCTGAGCTATATGCAGGCAACATAATTTTATAATAGAAGCATTTATCACAAAAGGAGAACATTTTGAAAAAAATATTATTCTAAGTTAATTTTTTGCCTAAATATTGTATTTAAATATATTTTTGTGTCAAAATGTCCTTAAAAAATTTTTTATTCATGTGTTCTAACCTGAGTGATACTAAATAACATGAAAATTATTAATTTATGCGCTTTTTTAAAATCACGTTTCCGAACGTAGTCTGATACCTTAAGTTGCATCTTCGTCTTCGGGATAAATTTTTCAATAGAATAATATTTAAAGAAACAGTTTTCCCCAAGAGGATTAGTAGGAGGTTCATTAATGATCCCGTTATAATGTATATATGATATTTTATCTATAAAGTAATATATATACAACAGTAATATATATAAACATTACTCTTTATAATTTTGAAGGACACAGAAAGTGAGTAAAGGGTTTATGCTCTCATATAAAGTGTAAGTTCATACTACTCTGGGAGAAAGTGTTTTTTAAATCACACTTAGAAAAAATAGAATTAAATTAGAGGGAAGCTCACAAATAATTAACGTATTGTATAGTTAATTTTTTTACTTTCAACCAACGTTTTCTGGATGTATTGTTATTAAATAAGTCTTCGAGTATATTCATTGAAAACTCGCAGGTGCAAAATAAATCACAAATTTTAAATATATGATAATTAAATGAGGTATGATTTTTACAATCTATTAGAAACTGACAGGTGTTTGATTGGAAAAAGAAATGGAAATCAAATATATGAATTTGGTAAAAAAAGCCGACTCCTTTTATTGAGTAATCTATACCATAGCTTATTGAGTTTCCAGACAGTGAATTAATCATTGAGTAAATTAATCAAAAGAGGAAATTCAGTATAGAATTTTATACCCGGATGAAATATCACCTCGTGTGTCTTAGTTTAATGAAAAACTGATTTGTAAAAATACGCCAAAGTAAACTTCTACTTTTACTTCCAGTCACTATTAACACATACAGAAAGCAATGCATAGAAAAATAAAATTAAACGAAAGGAAAGACAGAGAGAAAGAGAGAGAGAGGGAAAAAACATCAACTTTGTTGGAATTTCGCAGGAAGCAAATTATCAACTTGAAAAATGACTTTTACGCCATTTCCTTACTCTAATGAGATCTTGCTTTCTCCCGAGTTTTAATCCTAAAATATACCTTCTTTTCCTGCCTGAAAATGCGTAGATCTCCAAATCCTTCGCAGATTAATTGAATCTTTGGGATCTTTTGGCACAATACTTTCCGAAAATAGTGCGAGAATTTTTTTTCTCAACCCTGTTAATTAAAGCGTGCAAGTGGAGTAGTTTTATCTGAACATGAAGTAACCAATAAGATATTTAAAAGTAGAAAAACAAAACAGCTAAGTGAAAAATCAAACTGAGAAACAATGATGTGTTCCATTTTTGAAAAAAATATACTTTTTCATTATATAAGATATTTGTGGTTTACGTGTGTGTGTGTGTTACAGTTTATACCAGTTACTGTTATTTCAGAAGTTTATTAGAATTCCCCATCTTACTAGTTACTGATTTGATATTAATGAGCCAAATAGTGAAAAATCATGCGTTCTAATTAGATATCTCTGCCCCAAATAATATACTTCCTTAATTAGAACAGGGCTGACGTTTTAAAACTTATTAAAATGTGAAAACCTGAGTGACAAATTTAATAAAGAATTTACCTCGTGTCAAAAATACAGTTTAAGCTTTTTTTTTTTAAAGAAAAGTTTTCAAGAATGTTATTTGCTATAGCAACTCTATTTAGTTAAGAAATATTAAATTGTTAGAGACAGTGTGATCAAATTCTTAATTTTATCAAAATGTAACTGCCGAGGTTTCTATTGTATTAATTTGGTTCAGTATGATTAATCCTGCCATAACTCGTACAAAACATGTTTGTCGTAGTCTGGTACAGATATTTAACTTTAACAGTAGTATATACTACTTTGGAAATTATAAACTTCATTTTATTCAGCTTTTATAAAATTGTCTTAATTATTAAAGTTACAAATGACATAACTCTCATTAGTTCCACTGACTTTAGGAATATGTAAATAATTTTCATATAAAAAATGTTTTTTCTCATTCCTTTTCTTTAATTTACTAGAATAAAATTATGCTTTCAAAATGATATCATTCTTAACAAAGTAAAATATGAGAAAATATGTATTCCATTATAAACCTTAAGTTATATATACTTATTCCATTCAACAATATTAGTATAGTTACGCATGACACATATACCAATTCTTCTAGTGATTTTCAAACCTATTTAATACTCTTAACCACACAATCTCAATCATTTAATTGCAGCGGCATTGTTTCAAGAATCCTGTATATATATATATATATATATATATATATATATATATATATGCTACCTATATATATATATATATACACCTATACTACATATATATATATATACCTTTTTCCATTTCTTTCTTCTTTTTAATTAAAGAGTTTCACTTATATTATAATTTGTATCCTAATTGCAGGCTTTACAAACGTTAGAAATCTATTTAAAACCATGTTAATAGCCAAAAAAGTATTAATCCTTTACCATAAAAAATATCTAACTATGTTTTCAATAAAAGGAATACTCTGATTAAATTCGAGAAATATACAAGGTGTCCTAAAACTTGCCAATAACGTGTACGAGTTGAAGGAAGGGTTGAATCTCGGCTGATCCGTAGGAAGCACGTTGCCCAACTAAAGTCTAGTCCAAGATGATCGTTGTCTATATATTGGCGTAACTACCAATGGGCTAGGCGGTGCCAAACACTGGGACCTTCAAGCTGAGGAGAGTCCTCAAATCTTGGTCATCAAGCAAACCAATTTTGGGATAATTTCTCCGAAATTTAGGATATAAATATAAAAGGTGGCAATGATTGCCGTAGTAATGGCAATTCAGTTAAAACAATTTTGAACTTGTAGGGAATTTGCCTAAATTTTTTCCGTTGTTTGTTTAGTGTTATGAACTTTACTTATTAAAAAGTTTATATTGTTTCCATTTTTTGCTATTAACTGTTACTTGAAAGTTCCATGAAAATTCTTATCATAATTATTATTTCATCTTAAGAAATCTACACAAGAGACAATTCCTTCTTAGTTACATTCTATTTTTAATAACAAAGTGATTCATAGTAAGCTAGTTTCCTGTTTTAATATTTCGTAATCTTCTCATATATTATCTGCAATAGGTTGATGTTATTTCCCCCTGCTGTCTTGCAGAGGATTTTTTTTTAAATAAGTGCGATAACATTGTATTGTATTTTTTTTTTGTTAATGCATATTTTCTGCATCATTTCCTGTCTGTCTCGATATTCCATTTTGTAGTTCTGAGCTTACTGGTGGGTAAGTTCTATCTTCCCAAAACAATAGCCAGATATTCCCCAACGACATTTTGTAGCATTGCATTACGTTTCTTCTTCCTTTTAACAACATTAAGTACTCGTGAGCACATGCGAAATGTTCTGCATAAATTTTAAAACTAAAATTAAAAATAAAAAAAAACAGTGGTGCGTTTAAATACAAACAATTTCAAGAAAGAGAAGATAGTACATACAAATTGTAGCTTTGTATATTTAAAATATTCATATATATATCTTTTTTACTTGATAAAATCAATCAATATAGGGTCTTCATTTATTTTCAGCACCAAGATCTTGGATACCTAGCTATACCACGGTGTCTGTATAATGCTGAAAGTTCTTTGTTGTGTGTTTCAATGAGCACGTTGCAAACAACTGTGTTTTCTGGAATACAGTGCGCTTTCTTAAGATCTTCGGGTAACTATAGCGGTGGATTTTATGTTCAGTGATAGCACATAGTTCATGTGATACACTGGTGTGCAAAACTTAAACTTAAGAAACAGGTGGGTTTAGTGCCATAACTTCACGAAAAATCATCTGAGAGACATGAAATTCAGAAATGAGGGAGAGTATTATGTACGTAAAGGATGACGAAAGCATCGGGCTGAAAAAGGAATACAATGCATACGGTATGGAATCAAACAAAAACAGGCTTTATCGAACGCATAGTATCACGACTCATGATGGTCTATCCAACAGAAAGAACAACAAGCAGATGTTCCTTAATACGGTATATGCCCTCCCCTCACTGCAATGGTTGCTTCGCACCGTCTCCGCATACTCAGAACCAGCTGGTGCAACATTTCTTGCGGTAGGAGTGCCCATTCTTCAATCAGCACCTGTTTTTGTTGGGTGTTCTCCGGATGATGTAAGCGTGCTGCAATACGTCTCCTCAAAGCATCCCACACATGTTTGATGGTCTTTAAATCTGGGGAGTACGCTGGCCAATCCATTCGAGTGATATCTTCACTTTCCAGCAGCTCCTCAACAGCAAGAGTCCGATTTGGCCGTGCATTGTCATCGGTTGCAGCGTTCAGGACGGCGGGCGAATAGGCCCCCGTCGTGAAGGCGTCTGGCCACAGTAAACCGCGACACTTGTCGCCCCGTTGCTGAGCAATGACGCTTGCTGACTGCCGTCGGCCTCTTTTCGACTGCAGGATGATATATCGGTCATCCCTTGCAGTTGTCGTCCTCGGGTGGCCACCAACAACCTTTCTAACAGCTGTACCTGTGATTTGGAACGCTTTCAAAGCGCGTGAAACGACACTTCTGTTGATTCCGAACTCTGCAGCTACCCAGGTGACGATACGCCCCTCCTCCAGCTTTCCGATCCTTCTTCCACGTGTGAAGTCGTCCAGGTGTTTTTTTCTAGCCATATTTCACGAACTGACTCACTGGCACTTGCAGCGAATATGTTGAATTGCGTCTGCGTCCTTCATTTTATTTTACAGTTGAACAGCACGCGCCGACATCACGCTTTTTGTGTACGCTCACGTCGCTTCTGACGTTTCGATCCTGATATTTGCATACGGCTGACGTTTCTACTGATTTACGTGTTCACTTTACTGATCTCCAGACCTCCTTTACTGCAATTTCATGGTTATCTGCTTAATTTTTCATTGTTGCTTAAGTTTTGCACACCAGTGTAGTTACAAAGCAGTAGAACTTCAGTGACGGCCACTCAGTAAGTGCCACAAATGATCCGCATTCATCGTAATGGATATTGATCGAACTTGTCTCAGTTATCTTGATTTGAATCTTTTATTTTAAAACTGGTTCTTCAAAATGCAGACCACATAGGACTTTACATTGAATTATGTAACTATCTGCACTGACTTTTACCTATAGCTTGTTCTAACAATTTTCCATCATATTCTATAATCTATACATTTGTGGCTATTCAAGTTACCAAAAAATTACCAAATTATGGCAAGAAACATCGCGGATGTTTGTAATTTTACATTCGATTTATGTCAAGGTAGATTTGAGGTTCAAATCAACATTTATTTACAATTAAAATATAATTTTTTGAAGAATGTAAACATTATTTCCAAAGAAAGATTTATTTCATTTGAGGATGATTGATTAGCATTTTTTTTTTTATCAAAGTGTCATTTTTGCACCTAAGTTAAATTACCAATTTTATCTCTTTAAAAAAATCCTTTCAAAACTATTTGGATAGCGATATTTTTCTTGTCTTTTATTTAAAGCATGCACACGGATGGCGTTCTTTCTTCAAAAAACTAAACTTAATCATCTGAAAAATTAAAAAAAAACTTTGTCTTTCGTTTTTCATTAAATTTCATTTTAGGAATCAAAGGAGAAAAAAAAAAGAATTAGAGAAATGAAAAGATATTTTGAGAGAGTCTCTTGTAAATTTTTTTCTCTGGGTTATTTCATCAATAAATATATTTTAATCACGTACAGTTTTTTATTAAGTGAATCATTTTTTAAAAAAAGATAATACTTAAATATCAACTACCCTTTTAGCAAGCTGAATAAAAGAAAAAGTAATACTAGTGAATGGGAGACGATTAAATAAATGATACAAACAAGATACATTTTCATTCTTATATTTGTTAGTTTGCTCGAAAGAGAAAAATTATTTCTTATGCGATACTTTTAACAAATGTGCTAAATATCTAAAAACGTGATGCAATGGAGTGACCTTACAAAAATTTTATTATGAAAATCAAATTCTTTTATTTTAGTGCTGCTAGATAGAAATAGTTTTTTTTTTCTTAAAAAAGATATATCTGGATTAAATATAATTCAAAGGGGATGATTACTCCTATTTTCTTTAAGTAACGATTAGAGAGAATCAGGATAGCAGAAATAAAATATGTATATACTATTTTACGAAAGAATGCAAACAGAGAGGATTCAAACTGCTATTGTTTCCTATAAAGACAAAATATTTTATTAAGAAATGTATAAAATCTTAATACTTAAAATTTTTTTAAATGATTAAATAATCGTGACTTTTTACTTATACATAAAAAGTAATTTTAAAGGGATTTTTTTCCAAGACAAATTGGAATTACATGATGCATTTTTAATACAATCAATCAAAACAAACCATTTAAAATTATTCTCTCAGTAAAATAGACAATAAATTAATATTAACAGTATATTTTATAGTGCATGTTGCTTAATTGTGAACAAAAATAATTTATTTATTTCATTTTCTGATTCTGAGGGGCTTTTTTACAACGATAATGCATGCAGCCAATTCTCTATATAAACTTCGGAAAACTTAACAATCCAATATACATAGTAGCCAGTTCTAACATTGGTAACAACAGTCTTTTATATGTTGTTAACAACCAACTTTAATTTAGTCACCTTTAATACAAAACAAGCTACTGTCTATTTATAATGCGGCATTATTCATGCGAGAATTATTTCATTCAGATAGTTCTAGCAACTCTGTTCAAATGCATCTCATCTGCATTAATATCGCTAATGGAACCTCATTGCCATGGTTACTCATTACATTATCCAAGTTACGGGTTTTGTAAGTTATCAAGACTGTTGCCAGATAGTATTGGTGTGTATTGTTCTGCAATGAATAAGATTTCGGTTATTTGAACAACCAAGTTATCTACAGCTTAGATATGCAGTATTACATTTAATGGGAGAGTCGTGACCCAAAAATAAATAGAAAATAATTTATGTTTTTAGTTCCAATAGCATGGTTCCCAAATTATATATTTAAGACAATCTGTAAACATTTTTGGTAAATATAATTATTTATACATACAAAATATTCAAATTATTCTTAGTTAAGTTATTTTCATATTATCCAGAAAATAGAATATTTTCATCGAACAAATCTTGTACCAAATATTAATATAATACAATATTTATTTTTTTGAATTTTATGGTGATCAATTTGATTTGATTTAATCATGGGTACTTAACATTTCTATAATCTGTACATTGTGTATGAAATTTAAAATATTTTATCTTCCTTTCATATTTTATAAACGCTATCAAACTATGTTTCACAACTTCCCTAAAGGAATAAAAAAAACTTTTCTTTTAAAGATTTTTTTGCTATCAACTTATAAAGTCGTTATACAATGTATGATATAAAAGCTTGTCGCGAGATTTACCTGTGTACATAAACAAGCAAATTAAATAACTTGATCTGATTGATTTATTTTAATTTTTAAAATTTTCAGACTAAGTAAATATAAGTACCTTATTCTCGCGACAAGCTTTTATATCATGAATTGTATAATGACTTTATATGTTGATAGCAAAAAAAGTTTTAAAAGAAAAGCTTATTTTATTCCTTTCAGAGCATTTAAATAAAAGCTTGTTTTAAAAAAAGTTTTTTTTTTTACTTTTAATTTATTTAATTATTCATATAGCTAGGATTCTGAAAAGACTCAACTGCTTGTATAAAGAGCATCAAGCCATTTCGGGAGTCAAGGTTTGTCGATACCTGCGCTAAACGAACTCATTCGGTAGGTCTACAGCGCAGGATTATTTCAAACAGAGGTGGACATTAAATCAATTATGATCGACCGGTGGACCGCCAAGACATTTTTGGTGACCGCCATTACTAAGAACTAAGACGTCTATACCAAAAGAAAACATATTCATGGAACAACGACACCAGCTATACTAGAGAATTGTCTTTTCGCAATCATTACGATTGACTTACCTATGTGAATCTGCATTTTCAACCATGAATATAATGAATACATCGCATTGTTTCAATTTCGCGAACGACCATTTAGAATCTAGTTCAAGATTAGGAGTTTGAAATTACATACCGAGATATTGAACATTTGCGAACACTACACAGACACTTTGTCTTCTTCTGACAATAACTACGAAAACTAACCTTAAATGAAAATTATTTATTTTTAATGTATTTTGAATTGTTTGATTATAAATGCATCATGTGATATTATTAAATTTCTGTTTTTTATTTTTAAGATTTTCACTTTAAACGTGGTTTAAAGCGTAAGCATTTTATGTAGTAGTTACGTTGGCAAGTAGGTATTCTGTATTTATTGTAATCATAATACAATTATTGTTGACCTTCTTTACCTCTCCCCTTCTACACCACTAGGGGGATCGCAACAACTTGTAAAAATTAGAAGTAGACCATATACCTTTCAATTGTCTACCATTCCTGAAATAAAACAATACAATCTGATTAATAAAAATATCAACGTTTTTCGTTCTATAGTTAGGAAAATACTTTACATGTATTATCTTACCAGAGGCAAAACAGACTATAATTTCTCGCCCGAAGAAAATTAATCCAAAGACACAGAAACACTTGTAATTTATTTAACATGCTCTTCAGTAAACCCTACTTTCAAATGAAATACATCCGTAATATTAAAGACAAAGCCAAAAATTTTTTCAGAATTGAAATTTGCAACCAAAATCTCTTCACAGCGATGATTATATTACACTTATCAATTCCCTCATTGGGGAAAAAAATTGCAATGAATTTTTCGTCGGTTTTCTTCACGGTTTGCCAAACCGAATAGAGGGAATTCTCAAACATAACTCGGCAGGATTATAAATTTGGAACCACAAATAATGTATGACCCGACGACTGTGAATAGATAAGGTGGAAAAGCAGAGCAGTTTATTACTCCCCAGGGAAAAATATAATGAATCTCTTTGCATCCCTAAACGGACATATTTGGAGAAACGAATTTTATCTTTTTATTCCGACTACCAGATCCAAGATTTCTCGTTACAGGATTTCAGATTTGGAAATTTTAGGTAATAGAAATAAGGGGTTTGAGGCTTTTGTGTATTTCAAAAACGTACCATATTTACTAAGTGATGATGACAGAAGTTGCATCACATGTTTAATTTATTTTAAAAGTCATGAAAAATATTGAAATGAAATTCTAAAAGTATATTATTATATTAAGTTTTTTATAGTACTGAAATATTTGTTGAAATTGATACAGAGGATGGAATGAATAATTAAAAGAAATTAAACTTTAATAAATAGTTTTTAAAGAACTTTGCATTTTGGATTGTTTTCATTGATTTTTTTCATCTAATTTGTTTACCTTTTTGAGAAGGATAAGAAAAATAGAAGTAATTCACAAGAAAACTTGAAGGATTAGTGCAGGATATGCATCAATTATCCAAAAGCTGTAACTACCGCTCAGACTTAAATTCTATAAGAAATATTTAAATAAATGTTCATTTTCGTTTGTAAAAGAAACTCAAAATCATTTTAAAGAGTGTGCATCTTAACTATTTTCCGTCCCATTACACGAAGAAAAAAACATAAGTAAAATTATTTTACAATTTCAATGAAAATCTGCATGCACAGGAAAATAAATAGAGAGAGAGAAACTATTTTTAAGAAATAAATTTCGTTACTTTTTAAATTTTCACCATCATCTAGGTTTTGATGTTCACACCTTAGGTGATATAGATCAACTTTGGAGGGAAAGAAGAATTTTGTACAAATTGATTCGCGCGCGCGCGCGACGTATAAAATAGAAGCATTTGTTGCAGCGCATATTGCCTTCGACAGATACTAATATTTAATAATATACAACATTATTTTCTTCTTGCAAATTTAATCAGTTTTTTTAAATAATCTGGCATTTTGTAAAATAAATTTTCTTCAACTCTCATCGAGTTCTTCATTATAATATATAAATTTTTCAATATGGATATACTTACAATTTATCGAAGCAAATTCAAAAATTATTTTGGCATAATTCAGAAACAGTATTTGCTTCTATAGCCGTATATAACCTTGTGAATATAACCTATAATTGAAATATCCTTAAGAATAGTAATCAATTATATTTACAGATGTTTTGATTAATTGGAGTTAGAGATGAAAATTATCTTAACCGTTTTCAGCCTTATTCTTAGCAGCTTTAAGTGATCCATGAAAAAATTTAGAAATTAAGCACACATATAGTTTACTGCAAACTGAATAATAATGCATTTGAATAACATGAATAATAATCCATTGTGTGTTTGTTTTATTAGCAAATTCCATTGCAAAAAATTAAAAACACACACACATACAACTGATGATTTATTTATATTATTTCATGCATTAATCTTTTCATACTCACTTATGTTAAAAAGAATATGTGAGCTTTCTACCTTTATTTTCTGTATCCATGATACTTGTGGATTGCAAGTTCAAAGGTAATATACCAAAATTATTAAAAGAAACACTAGAATAGTTTTATTTCGTACTTTACTCATATTTACCAAAGTACCATATTTATCACAGTACCAAATTTTTTATGCTGTAATTGGAGATATTTGATTTTCAATTACTCCAGAATAAGAAGAAGGATTTCTTTTTTAATGTTTTCTTGAAGATTATGCAATCTATTAAGCGTTTAAACTGCGTGCTTTTCAGACAGTATGGAAAGTTTTGCATTACATATTATTTTATCATTGAAAGAAATACAATTCTAGCTTCTTACTGCACGCCAATTGAAGATGAAATGGATTATCTCAAATTAATTTATAAATAACATACGCTTGGTAAGAATTAAATTTCAAGAGAAAGGCAAATTTTAAGTTTTCGTTAATTTTATCTGAAAACAATGTTTGTTTTTAAAATTTATATTGAAGTTAAAATGACAATGGGGGGTGAAGCAAAAAATAAATTAATAAATAGACCAACAGTGTATTAATTTCAATTTGAGGAAATACATATTAAATGAAAAAATACAATCAATTAAATCAGTGGTTCTCAAACTTGCGATATTTGCGACTCAATTTTCAATAATAATTTTCATCGCTATCCCCCCCCTCTCCGTTTTGGAAGAAAGTATTGAATGAGATAATAATGAACTTTGACACCAAAACTACAAAATGACCTTAACGTTAAATCGTACAAATTATCTGGTTAAGTATAACATTTTGCATATATTACTTTTACGTAATACACGTTTTAAGTAAGTTACTTTTATGTAATTGGATAAGTGTAATGTTATTTTTTATTTCTAATTTTTAAATTGGAACAGAATGCCGTAAACATACAACGAGTAGTTTTTATTACGTCAGAATGTATTTTGTTTTTCTTTCTTTCAATAAATCAATTGTTTTTTTAAATGTTTTTTTTTATTTTCTACTTTTCAATATGCTTATTTCCTCTATGTAAGCTTATGACGTTCTCTTAGGGGCACGACTCACAGTTTAAGAATCACTGACTTAAATTGAATTTAGTTCCAAAATTATTTTATCGGGGAGATACATTTTAAATGTAGTTTTATGCAATCATTAAACAAATTTGCTTTGCATTTATAAAATGAGAAATAGTATTAAATTTGTAATAACATTTCTTTGAAAATGCTATACTTGATAACAAAAATATTCTATATTTTGTATTCAAAGTTTTCTGTGAAAAATTCAATTAACCCTTTGACGGTTAGGGAAATAAGCAGTTCTCGTTTACTTATTTCACGAAGTATTTTGAGTAAACAGTAGTCGAAAGGGGCAGCAGTTTTCCCCAGCCGTTCTTTTGAAAATATCACCCTTCTCTGGCGATGCCGTAGAAAGCTCGCCTCACGCGTTTTAAAAATTTCGTAAAGTATTTGTAGTACATAAATAACAGTTTTTACGTGCTTTAAAAATTAATAAATGTTAATTATTTAATAGTAAATTACAAATGATTATAATCAATTATATAAAAAAGAACAGTTAATTTTATATATAAAACAAATATTAAATTGAAGAGAATGAATAAATACGTCTTCTGATACGTCTTGAATCGTCTTCTAAGCTTGATATACTGTGAACAAAGCCTTCAACAGACTCAAAACTTGATAAACGTTCTGTATCACAATCATAATTATCTAACTTTCTCTTTTGAGCCATTTTACTTTACAAACATCCTAAAAAACGTGCTAAAATACGCATAAAAAGAATACATTTAAAAAAAATAATTCCCCCTTCCCTATGAAAAGAAATTCATGGAACCCCTATTGTCATCTGTAGACTGTACAGCTACCTAAATTTCGCTAGTAGGATTCGTTTGTAACATAATCAATGCAGAATAATAATGGTGAACGAGCTCAGCTTGTCAGCGCGCATTGGGGAAAAATTTGACTACGCGAGTAGTGCTCGTTTCTAACCATTTCGGTTGAAATCTTGCTTCCGAGGGGAACTCGTTTGCGCGCATTATGAAACACGATTCGATTGCGAGATGAACTGGTTCAAAGGGTTAATAAGTTATATTTTTTGTGCAATATCCTAGTGTTTATGTTTTTAAGCTTAGCATTTATATTCTGCATTTGATATCCTCTCCTATTTTATTCACATCTAGGAAATTGTAAAGGCTTTTAATTTAGAATAGTTTCACATAAAAATGCTTTATATCCTATAAGTATTTAAAATATTCAGTTTAGGTTACAACTCTCAAATAGAAAAAAGCTTTAACTTGAGAAAATCCATACAGGAAACAGCCCTGAACAAAATAAAAAAACAGATATTACATAATATGCATGCTCAAATAAATTAATCTTAGAACTAAACCATACTGTATTCCAAAGAATATCATTTGGCTAACACGTAAACAGAATTAAAAAAATACCTTAACAGACAAAATAGGAATTTTAATCACAACTACTCGTATACTTAACGTTTCACCTACTGTCCTTTTATTAATTGGGATTTTTTTTTATCCATAAGAACTATTCCCCGTGTTTTTGGAAAATTCTTTCTGAAATTATAGATAAAATAAAAATAAAAAAAAAATGATTTTATTATGCACCATTTCTTTTTAAAGACACCTGTCTCCCTTCATGGAAAGTTCGATATCTGGCACTTTCTACACACATTTCTACTCCTCTTTTCATGGTTCAATTTTATTTTAAATGAAATACTTTTAAAAAAGAAAAAAAGTGAGATTGGAAAAAATGGTAAGGGGTTGAGTTCAAATTGAGGGAAAAGGGGATAATGAAATCTCAATGAAAATTCTGAAACTATTTAACTGGATTACAAAACTATTAATAGCATATTTTCCACAGTTTGCATTTGAATTTGGGACCTAGATAAACCTTTTTATTTAATCAATTAGAAGAAGAATTGAAAGAGGAGTTTAAATATGTTAAAGGTTATTTTATCGAAGGAAATGATAAAAATTTGTTGATAAATTTGTAATTTTTATTTCTTTAATTTAAAACGAAACTAAAACATAGAACAATAATATATGTGATAAAAATATATCTATTTAAATAAGTCAATGTTTGCCTTTTATAATGAATTATTTCGAAAGGAGAAGTTATTTATATCTTTTTGGATAAAATATGACAGTAAAACTATGCAAAAACAACGTAAAACTGATTGATGATTTAAATCATTGATATTCGTAATTCCTCTTTGTCTTAAATTTAGGCGAATTTAAAACAAAAAATTAAGAAAGAAACTTACTTTATATAAGTAGAACTATTTGTTAAGGTATCCGACTACGTTCAGAACCGTGATCTTAAAAAAGCGCATAAATGAATAATTTTCATGATATTTAATGTTACTTAGAATAGAATACATGTATAAAATTGTTTTAAGAACATTTTGACAAAAAAAAAAAACTATTAAAATACAATATTTCACCGAAAAATTAACTTAAAATAACCTTTTTGCAAAATGTTCTCCTTTTGTGAAAAATGCTTCTATTATAATAACATTTTGCCTGTATATGGCTCAGAACTCTGTATAGAGGTTCTACTGGAATTTTTGAAATACATAACATAAAAGTGGGTTAAAACTATATTTTACAACAACAGAGGAGAGGCATTTTAAGAAAAAAACGTCGATAATTATTTCAATTGGTTGTAACTCGGAAATAATGTGATTTTTTAAAAAAATAGTAAAGTTTCAGACTTTCTGTAGAAGTCTTTGCTTTATATAAGCAAAATATTATTTTAGAAGCATTTTTCATAAAACCAAAACATTTTCAAACCAAGGCTATTTTAAGTTAACTGTTTGCCAGAGTATTTTATTAAAAAAAATTTTTTTAGTCAAAACATGATTAAAATCTTTTTATACATGTATTCTAATTTAAGCGACACTAAATATCATGAAAATTATCTATTAATGCGCTTTTTTAAATCACGGTTTCGAACGTAGTCGAATTCATTACATTTTGCATTTTTTTATTTTACTTTTAAAAAATAGAGGGCACTTTGCTGCATTTATACATGCATTTCATACGAGAATTTGATAAATAGAACGTCAGAAAACTGAATTTTAAAATTGTAGGCAAATGTGATTAAATATGATTTAGGTACACTTTCTTCAAAATCCGTTTTGTGTACAATATGTATTGTAAAATACCAAAATTCTATACATAGAATGTAATGTTTTCTGTATTATACATTAGGATTTATTGAAAATTCTACATTTTTTCTACAAAAATTACGAAGAATTTAAGTGATCAGTTACAAAATTTTAAAATAAAATTTTGTTTTTTAAAAAGTTCACCACACATGTCTAGTTTTGCATTTATAAATAATCAGTGTAGTTCTTAAATAATAAAGCAAGGGTATTTAATACAAAGGGAATATTGAGGATTATTAAAAATTAAGTGTACAGTTTGTAAAATAGACATCTCGTTTTTCATAACTGCTTATTATTATCATTTGAATACTCATGAATAGCCATATTTTAAAACTATTGGCTTTACTTTAAAGTAAATAAATATCGATATATATTACAAAACTAGAGATTATTTCGTTATAATTTTTAAAACAGTACCATTTTAATTAGACTTCAAATTAACTTTTTAAATTAATTATAGACTATGTATTTTTATAACAATAAAAATATGTGTAAGTATTTATGTAATATCTTGTAAAGATGATATTTAAAGTGAAGTAAAAGTATTAAAACTTAAAGACACAAATATTTGGTATTTTAAATGGAAAAAGGTGCGAATCGTTGTCAACACGCGTTGATGAAGTAGAGAAAGAGTAGTTAAAAAGACTTCTAAACAATCTAGAATTTTAAACTTTTAACTTAAAAACTGAGAAATGATGCAAAATAACCCAATTAATTATTATGGCATGGCTTTATACTGCATTAAAAATTTTACAAATCATACATGAAAATATCTTTATTTGTCATTTTCTCAAAATGCATTTTTTGGTGATTCCGGTACATCTCAAAATCTACTTTACCTGTAGAGCTGATATTTTGCATATCAAAAGATCCACAAATTTTCAACAAAGTGAATGAATTTTTTTTTCAAATAAACATTCACAAATTTAAGCAGTAGTATAATTTTTACATAAAATTTAAAAATCACTTAATTTAAAATTTTTATAAATTTGTTTTTTAAAATTTTATTTCATTCATTTTATAGATTGTTATGTTCGCAAAAACTCTGTAAAATTTTATAGCTATATATGCTGTAAAATTTATGCAAAGTGTACCTAAAGGTGAGAACATGTCTTGAAAAAAAAACATTGTTGTAGATTGTTGATTTCTCATACAGATTTATTTGCAATTTAAAATGGAATTTTTTTACATTAACAATTACATAAATGTACAGATGATTCAATGTAAAAATTTAATTTCTGTTTCTTTCAATTTAAGTAAGTGAGAATCATTCAAATTTAGTGTAAAAATGTTCATTTTTCCTTCTGACAGACGTCCAAGTTACCTGTGTACAAATAATATATATATATCGTAAAAGTATAAATATTTAGTTCTATCTTTTCTAAATGTGAGAAGCGAAATTACATCGAGATGCATCAAATTATATTAAAGAAAAAAAAACGAATATGTTCTAAAGAGGTGCTTAAATAGTTTATTAGTAAGAACAATTAATCACAAAAGTGAAAAAAAAGCTTATTTTCCGTAATGACAATGCTTGCCATAAATAGTTACAATTCTTGACATTGCTTTAAATATTAAAAACAAAAATGTGAGGCATTCAAAATGATAAATTAAAAAAGTTGTAACTTTCAGGGAGTGAATTATTAATCAGTATTAATGTAAAATATGAAATTTTATCGCGGAATATTTTTAGTGCAAGACTATGAGAAAAATTATGAGTTATAATATATTAAAGTAGCGAATGGAAACTGTTAAAATAACATTGAGTAGTTTATTTTCAAAGTACTTCAGATCTGCGGAAGACGACCAAAAATATAGTGTTTCAAAAGTAAAGAAATGGCGAATTAATAAAATAACATTATATATAATGAATAATGGTTCCAGATTTAGGTGGTATACAAAATTCATGTAAAGCATTAGTAAAATGCTGTATTAGTTAATGAAAATAACGCCACATAACCGAAGAAAGGCACATGTTTTTTCTTCGTTTTATTTTTACCATAAAGGTTTAAATATTTATTCGTGATCGATATAGAAATACTATTTTACTTTATTTGTGTTTTATTTTTAGAATGACTGAAGAGATAAAGTGGTAAAATAAAAATATACAACTTATATATATGCAATTTCTATTTCTGTATTTTTCTATCATATAGATTATATATGTTTCAAATATATATATTCTATTTGATAATTCTGATACGGGTATTAAAATTGCTAAGAATTCAAAAAATTGTTTCTGGCTTCTTGAAAAATGTTTTAACTTTTTTTTATTTTAGATTTTGAAAAAACTTTATTTTGAAATTTAATTTTTAACTACTTATACCACAAAGATTTGGATGAAACTTTTTTTTCCCGAGTTAAAATATATTTTCCTTTTTTTCTCTGTCATTTTTTCCCACTCACATTCCAACGCAAATGCTGATTTTAATATCTTGTTGAATTTCTTGAAATTATTTTAAAGGTTGTAATGTATGTGCTAACAAAGTAATAAAAATAAATATTTCAATTGAAGCTATGCATACGTGTTTTTATTAACACATCATCATGGACGATACTGCATTTTGTTTTTAAAAAAAATCTTATCTAAGTTAGCCATGTGTACTCGATTATCAGTTTACCCATTTATGAATTTTCAAAAGGCGTATAAAATTTTGTTTCCTGCCACACCGATGTGGAAATTAAAAAACCTTTTCGATTTAACATTAAATTTAATGTTATTTCACATGACAACCATTTGTAGAATCAAATATATTAAATACTCGAGACGCAGGTTTGATCTTTATCATTATGCTATTGTAGAATCAGTTTATATATGGAACATAGACGTGTTATTAATATATTAATTATTGTCAAAATCAGATTTTTGTATGGTCTATGTTACTGCGACAATGCGGCATTTAAATTATTTGCCAGTAAAGATGCAAATCGTAAGAACATGCAACTGATTTAGGATTTGAAGCTGTTGCACATGCAGAGTCAATATAAGAACAGCTGCCATAATATGCACTTTGTTCGATTGGCAAACACAACGAATTGACAGAGCAGAACTGTTTATTGGTGCAGAGTAAAAGTATTGCAATAGACATGCCATGTCATCACCAATTGAGGACAATCAGTATTCAGATAAATTTTCACGAGGAATAACGTGATTACACTCAGAAGGATAGTTGATTCGTCTTTCATACTATTGCAGATATTGGTGAAGGTAAACAGAGCAGAACGGGCAACATTTAAAAATAGAATGAAGAGCATGATTATTTGCAGCCCAAAGCAGTAGTGGTTAAAGTTTCCTCAGTTCGCTTTCTTCTAGGATATCTAAGACAATCCCATGTCAATCTGGACCATTATGCTATATGCTTTATGCTTGTATTCAGAACATCCATTCAAAAAATGACATTGACTCAAAATAATCAACATTTCTATTAGCAATAGTGTCGTAGTTGGGATACATGCTCGACGCAAGGCACATAGTCTTGTTTATTGACAAGTCATCCTTCTGTTTTAGAAATGAGAGTAATGTGTATGATAATGAAGACTACGTGGTCATAGATTCAATCCGAAAGCAGCTATCTATCACTGTAATACGGTATCTAGGTTAGTGTCATCATAGCCTGGTTCTTAATTGTGATAATATAATAACACACTGATATGTTAATAACGAGTTGCGACTAAAGGTCATGTCTTTCATTTGGAATGTATCGAATGCAAGCAGGATAACCCGGACCTACGTATGGTATGCACCAGTCAACAAGTGCAATAAACAACTCAGAAGTTTCTCTGAATATTGCCTATCTTTTAACAATTGAAATACTTTTTGGGCATGGTTTAGTTATGTTTTACTAGAGCTATCACTATTATGCTCGAAGCGAGAAAAGGTAGAGAGCGAATAATCGTGTATGGATCAGGCAACATCTCACACGTTCATTCAGTCTGTTATTTGGCGTATAATGCATCTAAACTCGTGGTGGACTTAAATCAATAATTTCTTTTGTGTTTCACAAATTTTTAATGCTTTTGACAAGCAGTTCAAGCCAGTAATAGAGTTTTTTATGTGTTTTAAACTTGCTTTCTGATGATAGATTTCATCAAAGTTGCCAATTTTTTTTTTCTCAAAACAGAACTAGTTGCAGAAACTAAATGCATTGATGCAGTATTCCTTTTTAATGAGAAAAAATAAAATTACTTCTCTTTAAAATATAATCAAGTATTACATATCGTTGGAAACAAATTTAAATACTTCCCAAAATGGTGTAATCAAGTGGGCTCGAGTTCGAATCCTGAATAAGGTATGGATGTATTTTCAGGAAAATATATATAAGTCGGACTTTCACCTGAAATGGATTCAATTCTCGAATGGAAAACGGCGCACCTCTTCTGTTCTATGCTGGGATCATCGTTTGTAATGAAGTCTATATTCTTACGTGATTGGATTGCATGTTTCTATTCATCTATCTCTCGTCTTTCGTATGTATCCCAGGATGAAACTCATAGCAACAACATAATTAAATAAACTACAGTAGAATACGTTAAATGCGAAAACGCTTAAGAGGAATTTTCAGTTATTAAGAACTAATACAACGTTCTCAACAAACTACTATGAATTTGCTCACGATTTTTCTTTAACATAAAGTCAAAATTGCTTAACACGAAAATATTTCTCTTCTGGAAATAAACAAAATATGAAAAACACCAGCTGTGCAGGCGAGGTTTAAGATGGGTGTAAAATAAGATGTAGTTTCCCATGTTCGTAGATTCTTAATTTTGAAATACCCTCGGAATGGTTTGTTATACGATCCAATTTTATTTATCTAAACTACTTTTACCCTCTACTCCTGCAAATGTCACACATAAACATTTCTTCTCTCATCAGTTGGATTTAGAATTTGCGGGGAGCACATGCAGTATGAGTAAAAATCAGAATTTTTTTTAATTTTTTTAGATAATTTTTAAGAGCACGGTGGCAAAGAGCTATATAAGCAAACTGCTATTCCACTTAAGGTATCCGACTACCCTAAAACCATGATTTTTTTCAAAAATTGGAAATTTTTTTATGACTTTATGTTATGGACCATTTTATTAACTTAATAACAATACCAATTACTTCATTTTCCCTCCACTAGAACAAAAACTACAAGCGTTTTAGTAAAAGCAAATGCCTTAACTTTACACAAGATGTCAAACTTTAAAATGCGTTTTACTCGAAATGTGTTTTTTTCGAAAAACTCAAACGGAGACCGCGATTGCTCAAACAGTTTTGAAAAAAATTAGCTGAAATTTTTTGCTTATGTTCTGCATAACAGTAGAAGTGTTTTGATCTTCAGATTTATCAATAACTGTTTTATTTCAAAATTTGCAGTTCTTTATGTGAATAGTCAATGTTTTTTAAGCAATTTCGTATAATGACTTAGATAAAGTGCTCTAGTTTTTGTAAAAATTAAAATATCTCTTATCGTGAAGATCACTTCAAACAGGAATAACAACGTAACACATCAAAATTGAAAAATTGAGAATTTGTTCATAAAATCTTTGTAGAGAGCGGGCCCCGTTTATGTAATTTTTTGTACATTTTTACTAGTTTTTTCCCATTTTAATAATAATAATTTTTTTTTTACCAATTTTAGGATTTTTTTCTTAAAATATACTAAATAAATATAAAAATATCAAAAAGATCTCCATATCTCCTTTTTTTCAAAAAAACGTTGTCGCAAGTAGTCGGATACCTTAAAATGATGAGGAAGCTTTTAAAAGTTATTGATTGAAAATAGAAGACGAAAACGAAATTCTATAAATATTTGGGTAATGTTAACTCTACACTATTTAGAATAACCTAAAAAAAGAAAGCATATTACAGAAATGTTTGAACGGAGTAACTTTGAGACATAGTGAAAACGGATGAGAACTGTCAAGAATAAGGATCTAAAGACGGCTTTATTTCTTGGTTCAATCAAGCGGTATCTTAGAATGCCTCCAAATCAAAATCTTGATCGCTAGAAAGAAGCAATATACTTGCTAAACAAATGAATATTACATTTTCTGCAAAAATTATAATAATGGAGATTCCGACGATGAAAATGAAATAAAAATCCAGCTCCTGTTCCCACATCATTCGAAATGAGGAACATCATGCAAAGAAAGCACAGCTATTTAGACGTACATTCCAATAATGAAATGAATAACAAGCCGGGCGACATCCCACAAATTGTTGGCAATTTGATGCTAAAGAAAAATATAAAATTATTTTACCGACACTTTAAAAATATTTTGTTTTTCAAAACACTTGATTCTTTTGTATTAAACTTTATTAAGCTCTTATGAAAGTTTTTGTTCCAATGATTTTTGATTTTTGTTTGTACATATCTATGTAAATTAAATGTACTATAATAAACTTAATTTTGTTATATATATTTTTTTCGCAATATCCTTTGACATGAAATTCTTTTAACACGAAAAAATGTGCCAGTCGCTTTCATTTCGTGTTACATGATTTTCACTGTGGAATGGTATCCACCTTTAACTTGATCGCACAGGTACGAATATATTAAATCTTGAACTCGGGATTTCCTCTCAGTTTGACTTAGGTATTTGTAAACATAGACCTCGTATATTCACTTCTCATAGCCACCCCGCGTACGCTAAATTTCTACTATTTATAAGATTCCTAATTTGAATATTCACGTTTCTCTTCTCGAGTTGGTTGGAAATAATTGCCATTCTGGCCCCAAAGAAACCCAAGAGGATAATTAGTTAAAATCGCGATGAACCCGCCACAACATAATATTAATTATAAATGAATAACAAAATAATAATAATAAATAAGGAATATAATTATTATAAATAAATAATATAATATGTCATAATATTTATAAATAAGTATAATAAAAACAATTATAAAAACATGAATACCATAGGATTATTACAAATAATAATAATTGTACTTTTATTTATTATTGATAAAATAGTTACATAATATATATTAAAACTAAAAATGAATAACAATTAAAAAGTACTGAAAACTTGCAATAATCGAAAAACTGCAAACATATCATGATACCCATACTGTAATGTTGTCGCCCATCTTGGCGAATATGAACAGTAACTTGGATTGTGCTTCATGGTATCAAACTATTTCCTTATTTTCTACCGAAAAAGATGTTCTAAAATGTGTTCTTTTAAATAAAAATAATTTATTATTTTGTGTTTTTTTTCCAAGATAAGTGTGCATTCAGTGGTTTAAAATGACTATGTTAAACGAATGATTAATATAGATTAGTTTGAAAAAAGAAAGCAACAATTCTTCACTTTTGTATACTGAAATTTATTTTAGATATGACGAATGAGATAAAAACAAATGCCGTTAGTGGCAACAAAAGAGAGAAATGAATGAAAAAATTGTGAAGACGAAATAAGATCAAAGGATAATATGGAATCAAGTTTGCTCTTATTTTTCGTTATTATTTTTTTCACGTCAATACTAAGAATAATGAAAAAAAAATTGTTGTTTTTGTTGAATTTCTGAAATTTTTTGTTTGATTGCAAGATTTGCTATCTTTTTTTTCATCTTTAATTTTTTTCAGTGGTTCGAGGCATTTCAAAGGACTTGAAATTCGATTTCATAGCTCACAGAACCTAGAAAATAATTTGATATTGTGGTGAACGATATTTTAAAAAACATCTTTATCACAACAATTATTAAAAAAACCCGAAAACAACTTATGTATTCCTATCTCGTTCTGTACAGTTTTGAAACTAGGAAATTACAGTACAATATTTCCCCTTAAATATATTCAAGGCTTCTTAACAGGAGGGATAAGTTATATATAGGGTTGTCGTAGATGGTTTGACATATTTTGTTGAGGCAGATAATGAAAAAAAAATCCACACAGCAAAAATGACTAACATTTTTGGCCAATTAATTTTTTCTTTTGGAACTTCGGACATAAGACCCAACGTACTTTTATTTTTATCCTTTTTCTCTATTTTCTGTCTGAAACATACAGTATGCGAGTAATGTGTATAGTAAAATTCCGATCGGATGCTCGAATGAAAATACCCTCACTAAGCATTATTTTAGCCAAAAATTAATTTCGAGTTACTTAATTTCAATACGAATTAAGATAATAACTATTTTTCAATTAAACCACCTTTTTAAATACTTACCAAATAGCTCATTTTACATAAGGCATGTTACTGAATTATAAGAAATTTATATTTACTCTCTCTCTCTGCAATATTTACATCTAAGTATCAAAATTTACGAAGATAAATATTAATTATGCTCATTATAATGTAAGTATGTTTTTACTAAACATATAATTACGAGAAGTATTTGGGCCACTTAAAATTTATAAATAGCTTTTTAAATTATAACTAAATTTCCATGTAAAATGATCAGAAATGTACTTTTTTTCTAAATAATGTAAATCCTTTTCTAGGTAATAGTATTAAAAATAGCATAACAAATAATGAACATAAACTTAATTATTTTTCTGCATTCTCTCAAGGAGTAAATATTATTTTCAAATTTTAATTAATAAAGTTTAATCAAATTTAAACTCATTCTTTAAGTTGATGCTTATAAAGACTTAATAACTGTTAGGTATTTCGAAATTCCTCCATCTTCCAATCTCTCTTAAAATATTTTTCTTTGGTACTCGACTATTTATAAGGGACCACAGTCAGATGTATTGTAAATTGTTATTTTGTTGTTTTTACTTAAAGAAAGAAAAAAAAATTTGAAATGCAAAAAATGTTAACTTAACGTAGAATTTATTCCTTAAACATAAGATCAACTTATAAATAGTGGGGAAAAATTCGGTGCACTTCAAAAATTTAGAATTGCGTTTATTTTACAGCAGATATTTTGAGAATTGTAATATATTATTGTTTTCTTTTTGAAAGAAAGTATATTTAATATTATTTCCTCCTTATTTTTATCAGTTGCAAATATTAAGAGTTATTACATAAATATATTATTTTAAAATTTATGTGTAAATTAATGATTTAATTTAAAAGTGCCCTACTTAGTGGGATTCAAAAGTTCCCGGACTGAGTCTATAACCTAAAAATTATTGCCAGTTAAGTTGCTGAAACGCATCTACCTTCGAAACAAGACTCTTGAGCAATAGTACACTTTCGGCATCACTTGTAAAATTCATCGAAACATTTCTGGAATCCATTTTTATGCATGTCCTTAAATTCAGCCTGTGATGCACTTTTAACTTCATCTGCAAATTGAAATTGATGACCCTCCACGTGACGTGCCAGTTCAAGAAATATTCTGAAGTTTCAGGGGGCAAAATCAAAGGAGTAAGAAGAATGAGGCAAAACAGTTGTTTTCATTTTCACCTCGTCGCTGTTTGAAGCCTGTTCTTATGTATCGCCTCAGAAAACTTTTCAATGTTTTATTCTGTAACCGTCCAGAGCGTTCGTCGTCTTTGATACTTTTCCTGCCTTCTCTGAAACGTCAATGCTACTCAAAATCTTGCGTTTGCGATGATGTATCACTGCCTTAAACATGCATCAATATTTCTTAAGTCTCTGTAGCACTGTTTTCCAAGTCAACACAACATTTGATACTATTATTTGCTCAACAAACGCAATTTCTTTTAATCGCCGGTTACTAAATGCATCCACCTACAAAGTACGAATCCGTTGCAAGCCATCAACCACGTGGTTTGAGACAAACTTTTCAGAAAAATGGGAAAAATGAAGTGCCACAGAAATATTATGGTAGGCGCTCAACTGCAAAAGTTTTATGTTACAGTCTCAGTTCTTTAACTTTCGAATTCTACCTCGTATAAACATTAGAGAAAGTAAGACCTAATTGTATCAAATATATTTTCAAAATTAAATTCTGCTTATTATAATCTCTATAAGATACCTTTTTCCCATCACTTTAATTCATACATGAAACACTTCTAAAAAGTTTAAAAGAAAAACCTTCTTACGACTCAGATTTAAGACCGAAAATCCTTTTTCCCTATAGTTTCAAAATACCATGTTCTTTTCTTAAAAATATATCAGTTTTTTTTTTAACTTGCATTTAAAATGATAATACTTTTCGTATCTTTCAAACTTTAGTCTCTCTGTGTCCGATAATTCGTGAATTAATTTAAAGGCTTTTATCATTTTAAATTTTTGAAAAAAAATCGTTAAAGAATTTTTTTAAAGGATTTAGTACATCTAAAAATCGAAAGACATCTTGTTCATAATTTTTCATCCTAATCATTTATCATTCTGTAGTACCTTTTTCATCTTTTATCAAAATCATGTGATCACCATTGATGACAACACATTCTTCTTTAAAGGTAATTAACCTTTTTTAAAGCGATAATTAAGGTATCTAAAAAATTCATGAAAAATACACTGGAGACTCTCTTAATTTGTTTTCTTTTACTCTAATTGCATTTTTTCTTTGTTTTAGTCTCACAAAGGGTAGAGAAAGAAAAAAAAATATTTTTTTGGATCATTAAATTTTTAATTTTGCAAGAAAGTTTCATTAGTCTTCCTTGAGAATAAAATTTGATTAGAGAACCAGAGACTAATATTGCTTCCATCACATTTTAGAAATAGCTTTATGAAAAAAACAAGATTGTTTTGGTGGAAGTTACTTTTCTAAAGTTTAATTAACCATTTTATTTACTCTGTCCACGCTTCATTGCATTTCTGTATATTGATTAATCACTGTGCAGCTCTATCCAGTATTGTGATTAGTGACACTGATTGCTAAACCGTATGCACTAGATTCAAATGCCGGAGAAGACATGGATTGCAACTAAACGAGGGTGAGTCAGAAAGTAAGTTTCATTTTTCGATTGTTGTCAGGGTTGTGTGTGGAAGTCAAAACATAAAATGAGGCATTAATAATAAGACGCAACTTTTTTTTTCACATACGTACCAAATACATTGAGACATTTGTCAAACCGCTTGATAAGCTTCAAAGATCCCTCCAGCAAAAACTCAGGGCTTTGCATACGGAAGAAGCGTTTGCTTTTGATTGAATTTTTTGAAGGTTGGAACTAGGGTGACATAGTACCTACGCGGTATTGTGACACCCTGATTGAAGTTGAAAGAGGTTATTCGGAAAAAGAGGCCTGGATTTCTCAAGCTTAAAGCAATTCCTTAAAATAATTTCATACACGTAGTCTAATCTAAGAGACACTAAATATCGTGAAAATTATCCATTTATGCGCTATTTTAAAATCATGGTTCCGAACGTAGTCGGATAACTTAAAGTAAAGAGTGTTTTTTTTTCAGGTATAGGAGCTTAAGTTGACATTACTTTCCAAGATGGCGACCGATTTAACAGCTGTCAAGTGATTTATTCTCAGTTTGGTTTGGCAATTCATCAAAACGATCATCAAGCAAGGCGTAGATTCGTCGAATGGGCCCGAAACGAGATTGCCGTTGTTCCCGATTTTCATATGCGAATTTTGTTTTGTAATGAAGCGCACTTCTGGTTGAATGGCTACGTCAACGAACAAAACTGCCGCCTTTGGAGTGAAGCTAATCCACAAGTGTATGTCGAAACACCGTTACATCCAGAAAAACTGACTGTTTGGTGCGCTTTATAGGCTGGTGCAATCATTGGTCCGTACTTCTTCAAAATCGATGAAGGCCACAACGTTACAGTCAATGGTGATCGGTATAGAGCCATGATTACTAACTTTTTCATTCCTGAATTGAACAATTATGATGCCCAGGAGCTGTGGTTCCAACAAGACGGCGCAACATATCACACAGCTCGTGCAAGAATCGCTTTATTGAAAGACACGTTTGGTGACCGCCTAATTTCACGTTTTGGATCTTTGAATTGGCCTCCAAGATCTTGTGATTTAACACCGCTACACTATTTTCTGTGGGGCTATGTAAAGTCATTGGTTTATGCGGATAAGCCATAAACGCTTGACCATTTGGAAGACAACATTCGCCGTGTTATTGCCGATATACGGCCACAAATGTTGGAAAAGGTCATCGAAAATTGGACGTCCAGATTGGACTGCATCCGAGCCAGCCGTGGCAGCAATATGCCAGAAATCAAATTTAAAATGTAATGCCACAAGATTATCTTTCGAATAAAAAAATTCATGTCAATCGATTAATACATCGTTGTTTTATTGCAATTTAAAATTCTATACCTCTAAAAAACACCCTTTATTAAAATTCTTCAATTTTCTTTTGAAATAAAAAAAAAAAAATCTTAGTTCCTATGAGTACTTTTGAATCAAATATAATTCTTTAAAATTCTTGAATCAAATAAAGTTTCTGCAAACAGCTAAAGTTGGTAGCAACGAAGCTTATTTATTTCCTGAGTGGTTGGAAACACAAAGTTCATGTAACTATGGCGTCACATGAACTCTTGAACTGATTGGATGGAACTATGTGATTATAGTCATAATATGACAATGACGTGACATTAATTTAGTCAGTCAATTGATTTCATAAGACATGTTGTTGTTGTTTCGAATCCCCTTGGAGCAGGAAAGTTTACACCAAGTCCATTTGACTTTTCCGCGTAATAATGTCACACATCAGGTCTTGATCTTCAAGCAACTGTTCTAGGGGAAATGCCCCAGCAGTCCAGGAGATGAGAAGGAGAAACATTGAGAGAACAAGGTACATGCAAAGAAAGACTTTATCCCTGCACAAAGGTCATATCATGCTGATGAACGCTTTCATAAGATATGAATTCTGAAAATATAGAAACTAGCTTTGGATGAATATGTGAATAGTTTAATTCAGGCATTGTATGCACAAACAAATTGTAACTAAAATACATTTGTGCAAATAATATATATTTTAATACTACAAAATAAACAAAAATCATTCTATAAATATACTTCATTACAAATATATAGCATAAATGAACATCGTGTTAAGTATTTCAATTATGTTATTCCAGATTTCAGAAAGAATACAATTTAAATAATATCAGTCTTCAACGATAACATGAAGAAAATTCAGTTTAATTCCAAAATTACTTATACATATTTAATAGTCTATTTAAAAGAGAGAAAAACTACTCATTCACTTACTCACTCACTCATCACGATATCTCCTAAACTATTAGATCAACAGGCTTGACATTCAGCAGGCACGTTTCTTTCATGGATTAGAGATTTGCTGGGAAAGGGTTTTAAGAATATCGACACCCAAAGAGATATCTAGAGAGGCTATAGAGGTCGATAAACATTCATGTCTGAAAACTGTTAGACCTACAAATTTGAAATTTGTCAGGTATGTTTCTTTCACGAAGAAGAGAACCACTACAGAAAAGGTTTTTATGAAAATTGTCCCCCATTAGGTTATGAAATGTTAAAGCGGCGTTATAGATAAATATTTCCGTTTTTGAACTATTAGATCGACATACCGGACATTTGCCACAGGCATATTCATGCCATTGAGCAAAGATCCATTATAAACAAAATTTTGCAAAAGTAGACCTATAAGGGTTTAAGGGGCGTTATACAGAGATAAATATTCCCATTTTTGAACTGTTAAACCTACAGACTTCAAATTTTGCAGGCCTGTTCCTTTCATGGAGTAGAGATACGCTTTGAAAAGATGTATAGCGAAAATATACCCCCAAAAGGTAATTTACGATAGCATTTTATATTAAAAAAATTTCTCTTTTATGAACTACTGCTTTGAAATTAGAAAAGAAAATGTTACTTTTGCTGAGAAGAGATCAGTTAAGAAGGTGATTTTTTTTCAAAAGTCAATCCGCGAGGAGGTTACGAGGGTGTAATAGGTAAAAAAAACTTTTTATCAATTATTAGATCTACAGATATATTTTTTTGTTTCTCAGAAATATGTTAAAAGAGCCTTTTTTCTTTTTTTGTTAATTTACAATTCATTCGAAATTAACTCGATAAAAATTGCTTTATCTTTTATTTTCTACTTTTTTTTTAATTTACCCACACGAATAACGGGTATACCATCCAGTATTTCTCTAAATGAGTCAGCTAATATTTCTCCAACAGAGATGAATTTCTCCAAAATAGTCTGCCTAATAATTTGCTGGATTTAAATTAAATGTTATTACTTATAATCTGGAAAGAGAAACAACAACAATCCGTTTATGTATTAATTTATATGATTGCTGTATGAATTAGTATAAATTTTATGAACTGTTTGGCAAACAATATTTTTAGAAGAAAAATATTAAAATGGGCTAAATCTGAGTTTCTCAAACTTTGGGGCACCCCCTATGAGCAGATTTGTTATCGTTACGAGGGAGACAGAGACATATCGAAAAGTCGAAAATAATTTTTTTTAAAAACAAATTATTAATTTACTGCAAAGTAGCAAAACAAAATACATTTTGATGTAACAAAAATAAATAAAATACACATTTACAATCATATAATATAGTTATAAATGTATCAGTACTGCACGATGTATTTGACAATTAATTTATCCATACTAAGTTAAGGACATAATTATTATTGACTCTACAATGGGTTTATCATATAAAAATTCTACACTAAGTAGTGCACAAAATACTTACCTTGATAATTTGTACAGTTTATAATTAAGGTCGTATTGGAGCTTTAGAGTCAAATTGCATTATTATTGTATTCAGTACATTGCTATTGCATGCGAGGGGGCGATGAAAATCATGATTGAAAATTGAGGAAAATCGCAAGAATTGAAAGTTTGAGAAGCACTGGTTTAAAGTAATGTGTTTTTTATGATTTGTGTGAAAGAACTTCTGAATGCCCATATGTATGACGGGTTATTGCATATCTAGTATATCCTGTTATGTTAATGGTGTACCCTACATGGGATACATAATTTGTGCAGGGCAAAGATCCATGTCGTGCAACTGTCATTATCCGCAGATGGTTTGAAGAGATTTTATGTTGTTTAGTTGACCTGTGAAATCACCAAATCTCAATCCAATTGAAAATCAATGGAATGTGATCGAATGAGACATCAGTCAGCTGAATGCAGTATCATCCTATCTGAAAACATTAGAAAGAGCAATTCTACGAATATGGTCTTCAGTTCCTCATACGCCTATCAATATCCCTTTAAGACCCGAATTATTTTTATCTTCAATTATTGAATTCTTCTGGTTATTAATGCTATATGAAGCCCAATGGCATTGGGAAAAATAATAAAAAATTCCCGCTCCCCCCCCACCGGAACGTAGACTGTACCAGCACGATCGTGCGGGTTGGGCGTTATATGTGAGATAAGCCACCTATACATTTTTAGCTTTAAGTTAAAAGAAGAAACAATATTAATTCAATTAAAATTGTTACAAATAAGGTGATTATTGATGTATAATTAACTCTTTTATTAATTCATTATTTATTTACTGTATAAATATTTTTTTTTTGTTTTTGACATGTGTAAATATTCATTGCATTTTCCACAACAAGTTATCGAACTGCTTTCATAGTTTTCAAATCTGCACTGGTGAGACCTTGAAATGTCATCAACACATCAAAAATGGGTAAGCATGTCAAGCCTTTTATCCTGGAATGGCCAGGATAAAAGCCATACTATGTATAGTAGGCGGATTATAACGTTCGATCTTTTTGCGAGTTCGAATTAAAACACGCGGTTCTCTTTATCATCATTTAAAATACATTAGTTAGGAGGTGGATAGTCTGATAACGCTTCAACTACCTCTAACTTAAAATTTAAGCGGTCCATTTTGATTTTTAGAGGAATTTTATTTTATATTGTATCTTGTTTGCACAGAAAACAAGAATTTGCTACAGCTAAATCAATGCAATGAATGTGTTTAAGAGACTTTTGTAGTAAGGAATAATCCAAAAATTTCTTTCCATTTCAAATATTCCCCTGTTTTTCTTCATTGCTGTCATTTGAACTTGATTCTCCTTCCAGTATACGAGATTAATATCTTTTTTTCGCAGCACTGTCAACATCCGAGAGATCATTAAGTTCTGATTTATTCATCAATTGAAACATTTCATTTTTGAGAATTCATCTCCTTTTTTAGATGCCTGAAAGTTTTTCTTTAAAAGTTAACGCAGTATTCCATGAAAAGTAGTAAAATGTATCAGAATTTTTTATTATTTAAAAATATACATGAAGATAAACCACGCCATACTAACTACCACCGGGAAACACAGGTCCCTTTTGAGGGGGTGAGGGGTGGAAGAGATATGGATGTAGATATATCCAGAACTGTGGAGAGAATTAAAATGCCATAATCCTCAACAAATGTATGAAAAAGCAAATTAATTGCAAAAAAGAGAGAGAAAGAAGAAAAGGGACTCATTCATGACAATCCTCAAGAAAATTTGGTATTAATTATATAATTATATATTTCATTTTTATGTGGGCTTTCATCAAAATTATTGAAACAGAAAAGAAAATTCGCATGGTAAGTATTTACCTTTACAGCTGCAGTGACTCAATTAACGCCCAACCCGCACGATCGTGCAAGTAACGAAATCCCGAGTCCTACAGGCAACATTAATAGACTATAATTAATATTTTTTTCTATTTTACAATTATTTAAACATTAATACAAAAATTTTATCCAAGCAATTAGAAATTTATTGATAGTTGCCTTTTTACGATAGATAAAAAGAAGACGTGTTTTCGCTGTATTTGAAAACAAATCTAGATTTGCCAGCTGAATGTAAAATATGGACCTCAACCATCGTCTGTTGATAAAAAATAACACTTTAAATCCTCAGAAAACCGTGTTAATCGTTAGATTTGTGATTTGCTTGCATACGACTATTCCAGAAACAAAAACGTATAAAAGAATATCTAACCCTCACGATCGTGCTGGTTGGGTTTTAAAGGGATATATCTTACATTCCATGCCAATACTCCCTACATCATTAAGTGAAAAATTGAGTCCATTATTGTATTGAAGGAGTAGCCATAATAATTTGTTAACAAAAATGATAAAATAGTAGACCGTATGGAAAATTATAATCCTAAAATTATCATTTTCGAATTTCAGTATAATGCTAGATAATGGACATAATGATAAATAAATTTGATATACTTGCAGATATATTTCAGATGTGAAGAAAATGTCATGGCACATTGGATATTTAACAGAAAATAGAATGTATCTCTAAGAATAGAATATTTTACATGATAAGCATTTAGCATGAAAGTATTTCACAAGTACGTATTTACTTTCTGAAAAAAAAAAAAAATACACACTGACTGTTGCCACAAGCCTTCGTTTAAATAGAAGTGGATCGCTGCAACAGCGCTACCCAATGGGTTATCACAACTCAACAGCTACAAATTATTGCTTGAACAACTATGGGTGGAAAAATATCGAATTTGTTACCAACTGACTAATCTGGAGTGCTAAGTTAAAATTGATTAAGTCATATTTCAAAATAAGTTTTTCTTTTTTACAAAACAGAGGGAAACAGACTTTATTTATTTATCTTACATTGGAAAAGGAAAGAGACACAATACTTCCCTCCAAAAACAAATCCCATTTTCGTTGAGATTATAAATCAATTTTAATTACCACACCTCCTGGAAATATTTCTTTCGAAAAAGAATTTCGACACAAATAACAAAAGACATACTTCACCTATTTCTTTCAAAACTGGAAACTAAAGCTCAGCAACACAGTACCTCTGAAAATAAAGAATTATATCCATTTTCTTGCAGTTTCACCTAGAAAACAAATAAAATATATACTATTTTAGTTGTTATTACATGTTATTTGTCAAATATTTTTCTAAATCTCATTCAAGAGATGTGGAAACGTGTCTTTATAAATAATTTATATGTGAATAGATATGAAATATGAAATGACAGGTTTATAAATGGTTGAAATTCTGAAGTAATAATGCATCTTTTCTTTTTATAAAATATACCGTCTTTGAAAAAAAAACATTTAAAACGTTGTATTTCAGTGGGTTTTTTTTTAAGTTTGATCTAAAACTTTGTATTTAAGTGATCTTTGGATTCAATGCAAGGACTATAAGGAGTGATTTTATTTAACATACACACACAAAACAATCATTAGATGAAGTTGTATTTTAAACTCAGAAGCGTTCTCTGCATCATTATAACGCTATACAGACATCAAACAGTAAATATAAACAGCATACAAAACCAATTAACAAAATAAAGCAGAATAAAGTTCTAGGAACACAGCAAAACAAAAATTAAGGATCAAGTTAAATAACAAGTCACTATCTTTCCAATATCTGCAGAAGATACAGGTCTTCGTAAGGGCTGGACTGTCGAAAAACTGTTCAGCCCCCATTTATGCGCCACTACTGTAGACAGAATAAAGTGCAATCATCCACTCAATTCGAAGTCTATAAAGACGAGAATAGAGACAGTTTTGCTGTCACCAAACAGAATGCACTCCCAGTTTTGTCCCTGGGACGGTATGGGAAATTCCGAATGGCATCCCTCCAAGGCTTCTCTCTCATCACTTTATTCTTTCAATTTTAACTGTTGTATGTTTTTTAAGAATTTTAATTTTTATCAATGAAGCTGACATGCCATTAGATGAAGGGGTGTTTTTTGGTGTTGGAAATAAAAACGGAAATGCAGGGTGTTGTCGAATTCTGCTGACAAATTTAGAGGAGAGATGGTAGGCTGCATGGGGATGACGAATCAACGTATAACATGGAGTAGCCAACCACGTTTATTTGGAGTGATTCACAAAAACAGTTATTAAGGGTGTGATGTCGAGTAGACTGAAAAAGGAGAAATAAAAGGTAAGGAGTACATTTTAAGGTGTAAAGCATGTTTACTGTACGAACAAACATCACAGCTCGAAGTCAGAAAAACATGAAGTAATTATCACTAGCATTGTTCGAAGTTGAAGTCGCGTACGTTAGAGCACAGTCAACACCGATGAAGGAGGATTGTCGGACGCGTTCAAACGAATTCGGTGTGCTGGCTATATTAGCTGAAGAGACGACGATCCGTGTAGTGGGACTGCAGCCACCCAACACCTCATACGCAAACGATTTTAGGTAGCCCCAGAAAAAGAAATTCAAAGGATTGAGGTCCGGGGAGTGAGGAGGCCAAGCAACCCGTCCAACTCGTCTAATCCACCTCCCGAGATATGTAGCATGGAGGTGGTTACGCATCGCAATTGAAAAATGTGCTGCTGCACCATCATGTATTAAGCACACTTCCTGGTGCTAAGTAGGCGATTATTCTTGTAGCAACTCTGGGAGATGTGGGGAATTTGCATACGTACATGATTCTTTAATTCTACCATGGAACTCCAAATCTCCGTCTTCGTTAGCTAACCTTGTCTGGTTCAACGTCCTCCCTACGACTACTATTATCGCAATTTTCACCAAGTAACCATGGCTTGTGATGCAGGATTCTATGGTGATTTATTGTTTCCAAGCTGCCTATTATGACCTCTTTGCTTTTTTCGTTTGAATTTGGCTACACCCTGTATGGTTTTCAAATGACAGAGATAAAAAATACTATTTTACTGCTGGAATGTGTAATATAAACAATATTTTCACTGAAATACATATAAAAATATACCTATTTCTCTATTCTAAGTTACTAAAATATATTAGAATATAGTTTTCATCTCTGTGCTCATCTCTCAAAGTCAAAAATAAAAATATTTTATACTCTTTTCATCACGGTAAAAATATGACAGAAAGTAATTTTGACACCTAATCCACTTTTGCATTATCTTCAAAGGGATAAGACAAAGTACATCAGAAGCTATAAGAGAAAATTTAATAATACCACATACACTGTAAGGTTTCTCTACTATATTTCTATCCTTGAACATTGTTTAGAACGAAGTTGAATATTCTAAAGGCGCTTTCCAGAACAAGTTATACCACGATACAAAGTATTTTGAAAAATTGAACAAGAAGCTAGCACTTTTTTTTCAAATATCAATGGAATAGAATCTCTTATAAGCTTCGTTTCACGTTGCATAAATAATAAGAGAATTCCGTAATCCCTTAGAAGAGAATTTTGTGGCAAAACAAATCTTTCAATCTTATGTCAGGGTATTGGTGCTCTATCTGGGTATTTGTAAGTCTTAGAATTGAATTTTAGTCTTACTTTTCCTGTTCTAGCCATAACCTTATTAAATATATTGAATTTCCGTCATACATTTAAAATGGAGCTAAAACATGCTTCTAGGATATTTTAAAGAAAATTGGAGATGACAAGATGTTCTTTCTTACGATATTTAATAAATATAATTTTTAATTATCCTGAAGTGCCATATTTATTTATTTAAAATGTTAGAATAATATAAACTACCTTGGGACAAAAAAAAGTTAACACAATATTTAAAGTTTGCTTTTATAAAAGTAATAATTAAAACGGTTTTAGAAATAAATCTGAGGTTGTCCATTTAAGCACTGGAAAAACATTTAACACAGTGAAACAGTTCTTATACTAATTCCAGCTTTTGAAAACAATTATCAACCAAATCCATAAATACAATTAAATAATTTCTTATCACCGATCAGTCTTAGAAAGATATATGTAGAGAACTATAATATTTATTTTTGTATATCTTTAAATATAAAAATCCCGTGTCAACGTGTTTCTCCGCGATGAACTCCGAAACTCACAACCTATCTTAATATACTTTTGCATATTGTGTGTTACTTTGTTCAGCTTAGAATATAGGGTAGTTTTCATCTCAATTAATGACGTCAATATTTCTTTTATTGCTGGAAATATGGAGAATCCAGAAAATGGCAATTTCACAAAATGTCGACGTAAGCGAATTTTTTTGACCAAAATGCACGAAAAGTGAATACCCGGTTTATTTTGGAGCGAGGAATCCAAATTTTTGAATCGGTTCTCAAAAATATTCATAACTTTGCCGTATAGTGCCATTCGACTGTGTTTTACACAAACTGTGGCATTGGCTTACCTTAAAATTCTTGGACTGAGAAACCTTGGTTCCTGGCGTATTTCGAGAAGGGAAATCTAAATCTGATATCCGATACAAGAAACTACCGTAAATTTTCCGGATCATTTCGGATGACAATCTTACGCAGACCGTGGCAGAACTTACCCTTAAAGTCTTGATGTGCGAAAAGTGCGTTTTTGATGTATTTCGGGATGGATAGTGAAAAACTGTATTCGAATTTTAGAAACTCACATAACTTTGCCGGATATAATCCCGGATGACCTTAATGCCCCCTTTCTAGGAACTGAACTTGCAGGTGCAGTGCCGCCGAAAGTAAGTCGCAGTGGCATCTAGGGGAGGGGAACGAGAATCTGTGAGATCAGATTTTAGAAACCCTGTAACTTTACCGGACACCACCAGTACAAGTTTCTATTCCCTCTAGTGGCTGAACTTGCATGTTCTGGAGTGCCGAACGTCTGTCCCAGGAGCATTTGAGGGTGGGGAAAGAGAATCTGAAATCGCATTTTAAGAATTCTGGTAATTATGCCGGATAAATCCGGACGTCCGTAGTGTAATATTAAAAAATGGTAAAAATCAACATTATTTACTTCATTTGTAAAATTAAATCTTCATATGTTGTTACTTAACAACTTTGCAACTAATTCAAGTATTATACTATACTCAAATAGGATATGAATAAAATGCAAAGTTGGAAATGTTATGTTGCTCCGTGCTTAATTTCAACTCCCCAAATTATAAGCAAAGATTAATTCGACTGAATTGAATAGCTTAGAATAATATTAAAGCAACATATTTCAACAACGCCACAGCAACACGTGGCAGGGGTCCGCAAGTAAGATTAATGGCTCTTAAATTGCAAATTTTCAGTTTTTTTTAAAAAATAATATACATTAAAGTCTGAATGTGTGTTGTGGCTGTGTTTCTGAGAATTTTGGTACCAAAATTGTGTTGATAATGTAAAAACTTCCGATGTTATTGAGAAATAAGTAGTGAAATTTAAACGTAAAAACCCTATCTCTTTCTTATACATAACTTCATTTTTCTCAAAAAAAGAAATTTTAGCTTCCGCGCAGGATTTGTCAGAAACTATTCATGATATAAATATGCAATTTTATACACTTGTTAAAAATAAAGCTCTTCACAATTTATACATCAATTTTCAAAAAAAAATAATAATAAAATTTAATTTATTTGAATTTTAATTAATTTTTTTCTTAAAATTTTAAAATTTTCGTTATAATTGTATTAAAAATATTTTTTCCCCCTCTAAATTTCTTAAAATTTAATATAACTTCAACAGTGAACATTTTTATACCAGGTAAAATTAATTTTGTAAAGTTGGATCAATTTTATACTTTAGAATCCTACGCGGCGTAAAATATTGATTTTCATATTTTTGAAAAATTGTCTAATTTTATTCCTTTATAACTTTTAAAATTTGTTTTCAAATTCTCTGAAAAATCGAGAAAAATTGTAAATATATTTGATCATTATATGGTACAAATTTCAAATTATTGTTTTGTTTTATTGCTAAGTTACATTGATTTGAAGAAGAATGTATTTTTTTCGAGTACACGGATATTTGTTTACACCAGTGTTTCTCAAACTGTGGGGCGCGCCCCACTGGGGGGGGGCGAGCATATCGAAAATAAAAGATTTAAAAATATTTAATTTACTGGAATGTAGTAAAACAAAATGCTTTTAGACATAATAAAAAATGCACTTTTACTCTGATATAATTTATAGGCGCACGCGCGATATTAAGTCATCAAAAATAAAAACTCCTTCAATACCTAATTAGCTATCTTTGATCCTATAACCAAACAAAAAAACTTTTATTTGATTTTCTGTAATCCAATGATGAGAGAATTTTTTATTACGCTTCCTTTTTAATCCTACCATACTAATCATTCAGAGAAAAAACAGATCCCGTACCCAGAATCGAAAAAATTTAGGATCATAAAAAATTCATCACTATCATTATTTTTGAAATACTGCACATTATAGCTGCAATCTGTTTGTCCTTCTAAGTTATTGGTACAGTTACTTATGACCCCTCTGTTATGTGTTTGTTTCTCATTTAGGGAAGTTGTAAGTAATGTATTTCTCTCTTGCGCTTTTTTCCATGAAAAGAGTTTTATGATATTTGGAAAACCACGGAGATTATTTAAGAGTATTCTAAAAAATATAAAGCACAACGAAAAACGTTTTACAAAAATTTGTATTAGTAACATATATATTATCATAATGAATACACTTTTTACCCGGAAGTGGTCACGCGGGACACATAGATTACGAAATCGTTAATACTGGCAAAACTGTTTATTTGTTACCAAAGAAAAATTGAAAAGTCCATGAAAGTAGGTAAGTATATTTTCTCATAGTTAAATTATTCACTGGAATTACCATTTTTATTGTGTACTATAAAAATAATTATAAAAAAAGGATTGGGGTGACTCAATAACCCCGCTGGACCATTAGTATCGAGTGTGCGCCTGCTCCAGGGTTAAAACATGTTGAAGTCTTTTCGCTTTAAATATTAAAAATAATACAATTCTTCTTCTTCTGAATTTTATATTATTGTTCATTATTCAACATCAATTCTAAATGATAATTCTGTAAGGCTTAAAATTATAGTTCGCTTTAAACTTTATACTTTGAGCAATCATTTAAAAAAATCATTTTACATTTTTGTAAACATTGTCGCGCACTTGGCTTTACGCTCCTTACAAAATTCAGCGATTATTTCAATAATGTTTTATTTTCTTATAAATGAACTCATGCAAGCGGGTACTTCAGCCAGTATACTTTTAATGTAAGTGCTCCATAGTAGTTTATAACTAATTCATTATTACTAAATTAAGAACAAGTTTAATAAATATTAATGATTTCCATGGTCTTGTCTTGGAAAGCAAAGTTTTTATAAGGAATGCTTATGATTATAAATTGAACCTCTGAGTTATTTTCCTATATTTAGCAGATATCTATATTTTGTCTTCTAAGCAGCCACCGCATTTTGCAATATGTTCAATTTAAAAATTAGAGAAAGGAAAAATAACACACATAATAATTATCCTATTATATTATTTATTTATTACTTAAAAGTAGTATACAAAATTTAATACTTATGTTACTTATTTGTATGGTTTATAATTAAGATCGCCTATTGTAGCTTTAGCATCAAAGTTCATTATTATTGCATTCAGTACATTATTAATGTATAAGGGGGGCGCGATAAAAATTGAGAACGAAAAGGGGGGCGCCAGTATTGAAAGTTTGAGAAGCACTGGTTTACACGGTCCTGTGACATCTTAATAAAAACCTCCTTTAGTCCCATCAACACAAACATCTATAACGAAACCTTCTGTACTCGGTTACATTCGTTTCGTAAAATTTGTTTTTCTATACTTAATAATGCATTACTTAACAGTGCAACTCTCTTGAAGGCGTCCTTCACAGAATATACTCCAAAGTTCCCGCTTTTACATCCGGTTTGCTTACATTCTTTGTTGATACTACTAAAAGAAATTCTATTTAAATTGTCTTCAAAAGATTCAATCTTAGTACGATATTTCCTCAGAGGAAACCTCATTTTTAAGAGATCTGAATTAATATTTTCTTCACAAATCATTCTTACAGATTTTCATGAAATGTTCATAATCCTGTTTCAAATTACCTTTCATATTTTCAGACTTAGTTGTAGAAATGGACATCAAATATTTAATCACCATTTAGTTCATTCAATCCTTCGGGAGAAACGTTTTAATTCCATAATTTAATACATCATTAATAAAGGTTGTTTTCTCGTCCAGGAAATTTATCAATGCATGCAAAATGTGTTTCATTTTGGCTCTTTACTAACTTAAATATCTTATTTTCATGAATGTTTAAATTTTGAACTACTCGGAGTTGTACTCAAATTTCTGAATGTATTTAAAAACCATTCAAGTCCTTGACAAGCAATTTGAAAATGTTGCATGAATAATCCAGAGAGAAAAGGAGATGGCTAAAATGGGATATTCAAGAGGTAAAGAAAGAGTTAGTTAATTGAGAAAAAAAATACTCATTAAAAAGAATATAAATTAAAAATTATATTATATATAATTTATTTCCTATATTCAAATTCCTATTATGTAACCAAAATAAAAATTTCAGTAGTATATTGCTTATATCGTGTAAAACGAAGAGTCATAATGTGTCTTGCTTAAGTTTAATTTAACCAATTGTTAATGCAAAACACTTTGAAAACATTTATAAGTATATATTTTACATCGACATCACCATTAAGGATAAGTCAACTAAGTTAAAATAAACAAAAGCAAAATATTAAATCGTGAATAAATTTGACAGCCCTTCAATAATATTTTTAATTTTTAATTAACTAGGAATCTGGTTTACCCTTGTGTTCACCTAACGGTGGACAAATTCCCATCGAACAAATTAAACAACTCATACCCATTGCTCAAATTTTAAAAAAAAAAAATGTAATTTTCTTGTATTATATACTATTTTTTCAGTTTTTCCTTTGCAAGGAGAAAATTAAGTGTTCCTCTCCGCATTTTAAATTTGTTTTTTTTTAATTTGTGAGGGGACTTTATCGGTACTTCTACTAATTGTCCGCTTGGGATTTCTTTGAGGCTAGAATGGCAATTTTTGCCAACCAACCCAAGAAGAGAGCGTGTTTACGCAGATTAGAAATAATGTATATTGGAATGTTAGCATTCGCGAGGATCGCAAAGTGAAGCTCTGAGTGCTAACCAAGCTAAGTGAAGTGAGATAAAGTTCACTGAGAAGCATCTTGATTCTGTGAGCTGGTCTAGTAGTGCCAGTCCAGTGAATTAGAAGTGGGAAAAAGACCAGAGGAGTATTGTCTTAGCCAGAGAAAGTAGAATTAAATGATAAATTGATGGTTTACGTATCGTAGCTGTTTGCCCAGGAAATAGCGGTAAGCGTGTTCACTTAAACTTTAAGGTTGAAACGGATACTATTAAGTTAGGAATTAATCTATAAAGATAGATTCAGGGGTATTTGCGCTTTTTATCAGTAATACGTTTTGCGTCTCATCACTCTTAATCAATATCCTCCTAGACTAGCATTGTTGTTGTATTGTACATAAATGGAGATCATAATAATCTGAATTTATTATAGTAGAGTTTTAGTGATTCATCTTTCATTCTCTCAGACATAAGTCGAGTGGATGGTGGAGAGAGGGTATCCCCAACGGAGGAGATATCACAAATTTAGTGCCTCATCAAAAATCTTATATATAAACAAATTTATTACAGCATCATGAAAATATTTTTAGGGAAATAAATAGAACAGTGTGTTTCTCTCAAACTGTGGGGTGTGCCCCTCCATGGGGGTGTAATATCCCTACTTGAGGGACGTGAGCATATCTAAAAGGCAAAAACGTAAGATTTAAAAAAATAACAATCTTTCTGAAAGGAAGCAAAACAAAATACATTCAGACATAATAAAAAATTAAGTACACATTTACACTGATATAATATACTTATAATTTTGACAGTATTTAACACAATCAATGTATTTGGTAATTAATCAATCAATATTAAGTTAAGAACAAGTTTTATAATTACTAGTGACTTTTTCAAGGCCATGTCAAATAAAAAATTATACACAAAATGTAATACTAATCTTGATCATTTGCACGGTTTATAATTAAAATCGTATTGCAGCGTTGGCTTCAAAATATGTTATTATTGCATTCAATATAATGCTATTAAATGAAGAAGGACGCGATGAAATTTATGTTTGAAAATTGAGTCGCCAACATTGAAAGCTTGAGAAATACTGTGTTACTCGATTAGCTCCCCAATGCTACAGTTCTACACGTAAGCGCGTGTATGTGATGTATTGGGTGGAGGGAAGAAAAGAAATAAATAAGCAAATACTTCGCAAACATTTTCAAGGTTTTCATTGCAATCCAAAGCCTTTGGAATAATTTTATGGATAGCAGTGCACAGAAGAGATAGAACTTCAAAAAGTGTAAAAGTAATGTTGTGAAAGACGTATATATACGTCCAGGTTCATTAATGATTTGACCGAGAGAGATGTTTATATGCGCAGGTTGTACTTAAGAGGTTAAAATCGTATTGCAACTATAGCTTTAAAGTTTAGTATTATTTAATTTGCATTGTTATTGTATGGAGGAAGGGAGTGAGGAAAGTTGTGATTGAATATTGTGTCGCAAATATGAAAAAATTATGAAGCATTTACATAGAGAGGATATACCTTATAACGCGCGCAGTTTTTATTTAATTCCTACTATTCAATTACTACTCTATGTATATTTATTTATCTTGATGTAATCTCAACTGAGCTGAAATTTTACATACATGATTATTTTAGATGACAATACAGTAATTTAATTACAACTGATAAAAATTAAATGATTAAAACTAATTATTTAAAGAATTACAAACACAGCCACGTTGGCATCATTTTTGACGACCCTCTTGGCGATTTGTGTCAAAACTTGAAAAGGTGTTTTTTCCCCTCACGTTTTAAAGCCTTCAGTTGAACTGAAATTTTATATGCATATTTTAATGATAATAAATAAAAATTAATTACCACTTAGTGCTGTGATTCTGTCATATGTATGCGCATATTTATATTAATTGTAACTATTTAATAAAAGGTTGCTAAAATAAAATTTTTCTTTGTTGATCTAAGTAGGAATTGACTTGTATTTTTATATTACAACTTGTTTTTATTCAATTTAGTATTTCTTTAATTGTTATTTTAAGACTAGTAAATGGTAACAGTTAATGAAAAAAAGACTCCTATATTAACTAAATTAGTTATTTTTAATCAATTGGAATCTTCGTAATATCATTTAATTCTAATGATCAAAAATGAATTCCCATTCAAGCAATGTATAAAAAAAATAACACATATGACTTAAATATTAAATAAGTTCTATTCTAGAATCTTCCTGAATTTTATAGTGACAATAAATTAGTTAAAGTTCATAGCAAAATAGTATAAGTCAAATTTCAGTATTGAATGAAATCAATAGGAGCGAAAATAAATACTTCCCTATGTCGAAGCATCGAAACTGATGGATTTTGAATTGGATTACAAAATACTTCTATTGAAATACAATGTTCATCTTCCTCAGCCACGAGATGAGCATGACGAGAAAGAGATCAATTAATAATATCTTACGCAAGACCAAAAGATAACATATCTGGTGAATTATAACTGGTTAATCCTTATAGAAATAATTTTTTCCAAGAATGTTCCAAATGAATTATATTTTTTTCATCACAAATTACTAAGCGTAATACTTAATAGAATGCGAAAATGGAAGGATTTAATTAATGGTCAATTTTAAAGTTTCCACAAAACTTTTTATTTTATAATTGTGGAAAACTCCCACCTCCAAATATTTGCTTTTTATAAGTACACTCATGCTATGAAGAATGTTTCATACATTTTTAAAGAATTTATCTCATACTTATAATAAAGTTTCGTGTTTGTACTTATTTTTCAAACGGTTGATGATTTCTTTGCGTGTGTGCATGTATGAGCACACAACTTTAAGCATGGTAAATACTAAGTCGTTCATTACAATGGATACATAGATAACATCAGCCGTTTTAGATTTTTTGGATGGACGTTGCTTCGCCAATCCTAAATTCTTGCCTTCAATGGAATATCTCCACTCTAACCTCAAGGAAAATCCCGAATGAGAAGTATTTCAGTACCATGGACACACTGCATCTCTTAAAAACCCACTAGTATCAATAATCTCACTATAAAAAGAGAAATATCTTTAAATCAAAGATAGAAAGAAGAAAATATCAGTGCACGTACAACAAACATGTGGGGAAATTGGTTAAGGCGAAATTTCCGGACCCCGTACCTTGTACGGACAAACTAGTTACGTGGTTAATGGAGAACTGGTATCAGTTATGAATATAAGGCTTGATCCTTCCTTATGATATGTGAAAAATTATTGTTCTGAGGGAATTTTCCTACAATGTGTGCGAGCGTATTAAAATATCGAAAACAAAAAATTATTTAAAAAGTTATAAATTTACTGAAAGTAAACAAACAGAAAACACTTTGTCATAATAAAAAATAAGATTAACATTTGCACTGATATAATATATTTATAAATGTATCCGTACTGCACAATGTATTTTATAATTTAATAATTACCAGTGACCCCCATGAGCTGTCATATAAAAATATATACTAAAGTTAACACTTATCTTAATAAGTTGTACGCTTTATAAGTAATCCTCCCTTAACTGCCGATTAAAAGTTACGTTGATTTACTCCCTAATACCATCGTTCTGCCCAGTGGCTAGCGCATGTGATGTATTGCGGAGGGGGGGATGAATTAATAAACAAATCCTCTGAAATGAGTAAGTACGCAAACACTGTCAGTGTCTTTTTATTGCAATCCAAAACCTTCGGAATAATTTTATGGATAGAAGTGCACAGAAAAGATCGTACCTCGGAAAGACGTATATATACGTCCGGGTTAAATTAATACTGTGGATGAGTGAGACGTTTATATATACCGGGGACACTTAATAAAAAGTCGTATATTGTAGCTTTAGTATCAAATTATAGTATTAATGAATTCAATACATCGTTATTTGTATGAAGAAGGAGAGGGGCTATATAAACTATGGTTGAATATTGGATCACTAAGATTGAAAGTTTCAGAGCACTTACTTAACTCATTACATATAAACTATAATTTTAATTTACAGTAATCCAGTCTTAATGATCGGCAAAAAATAATTGTTCTACGTTTAAAATAATTCTGCACTCAATTATTCTGTATTTTCCTATTAATTTTCAAATAGATGTTTCACATATTATTTTTCTTTGGACACAATTAAATGTTTACAGTTAATCAAAAACGGAAGAAATAGTTGTAAAAGAATAAATAAATTTTTACTGACCTGAAATACTATATGATATAAATTTTAAGCCATTTTAAAAATATTTTAACTAATTATTTATTATTTTCCAACAAAAGCACAATTACTTTTTTTCTTCTTTTTAACACACTTTTATAAGCTTCACTTGTATGTAACGAAATCTTTGAACTCAATTTTTACCCATTTTAAAAGGTCAAATTATTTTGAAATTTTGCTCACTGGTCCAGGGCCGATGGCCATACAGTAATTTAATAATTTTGTCCCGTTGTCCTAATCAGGATCGTCAGATATTTTCAGATTCCATCCCACATCTGGCGAATAATTCTAGATTTGACGACTAAAAGATTAAGTTATAACTTAGTTCAATTACCTATAAAATGGTGTTTTTTTGTATTTTTATATATATATATATATAAATCGTAAATTTTTTCTCTGAATCCACTTTATTTGTCTTAAAAAATTTATGAACGATATAAAATACAATTTATTATTTAGAAATGTTTTCTCATTTTCATGAGGTGCATAATTTAATATTTAATTATTTGTTTATAAAGCTATTGAAAAATTATTATTTTAAAAGAATTTAATAAATTCATCATTATGCATCGAGCTTACTCAACTCTTAAAAAGCATATCTAAGCTTAATTGCTTTTATAAATAACTGATTTAATTTTTATTTACTAATTAATTATTTATGATAAAAAGACAACTATTCATTCTTGAATATGTAATAAAATTTTCAGTACTTCATGAGATGTAAAGTTATTTATGTATTAGTTTCAGAGGTTATGCTTATGTATCTGATTTAAAAATATTTAAGCAGATCGAAGAAAATCATATGAACATTTTCAAGAGCTTTTATCAAGGATAAAACAAGTTAGTTATCTCAAATAACTTTATATTACTTATAAGAATTTGATTTTCAGATTTACAAAATTAATTACATAAGAAATATTATCAAATAAATAATGTTATTTGACAGCAAGACTTTTAGTAAAATATTAACATGAAAAATACTACAACTTAGAGCATTTACATGTCTTTGAGCCTCTATAGTGTGTTAGAAAAATACGTGAATTTGGAGAAACCGTATTCAATTTAAAGTCAATAATTTTACTTTTCATCCAAAGTAATAGTTTAATAAGAATTATTTATCATTAGTTTAATTATTATAAAATGTTTGGCTAAATTAATTATAATATAAAGTTACATGGTGCTTTACTCTCCGATTCAGATAATTGAAAAAAAAATTTCGAATTGTTGATGAATCTCAGGCTTTCATATATTTGCCAATCAGATTTGAAAGTATTTAAAAATTAATATATAATCAAATGGGGGTCTTTTGGGAAGTATATCTGTAATAAGAGTATCTTTTTACAATTTAAAAGAAGCTAACAAAGAAGTTGTGAGTTTAAGGATTACTGAGAATCACTGATAAATCGCATGCTCCCTTATGTTGTTGGCCTAAAAGATATGGATACTATTTTAAAGAATAATTTAGTATGCTTGTACCCGTACATGATAGCTTCAGAAATCAAGAATCTTTCCGAAGTAAGAATCTGAGAAATTCAAATCCGGGTTTGAGAATTCACAGAGGTCAGGTGCCTGTAGGGAATTTCGTGTTACTGTCCCAATACATTTCACTTTGTAAGTTATTTCTTGTTAATCAGTCTCCATGGAGAGGAAGTTAAATTCAAAATGGTTTCACCAAATCCCCTTTTCATTCTTTCAGAATGAAAACTCTTACTACGCATAGAGATAGGAAAAATTTTACAATTTTAGAGAATGAGGACAAAGTAGAACTGCACCACTTTCCTGTGAATACTGACAGGGTGTCTTGACAGAATTCTTTTAAGACCACCACCATCTTCAAATGGAGTTTGTGTGAATTAGATTTCAAGGCAATGTCCTTATAAGCTTTTCTGAAATTGTCACTATCGGTTGATTCAAAATTAGTGTGACCAAGTTTAAAAGCATATAACTATTTATGATGAATTTCTATCATTTTGCTATTGGGATTATATATATTTGAAAAATGAAACATTTGATTTGCTAATCTATCCATTTTTATTAATGAGAGTAAAATACAGTACTGAAAATTATATCCTGAAAGATCTTTACAGCATTTGAAGGATAGTTGTTCAAATTCTGTAAATAATAAAGCATTTAAAAATCAAAAAAATACATTTTTTGTTGTATTACTATCTGAACTTCAAAAAGAAATAAAATTTGACTCGCAATAAATTTCTCCAGGGAAAAAATATGACTGAAAGGAAGTCCTTAATGAAAGAGAAAAAAAAGAAGTTAAATATAATTATCGCTGTAGAAAGTCTTTTGCCTCACAAACCTAATGCAAAGAAACAATAGATATAGCAATAGACAACTTATTGTTAGATAAAGAAAATTGGCTATAAAAAATTAAAATTTCTAATATGTCATCAAATGTCTGTTAAGGCCATAGAAAAACGAAAAAAAACGTTCTTGGCTTTTGTATTTAATGCTTTGCAAAGGTAGATAAAAATCATGGATAACTTCTGATGAAGCATAATTCCATCTGTCATTCACAACTGACGAAATAAAGATTCAATATACTCGTATGTCAAGCAAAAAGCATCGCAAAGACACAGCTATTTTAAAAAGTGCAAATTAGTCGACAGGTCTTAAGGTATGGACGGAAATGTCTTCTCAAGGCTTAACAAGACCACTTTTTGTAAAACCCAGCTTTAAAATTGATGCTAAATACTATCAGAATAAAGTTTCGAAACTTTTGATCATAAAAAGTAAACATCATTACCCTCAAGGAAACTTTGTTTTTCACCAAGAGTTATACTACAAAATCAACAATAAAATGGCTGAAACATTAAAAAATAAATTTTTTACATCATCATAAATGACTATCATTATCCTTTGTCTGGGATCCTTGCAAATATTTTTTATGGATATACCTAAAAAATCAATTAAATTGACGTAAAATAAGAACATTGCAAGGGCTTCAAAAGCAAATTAAGAGAGGGTATGAGAAATACCCCATAGATGATCGAATAAACTATTTTAGCTTAGCCGAAACTCTAACGAAAGGTGTACTGTGCTAGAGGAAACCACATTGAAAATTTCATGTAAATAACTTTATTCATTAAAAATTATGATCCTCTGAAATTTGTCACACTGTTTATGAATCAACCGGTAGGTCAGTGTAAATGTGCCCATTGAACTACACGTAGGCAATGGAAAATCCACAATACAGCCCCGGTGGAGATGTATGCACTCATATACTTTACGATGACGTGGGCTAAAATAAGTTCTGATGACAGCATGGAATTGTAGTTGTATCTGTGGCTCAGGGACTACGGTTATTTCTGCCCTTTAATTTGTTGCCTATGACAGTGAATAGCTACTGTTCACAACTAATGTTTTCCCCTCTGTTTTTTGTTCCTCTCCTAAAAGTAATAAAACCAATCTTTCCAACAGCTTGGCATCCATTGCTGCTTTCAACAACATTTATCATCTTTGTATACATATACTAACGACGTCAGATCGTGAATCTTGAGTTTCAAAGTATAGTATTATTGAATTCAATACATTGTTATTTTATGAGGGTGCGATGAAAATTATGATTGAAAAGTGGGTCGAAAATATTGAAAGTTTGAGAAGAACTGGTTTACTGTGATGTTGATTCTTGAAGGGTTTCAGGCGGCAGTATATATTATAATATTTGATATGCTTACATACCTTTCACAAGTAGCTTTCTTCCCATCCTGGAGTGGAGTCACAATGGACATACCTTTCATCCGTATGATGTTTGGTGTTAGCTATCCAAAAGGGCAAAGGGGTAATAAGGTTTTGGCGGAGACTCACAGAAGATGTCTTGTTTTAGTTTTGGGTGTAGTTTTTATAAGTTTTTATAAACGTTTGTGATCCCCATCAATAGTTAACTTTTTTCGAAGAGAATGGTCTGCTTGAATGGGCAATTCCTTCTCTTGAATTTTACTCGTTTGAAATAAAAGATAGTTATTTCCTGAATTTGGAATTATTTTGTATATTTTAAGGCACACACACACACATATATATCTAAGGATAATTAAATTGATTAAAAATTAAATTCCCTATCTAGCACTTAACTCATCTTTTTTCATTTTATTAAGTATTAAACTAATCACCCATTTATTTCCTCCGAACATAGGACCTAGCCAATAAACATGTCTAATTCCAGATCATTAGGTATAATAACCTTATATGTCAGCATTAACTTTCAAGTACAATCATAAAAGCCGCGATACTTACCTCATCGGTGTTTTAAGTGCTAACCCACTTAGTTTTCACGGTGGCATTCTTTCTTCTGTCTCCTCTCAGCGTCAGGACTTGTACAGATTTCATCAAATAAAGATCCTTTTCAAAACTAAGTCTGATTCTGACTGAAAAAACATGTCACATATATGTTGCATTTATGTTCGTTGTTCTAGTTTTATATGTGTGCATCTAAGTGAACAGTTTTTTCTGTTTAAGTTATAATTTTTTGCTTTGCAGAGAGGGGCGGTATTTTTCATTTTTGACCAAGCGTCAAAACTGCAAGAGGCGGACCTAGCTTCTGCTTTACCTTATCCCTTTGCTGCATTTAATTATATTGAAAATTAAGAACTAAATTTAGCTTTATTAAAGAAAAAATACATTAGCATAAAAATATTAAGATTAATATTAAGAAATAAGAGGTGTTCAAGTGTAAGAGTGATTTCTTACATTCTTCAACAGCAATTAAATACTGTCCCCCCTTAATCATGTGCTCACTACGTCATCCATAGAAATTCTTCGAAAAATATAGGGATTCATAATATTTTGGCTCGTTAGTGAATATATATAGTGGTGATGAGTTGTGAGGGTATGTTTCATTATTTTGATATCCCTTTATATTCTAATATTTTTAATTTTCTAAGTTAAGTAAGATGTCTTAAATATTTTTTCCAAATATAAGTAAATTTAATAATACCATTAGTTTATTAAGTCTTCTAATAATGACACATTTATATTCCTTTTTATTTTCTCTACAGCCCAGCAGGACAAGAAAATTGCAGGTAAAAGTGGGCTGGACTTAAAACAATACTTAAACATGTATTCTTATATTTAAAGGCTAAGAGTTTGCAATAGTTCTACTGTGTCTACATTTTTATTACCTATAACAGTCCAGTTATGCTTCTGTTTATGCTTATTTATGATTATATAGCTATTTAGTATATATATATATATATATATATATATATATATATTATGTACTGGGGTAATTCTTAGATTGTTGGCACGAGAAATTCAACGTGCTGCCGTTTATCATATTATATTTTATTTCAATAATCAGAAAAGCAATCTGCACTCCAAATCATGACAAAACGAGTCTTATTTTCAACGTTGATCAGGAGCCAGTGCATCGTTCGTTCACGTGGTTCGTTTTAAGTTCGCCGGAGTTGAATACCTTATGCGGGAGGCGGGTTGAGTTGTTCTGGTAGGTTTTACCTCAACTGACTCTTGAAGTGTTTTGTGTTCTTCCCCCCCACACACACACACATATATATATATACACTGGTGTGCAAAACTTAAGCAACAATGTAAAAATTTAGAATATAGGCATGAAATTGCAGAAAAGGAGGTCTGGAGATCAGTACAGTGAACAAGTAAGTCAGTAGAAACTTCATGCGTATGCAAATATCAGGAACCAAATGTCAGAAGTGATGTGAGCGTACGCAAAACGCATGATGTCGGCGAGCACTGTTGAACAGTAGAATAAAATGAAGGACAGGGACGCAATTCAAGATATTCGTTGCAAGTGCCTGTGAGTCAGTTCGTGAAATATGGCTAGAAGAAATCACCTAGATGACTTCACACGTGGAAGAATGATCGGAAAGCTGGAGGAGGGGCGTATCGTCACCAGTGTAGCTGCAGAGTTCGGAATCAACAAAAGTGTCGTTTCGCGCGCTTGGAAAGCGTTCCAAACCACAGGTACAGCTGTTAGAAAGTTTGGTGGTGGCCGCCCGAGGACGACAACTGCAGGGGATGACCGATATATCATCCTACAGGCGAAAAGAGACCAACAGCAGTCAGCAAGAGTCATTTCTCAGCAACTCTCTACAGCAACGGGGTGACAAGTGTCGCGGTTTACTGTGACCAGGTGCCTTCACAAAGGGGGCCTATTCGCCGCCGTCCTGAACGTTGCCTCCCGTTGAAAGTTGACCACCGACGCCACCGTTTACAGTGGTGTAGAGAGCACAAAAACTGGACAACTGATCAACGGAGTCGTGTCCTGTTTACGGATGAGAGTCGGTTCAGTACCAGAAGCAATTCTCAAAGCGTTTTGATTTGGAGAGAGATAGGGACACGGTTTTATACCAGGAACATCAAGGAAAGACAACATTATGGTTGTCCTGGAGTTCTTGTCTGGGGAGGCATTATGCTGAACGGGCGAACTGAGCTACACATTTTCGATAGAGAGTCTGTAATCGGGAATCGCTATTGTGAAGATGTACTTCTTCCCCATGTGCGTCTGTTCCGAGGGGCCATTGGCCCAGACTTCATTTTTATGGATGACAATGCACGGCCACATTGGACTCTTGCTGTTGAGGAGCTGCTGGAAAGTGAAGATATCATTCGAATGGATTGACCAGCATACTACCCAGATTTAAATCCCCTCGAACATATGTGGGATGCTTTGGGGAGACGTATTGCAGCACGCTTATATTATCCGGGAACACCCAACAACTCAAACAGATGCTGATTGAAGAATGGTACTCCTACCGCAAGAAATGTTGCACCAGCTGGTTCTGAGTATGTGGAGACGGTGCGAAGCAAATATTGCAGTGAGGGGAGGGCATATACCATATTAAGGAACATCTGCTTGTTGTTCTTCCTGTTGGATAGACCATCATGAGTCACGATACTATGAGTTCAATAAAGCTTGTTTTTGTTTGATTCCATACCATATGCATTGCATTCCTTTTTCAGCGCCGATGCTTTCGTCATCCTTTACGTACATAATACTCTCCCTCATTTCTGAATTCCATGTCTATCAGATGATTTTTCGTGATGTTATGGCAATAAACCCACCTGTTGCTTAAGTTTTGCACACCAGTGTATATACATATATTATTTAAGTGAAACGCTATTTAAAACGCACTGTCGCACGAAGCTTTATTTTTTTCATTTTTTTTCAAAAGCCCATTTTTTTTGAAAACCAATATCTTTTATAATTTGATTTTCAACTAATTGTCATCTTCTTAAAAATTACAACAAAAATTTGAAAATTTACCTTGGAAACACAATGTGAAAATTTATCATATTTCCAGGTAAAACAATCATCCATTATCATCATTTTTTGACTTTCAACTTCATGAAGAATATAATCCATACACAAAGCTAGTTATAGCATCAAACAAGCAGAGTGAAGGGATTAGTCTTCGAATGAAGACATTTATAAATAATACCGAGATCTTAAATCAATACGTATGCTCACACAGTCAAAAAAAAAAATGAGAGAGAAGAAATATTGATGTTATCCATCACTGGATAAAAGAGGGATGTTTCCTTTAGGAATAATGCATAACCGCGCTTTTGTACTTGAAAATCCTTCTCTCCCGATTCCCGTGGTAGATCCAATGATCGTATGCGGAAGTCATCAGACACGTTTTGATAAATGACTTGACCCTTCCCTTTCCCATGGGGTACTTTTCCCTATGTTTCTTTTTAGAGTGACTCTAAGAACGGATTTTTGTGAATTTTCCTCTATCATAGAATGGTTGATACTTCTCTTAAGTTAACGGAAAATACATTTAAGGTATCCGACTACGTTCGGAACCGTGATTTTAAAAAAGCACATGAATGAATAATGTTTGTGATATTTAGTGTCATTTATATTAGAATACATGTATATAATTGTTTTAAGGACATTTTGACAAAAAAAAATATATTTAAATACAATGTTTCGGCAAAAAATTATAACTTAGAGAATAACCTTTACTCAAAATATTCTCCTTTGTTAAAAATGCTTTTATTATAATAATATTTTGTCTGTGCATATCTCAGACCTTTGTACAAAGGCTCAACTAGGAATTTTGAAAAGTTCACATTATTTTCAGAGTTACAACCCAATGAAATAATTATCGGTGTTTTTTTTTTGTTAAATGTTCTCCCCTCTGTTGTCGTAAAACATGCATAAACCCATTTCTAAGTTATATATTTCAAAATTCTAGTGGAGCTTCTATACAGTGGTCTGAGCTACATACGGGGCAAAATATTATTATAATAGAAGCATTTTTTACAATAGGAGATTAATTTGAAAATGGGTCATTCTATGTTCATTTTATTTCAAAATATTGTACTTAAATAATTTTTTATTGTAATACTATTCTTAAAGCAATTTTATATACATTTTATAATCTAAGTGACACTAAATATCATAAATATTATCCATTTATATGATTTTGCAAAATCACGGTTCCAAACGTTGTCGGATAACTAAAGCATTTATTTACTTATTTTGATTTTTTCTAATGGTAGCTAGATCTTTTTAGTTTCCTGATAAGAAAATGTTTTAAATATTTCTGATGTGCGAGAAGAGCATTTAAACCGGATCATGTCTAAAGATACATTTACTTGCTTTACTTGCCTTTTATTTAAAATCATATGCTGCGTCGGAAGGATAACTTGGAATTTACAGGGTTAGCATAAATGATTCATTCATTTTGAAAGAGTTACATTTGCAAAAGTGTTAAACATACACATGAAAGATAATTGTGAAGAGAACTACAAATTCATCAAATTGTTACATCCTCTACACGACACTCGTCAAGACGACAATCGAGCGAATTCCCTTCATTTTGCAGCAGAGTCGTCTGAGCTGCAGTTCTGATGAGTTCTTTAAGCTCGACTTAGGATTATGGTAGTGGAGACAGGTAAACAAGGGACATCCTTATTTGTGACACTACATAGAAAACATTTACCATTAAAAAACCTTTTTAATTGTCAGAACTCGATGTGGAATTTCTGTGCCCCTGGATACATAAAACGAACTTGGAGAGTCTGTGATTCTTTTCACATATATCTTTCATATGTGTATATGTAATACTTTTGAAAATATAGCCTTTTCAAAATTAAGAAACATTTTATGCTAGCTCTGTGTATTTAGGAATAATAAATGTTTTCAACTTTTTCAACAAGATTAGGATTATTAACTGAACGAATACAGAACATGAGAAATATTTTTCTACTTTTTAATTACAATATGCTTATTTCTGATTCATATAAAACGTTTTAGCATAAATAAGTCAAAACACTTGGATCAAATTTTTTAACTAATTTATATTATATATTACTGAGAAAATTTTATAACTCCATAGATTCTTAATAATTTATGATTTTACGATTCAGAACAACACGTTATTACAATTATTTTAATGATGCACACCGTTCCGGATACTCCATTAATCGGATAACCGAATGCAATTCATGTAGTATATAAAACCGGACACTATACGAAAATTGAAAATTCTCATATGGGGTAAACGTGATTGAAGAAAAAGCAAAATAGGTGCAAAATGTGACAATTTTACCTTTATTGTGGTAAATAATCCTTTATTTTTTGCTGTACCATTGTACACCTTCGTTTTTTTCGCTGCAATGTCTCTGATTCTCTTGAGCAGCAGTAGTTGAGTAGAACAGCATTCTGATAGTTGTTCGTACCACTCCACAGCTGTCTCTAACGCCGAAAACGCGTCAGCATTTGATGAAACCCTTGCTACTTTCATTGTTGTTGTTGTCCTCGTTTTCATCCGTTTCATCATCGACAGGGTCGGATTCTTCTTGCACGGAAGTTATAATCTCATCATCATTTAGCATTTGAAATCCACAGTTTTCTGCATCGCATGCCACCCATTTTTCTACATCTTCTTCGTCGCATTCTTGAAATTCTGGGTTCATTGGACAAAATCAATAATCTCCTCCCTGTGGTAATCATTGAAGTCTGTTTCACCTTCTAAATCTGGCCAAAGCTTATCCCATGTATTTTTCAAGCTCTGTCTTACGAGCGAATCCCAAGCTACGGCGTCCTTCATATTGAACTTTTCGGCAAAAACAGCCAAACTTTCATCGTCGTTTTCTTCCAAAAGTTATTTTAACCCCACGCGAAACAACTGCTGAGCATTACACTGTTTGAAAACATATTCATATGCAGTACATGTAGTTGACAAAAAATAATAATAAATTAATAAATTAATGAAAAACTGTTCAGAATAACTGACGTTCCGGATAATAAATGTTCGGATAAACGACGTTTTTTGTATATAAATATATGTAATACATAAGTTTAGTATTTAGTATACAAACAATTAGTTTGTTTTCTGAGAAAAGACTGTTGTTTTTAACATATTCAATAATTATACATATATCATGTTTATTAAAATTACATTCCAGCAAAATTGGTTTACATATCTTTCACTTAGTATTATTATTTCGAGTACATCATATCACTCAAAAATTAATTTCTGTAATTAAAATTAATTATGTGTTTTAGTTAGAAATAAGATACAATTATTTTTAATAAATGTGTTGATTGGATAGACAAGTAATTTATATTTGAATATATGATACAGTTATTTTTATGCAAAAGTGAGAGAATAACAAGACACTTATTTTTATATTATTTAGTATTATCAACCCAAGCATACAGATTGTATATACTTCTAGAAATCTCAGCCACAACTTAGTCCCAAGTCCTTCTAATTACTATCCAATGGAACTAAGGTTGTTTTTTCCATAAAACAAGCTCAGAAATATTAAAATCTTTGTGCATGCGTTACCTGAATAAATTAAATAAAATATAGAATAAATTAAATTTGAATAAATTAATTCAAAAGTAAAAATCCTGGTACGCACTGTTTCTGTACTCGATATTGTGCTTACTATTCCATTTTTTAAAATGCAAAACCTCGTTCTTTTTATTATAATTCTGAAATTTTATCATTATTAAAAAGTGTAAATTGAAAGCAGCAAGAAGTAGGGAAAACAGACAAGTAAAAGAACTGCCAATTGTAGGCGGTGATGAGATCCTACCAGACATTTCTTACGAACTGTTTAATTGGATTGGCAAACCTCTAATGGGTTTTTTTGTAGAGTTTTCATTCGAATTAGACACTAAAACGGAACTTTCATCTGATCACTTGGAGAGGTCATTTAGAGTACTTTTTAAAGACACTGTTCTTTCAATTTTCACATTTATTTCTTCGAAAAAATGCGATACTCTTTGACATTTTTAGAATCACATCAATTGAAGAGAAAATATTCTTAATGAAACACGCCAAAGATGTTGTTTTCCCTACAATGATTCAATGCTTGTGGTAAAATGAAATTTACAAGGAAATTACTCATCCAATAATTGACGAGAAGAGATGTGTGCAGGGTTGCCAGATTAAATAATTTATCGCCCTTTGTGACAGATTTTGTGACACATTATACTGACAAGAATACTAAAAGGATTCTTTCAGGGATCTTCGCTGGAACCTTCTCTTCTGGAAATTTCTAAGAGATACATAAAAACCGATGAACTTAAGAGTTCAGAATCAGTTTTGAGTCTAGAAAGCCGTTTCTGGAGCAGTGTAAAGCTTGTTTATAACGATTGTGCTTTTCCATTACTATATATAACTTCTTTTAATATTTATTTGCGTACATACGTCTATTTGTTTTCGCTTAGACATTTGTTCGCCTCCATCCCTTAAAAATTTATAGTAATTCAATTGATCAAGTCATCGGCTTTTTGTTACCCTCTCAAATTTGTAGCAATATAAAACTATACATGGCGGGTTTTTTTTATTAACTATTGACAAAATAAAATTCTGAACACATGTATTTAGATTGAAATCATTCATCCATGTTATATCTGAATGTGGTTTAATACTCTTCAGAATTGATTCTCACAGTTTTGAACTTGGAACCTTTGATGAGGATAGCAGGTGAATTATTTACTCGAATACGTCTGGTTGCTTTAAAATGCATTAATCATATTGCTCAACGTGAAAGCGACCTTGGTAGTCTAATGTTCATGACCCTGTACTTGTGGCGAAGTCATGGTTTTGAGTCATTCTTCCTCTTAATACTCCCAATTTAGATCTTCTGATGCACGTCTAAATCTGCCATGGCTCAATATACTTAAATTGGCATAGTGAGGTTGTTTAAAAATTAGTACATCGAACCTGGTGCTGTCCTAAAAATTAGACCATTGTTCAAAATTGCAAAGTCCGTCACCGAAAACCTAGTTAGAGTGTCACACTAATAAGTACTCATTCTTGAACATGAGACATATGTATTGAATATCTTGACTAAAACAAAAACACCGGTTACTACAATAATATATCATTGATCTCCTTAACACCACAGACTGAACAAACGTAGTATCTTAGAGGAAGTCAATACTTTTGAATTATGAAAGAACTGTTAATTCATTTTGGTTAGCTAAAAATAATAAATTTAACTCTCACATGAAAAAAGAGAATCATATACAACGATGAGTTAAATGTGACATTAGTCAGTTACTTCAATGTTGTTCGGATTTCAATTTGTGTATGTGTGTTCTTGTTTCTAGATTATCAAATGCAATTATAATCTTGGTGATAATAGTAGACATTATATATTTAAGGTTTTGATTTCTTCTATATTTTTAAAGAAAATATTATGCTGGCAAGAAATTAAAATTCTGTTTCTTCAAATATTTGCATTAGAATTTAATGTTTAAAGTGTGAACATGTAAAACATTTTTTACCACCTCATTGACTCATATTACACAATAGTCAAGATTAACTTGTGCAACCGTCTTTGAAGGAATCACGTTGATTTGTTTGAGTGGCCAATAAAGTTAACCCAAGCAGCATTCGTTCCACTTGTATTTTACAATTGTTAGGGTACTAGCTACCACAGTATATCGTATAAATAATTTTAGTTAATGATTTAATTATTAAAAATGAAAGACAGAAACGAATCAAACGACAAGGAAATTAAATGAATATTGAGAAATATGCAAGATCTGAGGGAGAAATAGCCGTATTTACTACAAACAGATTATTTCCTGAGAGAAAGTAATTATCATTCGAGTGTAGAGGAACTCACACACACACACACACATTCCTCGTTTAGCTAAAAAATTATACTTTTGTATGATTAAAGATATCAGGATCCTAATTTAAGCTTGCATGGCATAGTGTCTTTACAAAACAAGAAATGGCGGCTCGGTGACTTAAGTGTCAACGTGCCAGCTTCGTAAGCCTAAAGTTTCGGGTTCGATCCCAGCTAGGCCGTGGTAGCCAAGTGGTATAGGTATCGGATCGTGACGTGATTTGTCACGATATCAAGTCCGGTACCACTAAAGACCCACCGTGTAGGGTAGCGATGTACGTTAAATCTGTCGAGAGCTGAAACGTCCTCCCGTTGGTGTGGTGTGATATTTAGGAGAGGAGGGTGCCAGCTCAAGTGTCGTCCACGTCACTTGACCATGGTTCACAATTACGTGGTCCGTCGTCAAAAGCCCTCGTGCAGCTGAACAGTGTGACGTTAATATCCAATCAATCAATCGATCCCAGCTGGAGTTGACAGATTTTCTGGATGCGAAAATCATAAGCACGCATGCCATATGATTATGCGACGTGTAAAAGATCCATTGGGTAATTATTTAGCTCTGGTACTAACGGTAAATTTAAATAATGACAATTTTCTGACGAGAGTTTGCATTGAATAAATCCAAATGTCAAATTTTTAGAAGCTGGAACGACAACTAAATGGGGTCACCAATGAGACAGATCTCTCAATTGGGAGTTTATCGGTTATGCATATGCATAACAGCCAAAATGAAGCCCATTAAAAAATATTGACTATGGAACTACAGTTGATTTCAAAATAAAAAGAAAAAAGTAAGATATTGCCATACATTTACATAAATTTGTATCACAATTCTACATAAAAGCTAATTTTGGAATAACATCACAATTTCGAACGTCATACTATATATTTCAAATGGGTAATTAAACTGTGTAAGGTTTAATATAAATATTAGAAAAATAAGAACATGCAGTCGAATAAAACTTAAAAACTTTATCGCTTTCATGTGCAACAGTTCGAAATACGCTAGAATTTATTTCTTACGAACAAATATATCATTTTTAAACCTCTTCAGTAGCATTTTTTGTGTTTTCAAATGATTAAATACATCATGTTCCATTCGCATATTCAAAATACGAAACAAAAAAGTAGAGACAAAATAATAACATGAAATGACACTTCTGTCTCGACAAAGAATAGAATAAAGTGTATAGGAACCTATAAAAAGAAAATTTAATAATATAAGGGAGCACACAAACACAAATCTTTCAACCACACTTCTATCGTGTATAATGCGCAGAGTTAGAAAAGAATTTCTTTAAGTCGCTTTGAAGAGCGCGAAGCAATACGCGGCTGGAGATTTTGAAGTACTTAACAAGACACGTTGTAGACTTTTTTTATTTCAATATGAGCAGAAAATTGTATTTTTTAAAAAGTTGATTTTCTCGTTGCATAAATAACAAGAAAACACTGTAATCTCTTAAATAAAAATTTTGGTGACAGAACAAATCTATCAAGTTCAAGTCAGGGTATTGATAATATCTCTGGATTGTCTAGAATCTTATGTTTGACTTTTAATTTTATTTTTCATGTTGCATTGTTTTATTTCATTCAAAGGTAAGACACAGTTTTGTCAAAAAATAAAAACATGATCATAAAAAAATTTTGGGGTTATGTTTGAAAAGAGAGAGAGAGTTTTGAGGTCTAACGAATTTTCTTGATTTATTATTTTTTCATAATATAGCATTGAATCAAAATGAAATGTGTTTTGCTTACATCTAGTACACTTGAATAACAATGTATATTTTTAACACAGAAGGATATATATATATATATATATATATATATCCATACTAGACGTCGTTAATATTTTGGCGTACAACACCTTAAATACTCACAATTATTTTTTTTTATTACATTATGATTTTCGAAGCTAATACTCACTGACAATAATATTGATTCTTGCTATTACTTTTTGACACAATTAAAATACTAATATACTTAGAATTCAATAAAAACTATTAATTGATTCAACAAAAAAGTTTTTAGTAAAATGAACACACAACTATAAAACATACCGTGTAACCCTGTAAATAATTTTGAAAAAAAAAACTTGTTTCTCTGTTAATTTGTTTAGATTAATGTAAATAGAAACACACACACACACACACACACACATATATATATATATATATATATATATATGTGTGTGTGTGTGTGTGTGTGTGGGTGGTGTCAGGTTTGAAAATTTTTGATTCAAAATTAAGTAAGTAATAAATGAAAATAGAGCGAACTTTTACCATCGCGTAAGGATTTGTGGGTAAATAAGCCTGTTTAAAGGTGGAGCGAGCGCTGACGAAGGAGAACGCATACTCGGAAAGGCTTAACTGGTGACTCCTCGCCGAGATATTGTCTTTTGTACCACCCGGTTGTGCACCAAAGGGCCACCATATTAGATTTTATGTGATTGTGAGTGATGCGAAATAAGGACGTTCTTATTGAGATGATGACCTCCTCATTTTACCAGCAGGCCTGGGGCCTGACATATATATATATATATATATATATATATATATATATATATATATATATAATTAAATATAAAAGAATTTTTTCAATATATAATCATATACATATACATACACATATATATAAATTTATACACACATATGCATATACATAAACAAAAATATAAAAATAATCATATAGTTATATACCTAAGGTAACTAAAAGTAGGAAGGAGGTGGATATATATATATATATATATATATATATATATATATATATATATATATATATATATATATATATATATATATATATATATATATATATATATATATATAGGTTAAAAGCTGACAATTTGGAGTACCTCTTAAATCTACTTATATCCACTTTATTCTCCTAAAGCATCCCTTTCTATCTTCATTTACACCCTTTCTCCCAAAATTAGTAAGTTGCTTGGAAAGTAATATCGTTCTTCTCAACAGAGGATTTAATTATTTTTTCACAGCCAACTTCACACTTACATTAGACTATAATGTTTTTTAATAACTGATACAGGATGGCCTTTTTGTACAAAACCCTTGTTTGATTTGTTATAATGTCTGGTACTTTATCAATTATGGAAAGTCAAAAGTAGCATTTTCGAGTTATTTTATAATAATTCCATCAAAGTAGTATGAATGCTGTTCAAACAAGAAATAAAATTCAAGGTGAGAAATGTATTGATATATGATGTATAGACTGAATGCCAAAATCAAAATTGATTTGCTAAATTTGTGACGCGTCTCACGCGTCTTTTCTTTAACAAGTCCTTTGGGTACTTTGGGCCAGAATTAAAGGCACCTCTTTTCCAACTAAATCCAAGAAATGAAATGTGATTAAAAGGAATTTGAACTGAATTTTTAATAACGGATTTTAGAGTAAGCGCGATGGCAATGTAAAGGAATGTTAGATAATTGATGTTGGTTTTTGGCAGTTGATGATTATTACAGTTCGTGTTTCAAGTTTGAATGAGTTCTGCGTGACATGGATACATATATTAGTACTCGATTAGAAGGAACCCGCAAAGTTGCATACTATTGCATACAAAGACAAGATTGAGCGTTACTCCAAGCTGTAATAAGGTAGGAATGATTATTTAATATTAGAATCGGGAATTAGGCGGTTCACTTATAGATAGTGGCTTGAATTGGATTGTCTTATTAAATATATATATTGTGTGTTGCGTATTTCGTCATCGTAGATTCTCTCATATTAATTATTATAATTGAATTTGTGAAAGGTTTAAGTTGACTGTCTTAGTAAAGTCATATTAAGATAATGTTTGATCCTAGTTCTTTCGCTAATCCTACACCTCTAGCTCACGCTAATACTTCAAGTGATGTACTTCCAAGGGGAGGAATATCCCAATGGCGCCCAACTAGTTTTAATCTATATGACTCCGAGATGAGAAAAGCGAGAGGATTTAATGTTTGACCAGAAGTGTATTTTTCTGGGTCGGAGAACGTCATCGAATTTTTGGAGGGTATTGACAATCAAATCAAATTACTTGAAATACCCAGTGACTTATCGTGTGCTTTTATTTGAAAGGTAATCTCCTGGGGAGAGACCTAGATTGGTACCAAAATATTCGGATCAGCGTTAGTGCAAAATACCGCCACGGAATTCGCACAGCTGAAAGCAGCATTGTCGAATGCATTCCCTGCCATTCAAAATAGGAAAGATTTAGAAACACGTTTTTACGCGTCACAGCAAACACAGAACCAGGGGCTGACTGATATTATTTACGATTTGTTAAAATTACAAAAGAAATTAGAACTGGGGATGTCTGAGAAAGCCCTTGTAGATAATATTTTTGTTAGACTTGAACCACAAGTCCAAGACTATGTAGAAGTGCGTAACCCACAAAACACGGTCCAATTATTGGAGGTCTTAGCTAAGTTTGAGGAAAGATATTCATGCAAGGCAACACAGGGTTCGAGAAATAGTTATAATGTTTAAGGACGAGGTTGGGATGAGCGTAGGATGTCTCATGGTGGTAATAATCGAGGAAATTGGAGAAATTCTGAAGTGGTGCGTAGACCGAATAATGGTAGAAATGATTATAGGGGTAACTATCAGAATAGCCGTCAAGGAAATCAGTGGTTCGAAAGCAGGAATAGGTTTCAAAACGATGATCGCAGATTTAAAGATAGGGGATATCAATTTAGAAATCGAAGTCAAAATGACGATTTTAGTAGAGGGGACCAAAGAAATAGGGGTTCGAGTGAAAACTTTTAGTCGAGACGGTAGAAAACAAATGGGACGATTAAATGTTTTGAAAGTGAGTTATGTTAAAGGTGATCAGACACAGTCGATAGTTGAGTTACCGATTAAACTTTCAGCAGTATGCATGTCTCCGGTAGAACTACCATGCGTTACTATTTTATTAGACGAGACTTTTACGAAAGCGTTATGTAACACTGGAGTGGAGAAATCATTTATCGGATAAGACATACCGAAAATACTTTTTATAAGCAAGTAAAGAAATCGAGTACTCAGGTAATCACGACACAGGGAGCTAAATGTCAACATATTGGAGTTGTAGAATTAAATATTCTAATAAGGGAGCTTGAAAAGCATTGGTTGTTCCATGTGTTGGCAACTTTGGAATACCCATGTGTTCTTGGGATAGATTTCATAGGTGGATCAAAGATTATTTTAGACTTTGATCGAAAATCTTTGGCGATTCCAGATTCGCAGATTAATAAGGTGGTTAAAACGGTTGAAGTAGAAAAACAGGAAATACATCTTTCTAAGACTACATTAAAATAAAAACAGAAACGGGAATTACAAGATTTATTTAATAGTTTTCAAGGATTGTTTGCAAATAAACCAGTGCTTACGCATGTTTTATATCATGAGATTAACACGGGAGATAACCCGCTGGTTGTTTCCAGGCCGTACAGGTATGGTAGGGGTAAGCAGAGATTCTCGATTATCACGCAGACAAAATGTTGAAAGAAGGAACTATAATTCCCTTTCAATCCCCGTACGCGTCACCAATTGTGCTATGTAGAAATAATAATGGGTTACCGCCGGATAATCCGGAAGCGTACAGATTTGCTGTTGATTATCGAAAACTAAATGCGATCACCAAGTACCCTCGGTATCCTTTCCCCTTAATAGACGATTTAATAATGAACATATCCCATACGGGGATAATGTCAGCCCTCAATCTTCGGTCGGGATATTTTCAGATAGCTGTGAACCCTAATGATATAGTTAAAACCACGTTTGTCATGAAAAATGGTATCTACGCTTTTCGCAGAATGCCATTTGGCTTGTCAGGGGCGGGTCCCACTTTTCAGAAAGAAATTGATGTAATTCTCAAACCCATGATAGGGAAGTTTGTGAATGCTTATATGGACGATGTGATCATATCATCTCCGCCATTCACTCAACATGTTGAGTATTTGAAAGAAGTTTTTCGATTATTATATGAGGTGGGGTTAACATTGAATAAAGACAAGTGTAAATTTAGTTGTGAGGATTTAAAATATTTGGGTTTAATTATTAATAAGGAGGAAATTAAAACTGATGAAACAAAAGTTCAAGCTATAGTTGAAATGAAACCACCACGTAATTTAAAAGAAGTGTCGAACTTTTTAGGAATGTCCCAATGGTACGCAAAATTTATTAAAAATTATGCCGACCTTTGCGAATCTCTTTATAATCTTAAACGAAAATTTAAAAAAAAAATACATTTGGTCGATTGAGGCGTAGAAAGCATTCAACGTGGTCAAGACGGCCATAACAAAAGCGCCAGTTTTAAAATTGACAGATTTCAAAAAACCTTTTGAGTTATTTACGGATGCAAGCTCAATAGGGGTAGGAGCGGTTCTAAACCAAGAGCAGAGACCAATAGTATTTGCTTCTCGTACGCTTAGTGCTGCGGAGAGGAATTACACGGTGATAGAGAGAGGGAATGTTTAGCATTGGTTTGGGCTCTGAATAAATTCAGAACTTATTTAGGTTCTTTGCCGATTAAGGTTATTATGGATCACGCTGCGTTAACATGTTTAACACATTGTAAAAATTTGTCAAATAGAATGATCAGATCGGCATTAAAATTAGAAGAATTTAATATAGAATGGGAGCATCGTCTTGAAACTTAAAATGCATTAGCTGACGTTTTGTCGAGAACCCAATTGAAAGTATAATAGGAGAGAAAGTTCATTGTGCAATAATCAGGGATTTGGTACTTTCGTCACGAGATCAGTTAATAGAAGAGCCAAGAGCAGACCCAGAATTGGGTCATATCTATAGATATCTGGAAAACCCAGAAGATAGCTCGGTTAATGCAGCAATATGTGTGAATTGGTCCCGAGATTTTCGGTTAGTTGAAGGCTTGTGATTTTATGCGAAATATGCAACGTCATTAGGAGAAATATGAGTATACATTCCCCCCAAAATCTGTAAAGAATGAAATAATGAGAGCATTTCACGACAAGCCATTAGCAAGTCATTTTGGACGTTTTAAAACTTATCATAAAATAAGGGATGTTTGTTATTTCCCGTATAAGGGAAAATTTATTGATCAATATGTGCCAAGTCAATTATTATAAAAACGCGTTACTAGCTGGTCGGTTAATTCCAATTGTATCAAATTATCCAAATGAAATAGTTACGTTAGATTTGTTAGGTCCGTATCCTGTGTCGAGAGTAAGACGTAACCTATATGTATTGGTATTTACGGATCATTTCAGCAAGTGGGCTGCAATCATAACCCTTAAAAAAGCCTCTGCTGGAGTTATAGCTGATAATTTTTTTGATAATTATATATCGCGTTTTGGAGCTCCAATAAAATTAATTAGTGATAACGGTACCCAATTTATTTCCGATATTTTTTAGAATTTAAGTAAAATATTAGGCATAAGGCATGTGATGATTGTTGTATATAGATCTCAAGCAAATAGAACAGAACGCGTAAATCGGGATCTGGTGCAAAAGATTGCAAATTATGTCAATGAACAACATGACACATGGGACCTATTCTTACGTGATTTTGCTTATGCTATTCGTACGGCTGTAAACGAAACAACGGGGAAAAACACTGCAGAATTACTTTTAGGTCGAAATTTGATTACGCCTTTTCAGAAATTAGTGATGGTATCGGACGGAACGGAATTTGTAGTAGGAGAGATTGAGAGATTGTTTGAGGAGGCTAGACGAAACACAAAATCTAAGCATGAAAAATGGGAGAAATATTATAATAGACACAGGCGTGATGTGCAAATTCAGGTAAATGATTGGGTTTTCATTGCAACACATCCTTTAAGTTCGGCAACAAGAAAAGTGGTAGCTAAATTTAAACCAAAATTTGAAGGTCCGTATTAGATGTCAAGAATAACAACGTAGTGATATGGAAGACGGGAAAAAGGTTAACGATTAATGCAGATCAGGTTAGAATATGTCGTCAAGGGAAATGTGACGAGACGGAGATAGGAACTGGTAGTTCGTATAACGGTAGTTTGCGCGATGAATCGAGTGGGTTTGACAGAGTACAACGGAGATCAAATGAGTCGCAAGATGGTGAAAAAAAAGGGTCAGAGGTAAAGCGTGAGTTGGAGGAAAAAGGGTTAAGTTTTAAAAATGATCAAGGTGAGAAACACACAAATAAAACCAATAAACGTGGACCACTTATATTAAAGTCTGAGAAAAATAGAATGATTAAGGTAACAGAACACCTTCGAAGAAAATTTTTTGAATTAACCTGAATTTTGCCTGTAAATGCATATTGTATGACCTTATGGGTCTCTAAAATTAGAAAAATACCCAAGAAAAGTTTTGTTAGTGTACATTTTTAGAGTCAAAAGGGTATTTTATAAAAAAAAATAAGCAAAAATAAGACTTTACGCAAAACATGATAACTGAAAATAAAATAAATATATTGACATTTTGTAAATTGAATAATATAGCATACAACCTTATCTAGGGAATAGACTCTTATTTTGGTAATATGACCATTACGTGGGAAGTTATTGTGTTTCGAACTTCTATACGTTGAAATTTTCTTAAAAGCTTTTGTAATTTTACTTTATTGCTATATAAAAAATTTCTACTCAACACAAATCTTAAGAATGGTCTATTCCCTATATAAGTATTTAAAAAACATACATATAAAATTTTTATTTCATTCAAGCATAACTTTTTGAGATATTGTGTTTTGCGGTAAGAAAAAATGTAAAAAACTCATTTTGAGAAAACGACAAAAATAACATTAAACTATTCTGATTACAAGAAAAAAACACTCAATTTCTTATTAAAATGCACCAGATTTATAATTCTCCCCATCTTTGACTTCTAAAACACTAATTTTTTTTTCTTTTAAGTGCTCTTATATATTTTCCTGTTTTTCTTTGTTTTGGGGTCTGCATTATGAATGATTCACGGATTCTGCATTTATCTAAATGTTTATATCCCCGTAAGGTAAACACCCCAGGGTTTTCTATATTCATTTTTATTAAAAACTTTTAGACACCATTTAATCCTTTATTGAAGTGTATAATAGCATTATACGACCCAAATTTAATTGTTTTTGAGCGAAACAAAAACTTCCTTCGGTACTTTTTGCCGAACTATTCCATTAAAACACTCGTTGGCATTTTGCGTGCGTCCATGCAAGCACTTACTTAATATCTGTTTGTCGCATAGTTCTAAAATATACTGGTTTAATTTTATTTAAAACATCATTTGATACACCAGCATATTTTTGTGGAACATTGTGTTCCATTTGCCATCCCCGCTGAAAATAACACCAGCTTTCTTTCCCTATTGGGCATTGACCATGCATCATTTCTTATTACTTGATGCACAGTGATATAACGCAGCAATTACATTTTGGTGCATGGCATTTAAGTTACCGACATTGCTGTGAACAGAAATTCCGTAATAGTTTTGAAGTATGTCAATAAAATTATCAGTTAATTTGCCTTTACCAGACAGTCCTTTAGTTTTAGTTTTCACAGACGCGAACCCACTCTCTTTGTAGGCCAATGCACTCAAACTTGGTCATTGGGACTGTTTAATCCATAAGTGTCTTTACACTCATGAGAAAGCTTTTAGTCGCCATCCCCATAATATTGAGTGTAATGCAGTCTGCGGTTTTCAGATCGAAGAAATATTCGGGAAGCCCCCCACAATTTCCATTTTTGATGAAGAGCCTGTGAAATTACACTGACATATGTGGTCGGCTTTTTTGACGACTCATGTTCAAAGTTTCTTGGCATAGTCTGAAGTCTCTTAATGTGTTGGACAGTAGGACGACATAACTTCTATGTCTAACACCTTTATCAACTGATATTGCAGCAACACAGCCATTCATAGATGTATAGCCTCTTCGCTGTCATGCGTGCCATCCACCGATATGCCACATTTTACAATATCGGATGAGAGATTTTTTTTTTCTCTCCAACGTAGTGCAGCTTTTATCATGGATTCCTCAGCTACTTCCTGAACCACTTTTAAAAGCTTTGCATCCTGATTTTTGTAAGCAGTTTTGGTTACGAGGCAAATTTAATGTTGAGCATAATTTAAATGCCCCAGCAAAACCTTTGCCTATCTGCCGCATATCATATCGTCAATGACAGGTGCAACATTTTTTTTTGATGAAGCAAATGCAAAAAAATCACAACACTTACATTTTAGTGTAAATGGGAGCATAATCCCATATCTGGAATCCTCGAATAGTTCTACTTTTTCGAAATATTTTGGGCACAAAGTTGTAGTTTGCGCAACGATTCTGTTATCAAGTGGGTTTATTTCTTCTGCAGTTGCCAGTACCCAACAGCTGACAGTACATTCAGGAACTGCTGAGTCTATTATTTTTTTTCAAGTGTTTGTATGCGCTTTTTAGAAATACTTTTAACTATTTTTAAAAAAAAGTTAAAATAAAACAATCAAATAAACTTTTTTACGCTGTCAATTCTTTTTCAGCGTGAAAATCAAAAAACGCATATGTAAACAAAGTCAAAACAACAAACTTGCTGCCAGGTTTTTACACAAAAAAAGAAAAAATGTATTTCCAAATACATTTATATTTATTCTTAAATGTTCTATTTTAATTTCTGAAGGTATTTTGAGAAATTATAATATTTCACACGTAAACAAACAACTCGGCCACTTCCGGTTACCTATTTTGGGTCCGAAAATTTATGATTAAGTAATATTGAAAAAACTGTAACTCGGCTTCTAATTAAGATAGAAACAAAATTTAAACAGATTTACAAAGATAAAGATTGAACTTTTAATATAAGACCAAAAACGAAAATCAATATTTTGACCAAAAATTGAGTTTTAGAGGTGTTCTGTCACCTTAAAGAAGCAAAAATGAAAGGTTAGGCTATAAAAGATCACATGAATCTAGGTCGGGAGGACCAGAAAGAAAGATTCAGAAGGGTTCAGAACATATAGTACCTAAAAGAGCTTTGTCGTCTAATTATAGGACTAATTATAATCTGCCAAAATTTAGAAAGAAAAGCCGAAAGGAAGAAACAGTAATCACCACCACAAGCGGCTACAACCTCAGACCACGAAATGGAAAAAGATTGGGGTCCCGACCGACCATACAGAGGAAGACACAGCAGGGAGGACCAGTTCGATCCAGAAAAGGCAGAGGAAGGAACGATAGTCAATACATCGAAGAGCGAACAAGATCAAGCAACAGGAATGCTAAACGAGGAGGTGATCAACAACGGCAAGACCAGGAAAGGAAAGGTGCGTGGACGAGAAAGTCTAAGTCCTTGGAGGTCTTGGTAGGAAACGCCAACTACAAGTCATAAGAACTAGGTTGTATCGTTTCTTTTTATATTCTTTTGAACAAGTGGTCGGAAGAATTATTGCAATGAAGCAAGTCACGGTCGGATATTCAAAATTTAAGAAGCCAAGCGAAAGTGGACACTACAATGAGTGTTTTTTCTAGAAGAGAAAAATAAACTTTTGTCTTGTAAATTTTTTATATAATTATGGAGAAAACAATTGTAAAAATGCATTTGTTTACTTCTGTGTATGACCTCGCTAAGATGTGACAATTCCTTTGGTTGTTTGTTTCAATTGTTTATTGAAAAATGTTTGTAATTGTATAGTGTATGTATATGTGTTGTTACATTGTTTCATATTAATGAACATCTGGTTTGGGGAAACGCGGCTTAGATAGCATACTAACATAACATTAACCAGTGCTGCGCGATTTGAGGGGAAGTTTTTGAAATAGCCAGATGAACTATATGTGTAGAAATTAGTTGCAATTTAAAAGTGATATGTAATGTATAAAAATTGTGAAATGTAATCATAATGTGTGAAACTTTGTTTTTACCAATTGACTTAGGAAGTTTTTGTTTCAGGGTGATAGACCTTGAATTCTATTGAAAGTTTTCATTTGAATAGGAAATTAGAAGCTGAGGTCGATGTAGAAAAATGAAGATTATAGTGGTTAATTTTTCTTTGTACAAAGAACAATGAAGATAAGAAGCTGTAAATAAGCATAACTGTTAGACTTTAAGTAGAATTAAGTTAGTTAAGAGATGTGCGGACCTCTCGTTTTTTGACATTTAAGTCAGATATGGTTTTCCCCGGTTCCGTCACCCAGATGGGGCACGTCTATTTATTTCGTGCATGTGAGAATCTACCGTGATTATAATGCATAACTATGAATGTTGGTCTAGTTAATTGAGTAAAATTTATGATGGCTGTTGAAAAATCTAATTAAGGAAAAATATTAAAAATGAAACTTAAGATGAATAGTGAAAATTAAAATTTAAGTGCAGCATTGAAAATTAACGGTTAGAATGAATATTCGAAAATAACATTTAAAGCGTGGAAAGTTAGAAGTAGAAGAATAAAATTTAGGTACTTAATTTCTTAAGGGCCATTAAGACCCTCGAATAAATCACGTTTTGTTTCTTGGAGGGATTGTGACGTCTCACGCGTCTTTTCTTTAACAAGTCCTTTGGGTTCTTTGGGCCAGAATTAATGGCAACTCTTTTCCAACCAATTCCAAGAAATGAAATGTGAATAAAAGAAAAAAATAAACGGACTTTTAAATATCGGATCTTAGAGTAAGCACGATGGCAATATAAAAGAATGTTAGACAATTGGTGTTGGTTTGTGGCAGTTGATGATTACTACAGTTCATGTTTCAAGTTTGAATGAGTTCTGCGTGACGTGGATACATATATTAGAAGGAACCCTCAAAGTTGCATACTGTTGCATACAAAGAAAACATTGAGCGTTACTCCAAGCTGTAATAGGGTAGGATTGATTATTTAATATTAGAATCGGGAATTGGGCAGTTCACTTATAGATAGTGGTTTTAATTAGATTGTCTCATTATAAATATATATATTGTGTGTTGCGTATTTCGTCATCATAGATTCTCTCATATTAATTATTATAATTGAATTTGTTAAAGAATTAAGTTGAATATCTTAATAAAGTCATATTAAGATAATGTTTTATTCTAGTTCTTTCGCTAATCCAACACCTCTAGCTCATGCTGATACTTCGAGAGATGTCCTTCCAAAGGGAGGAACATCACAAATTTCGTTCTGGAATATTTGAGATTCAAAATGTTCCACTTTAAGGTAAGTTGAAGCTGATGAAGATATGTTGGAACGAAATATCAGTGTGAGGAGGTATATTGTTCGTCTACAGCAGTTATTGCCAAAGTGGTCTATATATACCCCCAGGGGTCTATGATGACCTGCAAGGGTTCCACGGTAGAGGAATAAAGATTTGGGGGTCCATGAGGTGTAAATGCGGGGAGTACGATAGTGCTCTCATTAAACCAGATCGGGATTTAAATCTTTAAAAAATTTGATCTAGTAGAAACCAGATTTTACCAATTTAATTGAATTATTTATTAAATTTAGTGAGGTTAATTGGTGATTACTAGGTGGCAGCATAAGTTCCATTAAGCCAAGGATCATTTCAACCTTTTTTTCCGGATTTTAACTGAAGAAGTATAATATTGGACGTCATAAATGTTCATAAAAATCAATTTGTCACAGACAATCTGTAAGGACATGTTACATTACGTACAACATTTAAATGCCCTACATTCAGATTTTGAAACTAGTTTTGATATTACTTCTTTTTATATTAATACCACAGTAGCCAATGAATTCATATAGTCACATTGAAATAAAATCGTATTACAATAGGAGCTCATCAGAATATTCCCTAACGAAAATCTTAAAATAATGTTTAGAAACAGATGTCAGTAATTTTGGCTTTAAAAGAAACATACCTGTTACTTGTTGTGAACTATGGAATGACTTGAAAAAGTTTTTATTTGATTTTCCTAGTGAGAGGGAGTTTCAATGAATTTGTCAATCTCAAAAACAAACGAACAAACAAACAAAAAACCTGGACGCTTACTAACAAAGGAGATTTAGAGTTAAACCTGACTAAATAGATATTAAATGATGAAAATTTGAATTCTGAAGCACCAGATTCCTCCCTCACTTTAAAAGCATTTGTTGGAGTTCAGTTATTTTATATATTAATTTAAATTTAATTTAATTCATTAGTATGTGCCTCTTAAGTTTTAAATGATATGATTTCCTACATTAGAAATTTAATTCCTTTAAAATAAGTAGTAGTGCCAGTTACTAAAAATGTAAGTGGAAAGATTTGCAAAAATTCAACATTAAGTAAGCAGGGGTCTAATCGAAAACGAAAAACATGGCAAGGGTCTATGAGACAAATTTGGGAACCTCTGGTCTACAGCAATGCTAAACGCAAGAGGTAAGGAATCGATTCAACACCTATGAGCCGGAAAATCAGAGTGAAGTTTGAGGTGTTAGAAAGAAACCGCCCCATTCCAAGATCATGCAGTGGAAAGGGGAGTCCGTTGGAAAACACGAAAGAGAACGGTCGTGTTGTCTCCAACCTCACAAATAACATATTCTGAATTCAGTGTCGGATGATCCATTGGGCACTTGGAGTGGGCGCCGAGGGACCCGGGGCATGGAAACGCCCGGATAAACTGGACATAAACAGATTTTCTATTTATAAATTTAGATTATCCAGTGCCAAGACGCCCGTAGATCTTTCGAACCCAATGCACGGAATGAGATTAAATCGGCACTTTCTGAACTAATGAACAACCAATCTAATGAATAACTTCAGTGTAATTAATAGCTGTGTCGTAAACAAACAAAGTACTTAATTTTATTAACTCTCACGCTAGCATTACTTTTCTCAAACTCCCCTATAGCATTACTTTCACCTCATTCCACACAAGGTAGGGGCACCACGACAGCTTTTTATGCATAATATATTATTATGTATAAAAATATATTGCATATTATTACATATATACTATTTGTATTAATTCGAAAACACTTTTTTTCCATTTATGTTTCTCTTTTTTTGTAATAAAACATATTAAAACGTAAAGCAAACATTAACAAATATAAAATAAAATCAGGTATACGTTTTTCCCCCTTAAATTCGTACTTGCAGATCAGACACAAACTGAAATTGCACATTTTAACCCATTTATGCCTGATTGAAATATAAACCAACTTTCACAACCTCTTTGCAAGCAAACATTTTCAGCAGTGACTAACTGAATGTTTTAAACGAAATTGCTATGCCCCTGCGAAATAGGTTAATGTCATAAATCCAACCAGGAACGCAATCGTGAACTTCTAAATTACTAAAAACTATCACTCTACTGCTGTTCCAAAAATGGAACACTAGGCATAAATGGGTTAATATACTCCAATACTGCTTTATATTGTGCTCTGGAAAATAATCAGAAGCTTTAAATGACTTAAGAATACCCTTAAAGTATATAGAACGTTTTCCAATATGTCCCCAAAAAGTCACTTATCGTACTGACTTACGATACTTTTCTGAAATCCAAACGTTGAGGTCCCAAATGTTTTGCTTCTCAAATTGAAAATGGAGCTCGTTTAAGCTTCACTCACGTGCCCCTTGGGCCAAAAGGACTCTAGTTCATACAAAATTTTACTACCCCCTCCCCCTTTTTATCTTGTACACAAGACAGGAAATCGAATGGTTTATTGGATTTTATTGATCCGAGTAAAGGAGCGGAACATACGTTATAGGTGGTTTGTTATTGATTGCTTTACAACCAAAAGTAGTTCCTGAGCTTCATAAGGAATGAAAAAGCTATGTGCCCTTTCCGGGTTTATGTTGTTATACTTTTTTTTTTAAAAAAAAGTTTCGTTTGGTTTCTTTCATGAGCATTTACTGGTTGCAGAGGAGAGGTTCACGTATTTTGTTGTTTGAGAATGAGAAACAATGTTGGGTATTCTGAGATTTTGTCAGATTTCTGACTGATTGATAAGCAATGGTATTTTAAATGCCTTGATTGTGTTGAAAATTACGTCTATTTTGCTTATTAAGCTTTCTCGGTGTATTCAGGGTGGTAGTCTGACTCGTAAGTCTTAGATTGCGGGTTCGATTCTAGCAAGAGTCGATTGATATTATAAATGCGAAAATCATAGGCGCGTAAATCATATGATTAAATCAGTGCTTCTCAAACTCTTAATATTTGCAACCCATTATCCAATCATAATTTTCATCTCCTCCCCTACAATAAAAATGTATCAAATTCAGTTATACTATACTTTGATGCTAACGTTAGAATACGACTTAAACCTCTTAAGTGCCACTCGCGTAAATAAACGTTTCTCTCGGCCAAAATGTGAATTAGAGTGTCGTGCAATGTAAAAAAATGTAAATTACTATACTTATAATATAAAAAAACGAAATATTTTCACAATTACAAATACATATTTCTTGCATTTTTTGAAACATTAAATTCAATTTTTAATAAAAAAATTATTTTAAAAAAAAAATTAAGTATGTAATGTAAACAATTATGTATGAATTAAAAAATTAGTAGCGTCAATATAGCATTAATGTTTTCACTTAAACTTATTTTAAAACGATGATTTAAGCAGGCAATGCACAATTTGCAATAAATGTAATAGAAACTTTTTGTATTTGTTAAATACTTACAATGTAAAAATTTTGAAAAAGAAATATATGTGTGTGGTCGTCCACTAAGAGTATTATCTAAAATAGCTAAATTCAATAGATTAAATATTGTCAATAGATTAAATATTGTTCTTTAAGTGTCCTTTAAATATTTATGATTTATTTATAATTAGTCTTTTAAAATTTTAAAAAAAAAAGGTTAAATGATCATAGAATATAATCACATTGGCCAGGGATAGTGAGCCTTTTTGGATCAGCATTATTTTTTTATAGAAGTGTTTAATGAGGTATAGACGAGCCGTCAAATAGTTTTGACTTGTGATCATTGGGAAAATAAAAAAAAATAAGTACTAAGACCACAAAGCTCTATTTACTACAAAAAAGTACCTTTCGCACTGTATAATTGTAAATGTGTTTTAGGTATACGTGTAATTCAAATTGGAGTAATATTAGTGTGAGCTTTGTTTTTGCAGATTGTGGATAACAAGTAATTTATATTATTATTGTAAGATTTTACTTTTAGTGGAAAGCATGTTGAATTGGAAAAATCTGTCGAATGGTTTACAAGCAATTGATTATTTTTGCAGTGGTTCACTTTTTCGACAAGATGATTTACAATTTGTTTCAAAATGCCGTTTTACAGACGATGTTCTGCGTCCCACACTATTTCAGAACTTATAATACACCCCGCTTTGTCGCTTTTAATAATAGTGCCATATTTCTCGATTTACCAAATTTGAAATTCTCAGTTACACTTACTATCTCGCCTTTTTATACTTTTTCTGAACTACCCATGTTAAACAACGCTTAAAAATCGTAAATAACACAAAAATAAGCTTTAAAATACAGTTGTATCAATGAAATTGACTATACTATGCGTAGACAAACTTAACATTATAAGTAATTGTAGTCCACGACGCAACTACGGCAAAACAATAACAAACGACCCACGAACAATCACGTTTGTTCGTAATATTTCACAGTAAACTTTGTTACTTTGAAATAAAACGCAAAGCAATTTTGATCACTGGCGTGCCCAAAATATTGCGTGCCAATGGTTCGCCATCCCTGACATAGGTGATCTTTGAAAAATAAAATAAAATAGTAAAAAAACGCAAACTTTAATTGTATTAACATATGATTTGAGAAATGTTAATTCTTTTAAAAACATGTTAGAAAATAATCACAAATTTTTAAAATATTTACAAATTTAGGATTTTATTAGTTTTTAAAATGTTTTATTAGTAACATAGTAAAGGTTTTGCAAGTAGTATGTAAAAAAAAAAATATATTTGCAATAACAAAGGAAACGGAAATTTTTAGAGGATATTTTTTTCTCAAATATGTTTCATATTTTGCTTTAGAAAAAGTTATTTTTTGCTTTTATGCTCTGATTTCTTACTTATTTGGCTTATATGGTATGTCACACTGGGAGAGACTTACCCCTGAAGTTGTTTCCTTCCCCGTATTGTCTACCTAAGAGTGTGGGAAAGTAAATGCAGAATCAGAAACTTCCAGTATAACCATTTTTTTCTCAAGCCCACTAACCAGTCCCAAATTAATCTCTAAGTGGATGTCCTAGAGTAACAAAGAGAAAGTAATAATCCCTAAGCGAACAAGCAAGTAACCAATTTAACTTAACTTAATCTATCGTTCACTACAAATCCCCAATCCACTAATTTAATACAGTGACAAACACCGCTCTTAATATTAAGCTGGGAAAATCAACTTTATTCTATCTCACCTTCGTAGAAACTGTAACAGCTTCTCAGCTCCTTTACAATTACCAAAACTCTGACTATAAATTCGAACTAATCTACATATCAAGGATTGCTGAGAATTAAACTCGAATGTAGCCCAAAGATTTCGCAAGAGGATTAGCGGAAAGATCGCGTGAAGATCCGTCACAGCACCTATTTTAGATTTAATTTTATGTGTTTTTTATTTATATTACTTATAAAACATTAAAGAAATATCATTTTTTTGAATAAAAATAATTCCATTCAAAAGTTTTATTTGTTGCTACTTTTTTCACAAATTATCCATCATTCTATTTATTATGATTTTTTTACTTTCACCTGATCTCAAAGTGTCTATGGATGGCAACACATTCCTTTAAAAATGTAATTAACTTTTTAAAGCGATGATCAAGATATCTTCAATGATAAAGTAAAACAAGGAGAAAATACCCAAGAGACTATCTTAAACTGTTTTTACTCCACTAATCGTTTTTTTTCTCCTAAGACCGAATTCTTTGGGAGGGAAAGGAACAAAAAGCGTTTTTTAAGGACCATTAAATTTTTACATAAAAAAGTTTAATTAATCTTCCTGTATGTAGCATTTAATTAGAAAAAGAGAAGAATAATGCTACCTGAATGGAAGTGAAGAGAAAACATTGACTAGATCTTTTTTTCTTTCACGAAAGGTATTTTTTCTTTCAAAAAACGTTTACTAATCAGTCTAGCATTTAAATGGAAGTATTCTTTTAATAGCCATGTGCTTAGCACCATCATTGTTCATTTATTTTAAAAGGACTTGCATTAAAGAAAATATATAGATTTTTAAATGGAAGAATTATTTTTGTTGTTTTTATTGATGCAACTAAATTCATTGCAGCAAAGGGCTAGCTTTTACATCATATCAGGTATCCGTAGTTTAAACATGTAAAAGTACAAAATGTGAACGAATCAACACGCGACCTTCAAACTAATCATCTTGGGAAGGAAACCTTAATATCAATGCGTTATTCACAAATCCAGCCCTTCGTAAAAAATGATCGTGATATGTAAATTAATTTACTATAAATAGGCGAGGTTTTTTAGCTTTAGAAAAAGTGAGAGAAATATACTGTAGAAAGGTGAGATTGTTATTGGGTATAATATTTGAATTATAGAGCTGATTATTAATAGAAGGAAATCTTAATGTGGCGATTGCTGACTATGAATGAATTAAAATTAGATCAAATCAGGTAAAAAGTTAGATCCTGAATTAGAGAAGGATCTATTTTTTAGTCGACTAATCGCTTACTCGTTACTGCCGTTGTTCCTCTTTCACGATTTTTTATTGAGCCATTCTCTTATGATTTACTAGTTTAAACTGTACCTATGTTAGTGATAAAGTAAATAGATTAGATATGAAATAATGAGTGTTTCTTCCCTTCCCCCTACACGTATGGATGATCGCGTGAGAGACGCGGACCTCTTACACATGCAAAAGTACAATTTGGCTTATTTCCTTCCCGATTTTAGGAAGAACACCATAGGGCTGGAGTACCATCCTTTCTTTCTGCTGGGCCGCATACATATGTCAGCTACTTCTAGCGGGCCACATACATCTGTTAGTTATTTCATAGACCACCCAACCTGAAGATAAATGGGACAGGAGGGAATGAATTAAGACCAAGATAATAATAGTCATTTATAAAATTGCGAAAAATTTATCAAAATATTGTAACTCCTATTTTTGCTTTTCTAAATATTAAAATTATATATATATATTTTTATTATTTTTGTCACTAACACGATACATTAGAAGCATTTAAAAACACTCCTTCACAATTTCTGCACAGTAAACAGAGTTTCATATGATTACCAATAATGTAGCAAAACTTCGCAGGATGTGCATTTGTTACCGCTGTGATATTTCCAATGCCAAAACACTTTGTTGTTGTTTGCAGAAGATTATTTAAGAAAGCCTATTCTACCACCACCTCTTGCAAGAGATCTTAGAGGAAAAGTCCATTGAATGATTCATGTTTGTTGGCATTTCTTAAATGCTACACTTTCTTGAGAAATCAAAAAGGCATCAAATACTGGAAGTCATGTTTATTTTCACTACAAAATAGTGAACCTCTCCATCGTTGAAATGATATATTTTCTTCTAGAATATTTTTTCACTTGCAAGATATGAAGATAGTTAAAGAAATTTAGTTCCACCCATAAAATTATCGCTGCTCACGGTTTATCTGTTATCACTAACCGCCCGGCGTTCCAAATAGAAAAAATATGAATTAGCGTGCAATACGACGCAGTGGGTGCATGTATCATGACCTGAGTTTGAGTATTGGTGCTAAGGGGTGATCAGAGAACTCCCACTTTATCTTTCCAGCAATCGCTTGAGATGACCCAAATTTAAAGTAAATATTTGTACTGCTACGAATAGTTAGAGTGATCCCATGTTGCACGGCAATACGTAGC